>OX940810.1:10883283-11029662 GCA_954870605.1 Acer campestre | reverse complement strand
GGTATTGTTGGAATGTAGTTTGTGCATATGAGGGCTTTTATGGAATAAATTTTTTACATTGGAATGTAATGGGCATTCCATTGGTTTTTGAATGGAATGCCCATTCCATTGGAATGGTACCAAAATGGTGGAATCACCATTCCAATGGAATGCCCATTCCATTGGATTATAACCAACCAAACATATGAAATGGATTCCATTCCTGCCCATTCCAGCTAACCAAACGCCACCTTAAAGGGAGAGAGTAGAAGGGATGAAGAGGATAACATCTATCATTCATATTGTTTGGTATTGAAAAGAGGGTTGAATGAATGGATTGATATTTAATTTGTAAAATTACTATATTATCCTTAAAAAAATTGGAGGGCAATGAAAAATTGGAAGGCATTATGATCATTCCCCTCCAATCATCTCTCCCTACTTTCTCATTCGCCCATCATTGGGCGGCTTCATTTTGGTGGGCCCAGATGGATAATATCTCCCTCGTCTTCTCCTTTCCTCTCTCTTATCTCTCCAACCAAACAAGGGATTGGAGCTCTCCCTCCAACCCTCTCCCTCCCTCCATTTCTCCCTTTTACCAAACACAACGATAATGTTTGAGGATACTTTGGACAACACATGTAAAGATTAAGGTGTATTATTGTAATAAGTTTGAGGATAAAATTGTCATTTAAACTTAATTAAAATGATATAAAGGCAAAATTGTATTTTAATAAGTTCTGTCATAGTTGACTGTTAGCATTTAGTCAAATGGACTAAAGTGATGTATTTTGAAAAAATAAGAGACTAAAGTTACTAATATGACAAAGTTGTTTAAGAATGTGACATTTCATGAAAAAAGCAAGGACTTTAATAAAATTCCCCCAATCTATTTCTGTCTCTTGTCCTAAATATTGCACATTTTACGTGTACACTCACGAGCCCCATCCCATTATTATCAACATTTTTTTTTAGATTTTTTAAATTTTCTTAGGACCGTTTTAATTAGGTCATAATTTTAAAATAAACTTGTAACTTTTTTTTTTTTTAGTGTTAAACTTTTGACATTTAAAAGAAAAAAATGATACCAAGAGCAAGAATATATCTACCAAGAAGAAACACTATTCTTTTCAAAAAAAAAATAATAAATGAAACACTATTTTAATAACATCAGGAAGAAAATTTTAAACACTTATAAAAAATAGATACGATATGACAAAGATGTTTAAGAATGTGCCATTTCGTGAAAAAAGCAAGGACTTTAATAAAATTCCCCCGATTTATTTCTATATCCCATCCTAAAAATTGCACATTTTACGTGTACACTCACAAGCCCCATCCCATTATTATCAACATTTTTTTTAGATTTTTTAAATTTTCTTAGAGCCGTTTTCATTAGGTCATAATTTTAAAATAAACTTGTAACTTTTTTTTAGTGTTAAATTTTTGACATTTAGAAGAAAAAAATGATACCAAGAGCAAGAATATAGCTACCAAGACGAAACACTATTCTTTTCAACAACAAAAAAAAAAAAAAAAAAAAAAAGAAAGAAAAAAAGAAAGATGAAACACTATATTAATAACATCGAGAAGAAAATTTTAAACACTTATAAAAAATAGGTACGATAGAACTAGAACTTCCTACCACTAGTGTGGAAATGGAATTTGAATAGACAAAGCTATGAAAGGATGTGCAAAATGCAAGCTTCGATATTTAAAACTTTTGGATTGAAATAGGGTAAATTGCACTAACAACCCTAACATACGGTGTAATTGCACCCAAAAGAAAATGAATTCATTTAATTATTCAAACAACTCCTAACACTAATGAATAAGGGTGGGCATTTAATGGATCGATTCATTTTTTGAGTGAGCCGATAATATCCGATTTTTGAAAAAAACGAACCGATCCGATAAACTTTACAATTGTCAACTGATCAAAAACCGATTGAACTGGACAGTTCAGTTCGGTTTTTTCGGTTTTGGACCTATTGGGCCCAATTACTAGGCTTTAATTTATAAAATCTGTTATGGTGTGAAAAATTGAAAAAACATAAGTTTTTCATATTTTGGGCCTATTGGGAAGTCCTATGATTAAATTACAACATAAGTCCATAACACAAATAAAAACAACTAGAAATTCTTCAAACAATAAGTCCATAACACAAATAAGTCCATAATACAAATAAAAACAACTAGAAATTCTTCCGACAATAATGCACAGTAGCCCTTGATTCCTTGATTACTCCAAACCCACTTCGAAGTTCCAAATCAATCTATACTAGGGATGAGAATGGGGGCCCAGTGGGGCGGGGGAGGGTCCCCCCACCCCCACCCCCATTCCTAAAACCTCCCCTTACCCCCGCCCCCAAACCCCATTTGGGGGAACTGGGGATGGGGGTGTTTGGGGGAAGGTTCCCCTGCCCCCATCCCCGTCCCCCATTTTCTCCATTTCCCCCATTTATAATCCTAAAATTTTTCAATTCGAAATCTGGAATTTAGAATTCAGAATTCGAAATTCGATCGGATCAAACTTTTGTTTCATTATGTTTCAATATCCAATCCAATAATTAACAAAATATACAATATAAAATATATAATTGATCTAATTTAATCCAAAATTAACATAAAATAACTATAATAATATAGTGTTAGTGTATTACACATAAAAGTCTAAACAAATTTAAAGTCATCGATCAATCCAAAATATGAGTAATAGAATAATAGAGTAGTTTTTTTTTTTTTTTTTTTTTTTTTAAGAAAATAAAATTAAATATATATAAATATATAGGGGAAATAGGGGATTTGGGGCCCCACCCCCACCCCCACCCCCATTTTCTAAATGGGGGAATGGGGAAATTGGGGGTGGGGGGAGGTTCCCCTATCCCCACCCCCATTTTGGTTTTAGAAGTAAAATTTGCCTCCACCCCCACCCAAAAACCCCATTTGGGGGATAAATTTGCCCCCAAATGGGGGCGGGACCCCATGTGGGAAATTCTCATCTCTAAAATTTCTATACATAGCCTAAAATAATAAGAAACATGTTTTCATTGAATTAACTTGATTCATCGAACAATAAATCAATGACAATATATATACATATATATATATAAAGAAAAAAAAATCATTCTTACCATTGCCAACAAGGGAGGAGATATGCAGGGGCCGACAGGGGTCATGACCCCCCCAACCAAAATATTTTCAACAAATTTTCCATGTATAAAATTATCATAATGTGTTATATAAGTAAAGATATCTCTGATCCATCACATTATTTTTTAATTATAAACATAATTATTACCCTTTAAAGTCTGGTCCAACCAATATATCTAAGAAGTTCGATGTGAGACAGTATCAACATCTATGAGCCTATGACCATAACCATTTTAAGAAGAAATTATTCATATCTTTCTATTTAATAATGTATCTAATGAAAAGATATCATGAAGATTATTAATCATGGTCACTAAGAAATACCGAATGTGATAGATTATTTACTAAAGTAATGAGTTCATTTCGTGAGACATGCAACATAGATGTTTTAGATATTAGTGCATGTTACATTGCAATACGAGGTCGAACTCAACATTAACAAGATAATTTTACAATTAAACAGTACTATTGGGTATGTATATATTTTATGTTGAAATTAATTCTCAATTACAATAACTAATATGAGTATAGATTCGATTATAAATGATTTTTTATATTTTAAAGACCGGCATTTTGATTCATAAAACTAATGTTTATTTTGTGTATTAATTTATTAGACTAAACAGTATTACATTTTTTTTTTAATAATTTAGTTTTTAAATATTAATATATTTGTCTTGAACAAACTTAAATTTATTTTATCTCGGCTCCCCCAAAACCAAAATCCAGGCTTCACCCCTGAATTTGCCAACCAGTAAAAGTAAACTAAGAAAAACATGCTTGAATTCATACCTACAAGGCTACAAACACTGTAATTTTTTTATTTTTTTTTGAGGAAAACAAACACTGTAATAGAACTTACAAATAACGTTGAAGAATGTACAAATGATAGAGAATCATCATTCAACTTTTTTTGTAGTATTTGAAAGATTCAACGTGCTATGTGATTACACTGCATACCAAATCAATCTTAGTTTGCTGTCGAAATACTACACCAAAATGATTCCCACGAATTAATAATTTCCACTTAAAATTCTCACTAGATTAATTAATTGGAGCACTAGAATTGGTATCAGATTAAAAAAAATTAATAAATAAATAATTAGAATTTGATATAATATAATTTACACACTTTTAATAAAAACTTGGGTGGTCAAACAACACAGAATAAGGAACTTGGGTGCATTCTCCATTCATCTGATCATCTCACGTGGTTCAAACTTCAAACGACAAAGAATAAGGAACTAAAATACTAATCAAACAACACAAACACAGGAGCCAAAGAAACAATAGCCAAAACTGACAAAACAGAGAGCCAACACAGGTCAACGAGAGAAAAACACAAAGAAAACACAGGGATCTATACATTTTCAAACATCATTGAGCTACATTTTCATATATATACACAATATCATGTCACTAAACTCGGATTTTAGTCAAGAATAAGGAACTACAAGAAAAAAAAATTGCAAATAAGCATAACAAGATACGAAAATGACAAAGAGATAGATAGAAATTAGGAGTGACCTTAGATGTTGAAGAAATAAAGAGATCTATACAGAACCACAAAGAGAAGAGATCTAGAGAAGGGATTTTGTGATGAACCTGGCAAAAACGGCGGGCGTCGGACGAGAGAGACAAATGACGGAGTTTATTTGTGAGAGATCAAAGATCTAGAGATTTCAACTTGAGAGATTGTTGTTTTAGACGAGAGAGAGAGAGAGAGAGATTCTGAACAAATTAGGGGCCGTTTGGAATGGGGTAATCAAAATAATGTGATTCCTAGGAAACTGAAACCCAGTAATGTAATTCCTGGGAAAGTTGTATACATATGTTTGGTTGTGCATGGGAACAGTATATTGGATCCTTGGGAATATTAAGTAATAGTGTTTGGTTTTACATGGGAATATGTTTTTTTTTTTACATGGGAAAATCATTATTTCAAAAGTAATAATAATACTATTTTAATTAAAAATCATTATTTAGAAAAAATATAAAAATATAAAAAGTTTTAACAGATCTTGAGATTTACAGATATCTTCAAACATTTTTTATTTTATTTTATATATATAATAAAAAGTTAAAAAAGTTAGTTCCAAATCTCTTCAAATTTAATTTTTATTCTTATCTTAAAAGAAGCTTTTGAAGATAGATCTGGATCGAGCCATCAAAGATTCATCTCTCTCTCCAGTATTGCTGTCAACTTGTTCATAGAAATCAAAAGAGAATAAAAAACCTAAAAAGCTCATTTCGCCTGATGCTCAACTTGAGATATGGTAGTGACTAGTGAGCTAGGGTTTTGCTTGTAAAATATGGGGATTTCTTGCTTGATCAAAAACATCAACAATTGGAGACGATGACGACGACGACGACCACTATGGCGGTAAAGGAGGAGGCTACGTTGACGATGGAGGTCACAAACCAGAAATATAAGCATCCCCATTATCACCATCTCCACCACTCTTCAATGGAGGTCACAAACCAGAAAGAAAAAAAATTGAAAGAGAAGAAGAAGAAAATAGAAGAAGAGGAAAGAATAGAACAAACCATAATGATAATCAAAGAAGAACGAAGAATAGCAAAGAAGAAGAAAATAATTGAAGAAATCAATTCAATTTAGAAAAAAAGAATAATAATAATTTTTTTAATGAGATGGATCTCACGGTGGGTCAGATAGAGAGGCATCTGAAACCCGACCCACCTGTTGGGGTGGGAATCACATTACCCCCTTGGAAGGTAATGTGATTACCATGGGATTCACTTTCCCGGAAGTCTAAAAATACAAACCTAGTAACAAGCATAAGAATGTTATCAGATTCCCATTCCCATGCAAGGATCACCCCATACCAAATGGCCCTTAGGGATTTTTGCTTTTATACACCGTGTTATAGGCAGAAATAGTCGTGGCAGACACGTCATCACTATATAAGGCCACGTAAGCAAGGGTCAAGACAAATCAACTAACGGAGCAAGAAATCCCCCACGAGAACTTGTTCGGGAAAAGAGTAAGTTGCCCGACCACCAACAAAGATAATCTGCTCGGGCAGCAAATCTTACTCGGGCGCATACTCGGGCATACTCGGGAATCAGTGAAAACAGATAGTCATCAGCATCTACGTTCAAAAGGCAGGATATAATCAGCAACCAGCATCTCCATGATAAGCAATGATGAGGCTGCTCAGAGTTCCGAGTAAGGAGACAAGTAGTTTCTCCGCAAATAAAGGAGGAGGAATCAGAGACGAACTGGGACTTAACCGAATCAGGAAATATATATACCACAAAGAAGGAAACAGAATCCGTTTAGGATTAGAATGTACACCCCAAAACTAGGGCACCGCATGTCAAACCCTAGTAGCAACATGTATAAATACCCCTTCTTTACGCAAAGGAGGGGGGGGGGGGGGGGGGGGGTACGAGAAAAATAGCTTGAGAGAGAGATTATAGTGCAATATTCTTGTAATCATTTTTCATAGTGAATTTGGCTTCGTTGCTTAGGCAACAATTCGTGGATGTTTCTCCGATCATTGGAGTTTTACCACGTAATTGCTTGTTATTTCTAATTATTTCTTTTTGATTTTAATCATTCTCGTTCATAAATTATAGCAATTCAAAAGTAAATCATTGACTCGGTGACCACCAAAAATCACCGTCAACACACCGGTTCTCAGTTCGATCCATAGAATCGGAAACCGGAAACCAGAAACTACAACCGGTTTATCCGGTTTTTAAAAATTAAACCGAACTGAACTACTAAACAAAGGAAAATAATAATTAAAAAAAAACGGTTGGACCAGTTCAATTCATTCGTTTGGTTCAGTTTAATGGACACCCTTTGAACATATTATAAATAAATTAATTAAAATTGGTTGCCCAATAACACTATGTGACATCAGCCTATAACATTTAAAATTAATAAAACTAAAAACTATATATATATATAAACAGTACTGTTACACATCCCACATAAAATCCCACTTTTTTATCCCACCACATGTGGCATGTGAGGTGTCAAATGGTGAGTGGATACATAAGGTAGATGAGATAAATCATCATTAATGTTTATCCACTCACGATGAAAAAGATGGCATTTTAGGTGGGATGTTTAGCATTATTGATATAAAAAAAAAAGACTAATTGCACAAACCTCCCCTGAGTTTAGGTCTAATTATAGCTAGATGGATCTTTTACTCAAAATTACACAAACCTCCCCGACCATAAATTAACTTTCGTTAAACTTAACCATTGACCAAACTCTTACAGTTAAATGACTTGAATGCTCCCATTTATATTATTTTATTATCTAAAATAAATAATTAAACAAATATTATCTAATATATAATAAAAAATTTTTAAAATTTTCCTCAAATTCTTTCGCCGACAACTTGGCAAAGCTTGGTTCTGTTGAGATTTATGCCCTAAAGCTTGTAATTTGTAAATGTTATAAATTCGATAATAAAAAAAGTAGTTATTTCATTCAAATTAATTAATTCATACGTTTATATTATATATGATAATATCCAAGATTGCTAGATGTAATCTCAAACTGAGTATATGAATATCATATATAAAGGAATTCATTTTGAGACATGTAATTTAAAGTTCGTAGAAAACAAATAAAGCTGAGTACTTTATTTGCGATTAATTTATAGCTGCGGTCCATTTCGTATTGTACAGTGGTCTTATCCTAGACTACTCATATGGTATTATGAGAATAGAGGCACCTTATATGATGTGATCATATAGGACTGGACCACAATCTATATGAATCTGTCACTAAGATTCGTTAGTTGAAAAGATTCATATATATCGACTAATGATGGCTATATATGGGTGATCTAAATCCTGAGTTTCTTACTGACTTCTTCAAGTTAGATCGTGGTTTTTGATTTACCATGGGTGAGATCGGAATAGCATTCTCGGTTAATATCTCCGTATCTTGGAATCACAGTTTGGCTTGTGGTTGGGAAGGTGTGCACACAATAGTGGAATCCACTCATTCTTGCGAGAAGTAGATAAGTAGTTCCCTTAAAGATTGATTCGGGGCTTGAACGATTAAGAGCACTCTCCTTTTTCCATAAAGGAATGAAGGATATAATCATTCAAGAGAATTAATGGTACTTAAAGGAGAAGATATAATTAGAGAGGTATAATGAATTTTATGACCCTAGCTCTAATTATGAACTACTTGTGGAGGATTATACCTTATATAATAGCTATATCAATGGACATTGATAAATTGGTTGTGTAAAACATCTACAGTTACAAGAGTACAATGTTAGGATTATGCTCAATAGCAAGAGTGTAATAGTGTAATTAACAATCTTATTCATATTAATAAAGTGATTTCTGGTTTAAACAAATCTTATAGCATTTATAGTTTAATAATTGTTAAAGTAAATAATCATAAGGTCTAAAGACTATGAGAAAAGAAGAATTGTTCATACATCTGAATATGTATGTGGTAGACACAATTCTTTAGTTAGTCTTAAATATCGTTCACAACTTAAGTTAAAGGTTGGGCACCTTTATCTTGTTAAAGTTGTAGAATTCTTTTGCTAGCATTTGAGTGGGATCAAATGAGATATGATAAGTCTAAAATCATCGGAGTGTCTTCGAGCAAAAGGATCTAGTGCACTGGGTGCATTGAACAGGATCACAATGAAATACTTTATCTATAACCGTCAGTAGATAAAAGTAATTTCATTATCAGGACAATCGGAGAGTCTATCTTAATCCTGAGATAAATGATGGACTTATGGTTGCAGGTGATATCATTTGAGCTATCAATGAGTACGATTATATCGCATAGTCTATCCTCGATAGTTTGGTGATATTCATTTGTTAATCGATAGAGGACTTCATTTATAGATATGGACATCGTGGCTCCATTTATTAAATGAGAGTATAATATCATCATATGGATGTTTTGAGGTAATTGGATATTAAATCTCAACGTTGAGTTTTCAATAGTGTCTATTGAAAACATGGCTTCTGGACAAGTCAAAATATCCAAGTTCAAAATGTGGTCATATGAGTAAATATGGTAACTTGGAGAATTATAGGCGGTCTATGAACTCTTGGCAATTACTGATATTAATCACGAGGATACACTATCTCCAATATGATTTTCTAGGGTATGAATGAGGAAGCATCTTCCTTTTCTGTCTTTATTTAAGAGTTCAATTTTAGCTCTTTAGTGGAATGAGCTAAAATTAATGGATCGGACCTAAGTGAATCATTTGTTGATTGTGATTAGGTTATGTCTATTGGAGCTTAAATTTAGATAGCCCGCCAAGATCCCCAATCCACACGGACTTGCATGGATCACTTGATATATTCTACCGGACCAATTTAGGGTCCATCTAGAATTGCAATTTAATATATTAAGAATATAATTTGCACATTATTTATGTAATGGGCTGCACAATTATATTTATATATTAATAGATGACATGTGGGCTTGTTTCTTTTAGTAAGATTGGGTCTAGTTCACATGTGGGCTTTTTATTTAAAGTCCTATGGATTAAATGAAATAGGAAAAATAATATTTGGCCCAATACATATGTGGGGCGGCAAGATGCTATATTAGCATTTAATATTATTTTGTTTCATTATTTAATTAATTGTTTAATTAATTATTTAATTAAAGTAACAAATCTTTTCTAAATAGGAAATATGATTCCTATTTGTATACTATTGGTAGTAGTATAATTAAATAGAAAGACTTGTTTGACAATGAAATAAATAATTAATTTTATTTATTTAATCAAATAGGAAGTCTTTTTATTTTAGTCAAATAAGGAATAAAAGATTATTGAGTTTGATTAGGGTTTGGAAATCTTAAACAAAATAGGAATTAGGGTGCAACTAAATCTCCAATCTTTTAGGAGTAAAATTGCGGCAACCCTAATTAGTTTTGGTCAAGGATTTCGGTCACCCTAGGGTAAGAAAGAAGAGAAAATTTCGGCCACCTATATAATACAACATATAGATTTCGGCCACCCCCTAGGGCTAATGTGCAGAATTTTTCTTCTTCTTCTTCTTCTAAACTCATAGCTAGAAATTTTTTATTCTACCAAGAACAAAAAGAACATAGATTATTATTTGATTGTATTCTAGTTGCTTATTCATCTATGAGCTTGTGAATACTATATCGATTAAGGTTCACGCGAGTTTCGATCATTAGATTGAGAACTCAAAAGTGACCGGAATAATCTTAGGTTCTTTTAGATTGTTTTTGGGACTAACGGATCAAGAAAAGTTTGTTGAATCCAATCACAGGTTTGCAATTCAAAGAAAGGGAGACCACGCTCCTAGGTGATCCACGTTCGTGCTAGGATTGAAGATCTTGCGGATTACCATCGACGCAAGTCAATCGGATCACGCTACAAGAGGTATTTAATATTTTTTTATTATTTTCTTATATATATATATATATATATATGTTTGATTAATCAAAAGGGTTTAAGGTTCATAATTGGAAAAAATTTTAAAAGCTACCCAAAACAATTTTCTAGTCTCGCTTCCGCTGCGGGTACGTTATTTTTCCCTACATACAACCTTAGGTTTTTAGTGGAATACTCCAAGGCTAATAATTGTGAAATATTAATTAAAGAGTTTAATTAATTTTTTTTAAGTGTTAGGAGCTCAAAAATGTGGGTCAATTGGGTCCCCTTGCTAGCCCTATACGATTGATAGTAACAAGACCCACAGAGAATTGGATGTTCCAATTAATTGTGTTACGAAAGTAACTTAAATATATTTTGGGAATTAATTAAATGATGTAATTATTTAATTAATATATTATTTAATTGTTGAATTAAATATTATTAAATAATATGATTATATAATTGACATATTAATAATTAAGAATTATTAATTGTCATATGGAGGTTTCAATTTCTAACCTTGACAAGAGCAATACAATAATGAGTGATTATTTTTATTTATTCTAAATAAGTCAAAGGTTCAAACCCTATTGAAGTAATAATTAAAAATGGATTTGGAATCCTATTTTAACTTAGATTACTAAACCCTAGGTTCTTAGTATATAAGATATATTTATCAGGAAAAAGAAGCTATTCGGAACCTTAAGGAGAACAAAGGTGGGCGGCAACAAGAGAGGAAAAAGAAAAAATATATATTTTTCTTTTCTCATAGGGTTGGCCGAATTCTACAAAAGAAGCAAGGTGATGTCTTCCGGTTCTCTCAAACCTCCATTTAACTGCTCCTGAAATCCGTGACATGTCCACACACACAGTTGCTAGATCGCGGGACATAGTTCGGAAGGCTTAGCGATAAAGGATTGAAAAGAAAACGAAGGAGTGTTCTTCAAAGGTTTGAAAATAAATCTCTTCCTCATATTCGTGTATATACAAAAGGTCCCAATAAGACGATAAAATTTTTGGAACCTATCATTCTTAAATCTATTAATTTTTAACCTAACTTTCTGCTGCGCGACTTACAATTGGTATCAAAGCCAATTTTTGTAATACACGAATATGTTATATTTGTTTTCAAAGTCTTTTCGATATGTATAATATGCGTAGGCACAATCTAGGGTTGTATGATGTTTATATATATATTTTTTTATAAACATGGTTGATCGTTAATTGTATGGTACGATGAGTTTTAGTTCAATTTGTTCCGAGTTGTAATAATTAGTTATTAATTTTCTTTTTCGATGTAATCGTTCTATGTAAATCAATACTTTGTAATATGATTATGTAATATGATTATGTAATCTTGTACGAAGAAGAAGATTTGAGAACCAACGAAGAACGAAGACACAGCTGCTACGTGTTAGGGCTGTCACGCACAAGGCAAGGGTTGCTACATGCAAAGTAGCCATGCACTACAGTGTCGTACGCAAGGCAACCAGCTGCGCTCACTACAAAAAAAATGGCTATCAGTGACGAACTATTTCCGACAGCGCTAATTGCCGTCAGTAATATTGCCGTCAGTAATAGTACCTTTTCCGACTGCCATATCATTGCCGTCAGAAATGAGAAAAATTTTGATACGACATTTTCGACGGCCAAATGACCGTCGGAAATAGTATTTGTGCGGTCAATGTTGTTCCCATTTCTGACGGCACAAAAAGTGCCGTCGGAAATAGTCTTCGTTCTGTTGGAAATGGGGAAAAAGTAATCCAACATTTCCGACGGCCTAATTGCTATCGGAAAGAGTCACATTTCCGACGACATTTAGCCGTCGGAAAAGATTAATTTTTTTTAAGTGTCAAAAACGTATTTTCATATAAAGTTTCTTCAAATAATTTGTATAAATAAAAATTTCATGATTTATTTTTTCTTGAAAAATAAAAAGTTAGATAAAATAATTATATAAACTCTATTTCGTAATAAGTATTTAAAACACCTGATTTTCCCTAAATTGCTATCTGGACAATGATATATATGTGCAAAAATCAGGAGTGAACACTTTGATGCAACAAAAATACACAAAACATTTGTCAGGGTTATGATGAAGGGATTTGTGAGATATTGATATCATTCTTTAGGAACTCCCTCTTATTATAAACAGTTTTATCTTGAGAAATTGCCCAATGGCAAAATATTGCCAATCAACTGTCTGGAAAGTCACGTAGGGATGTCAAGGAACATTACGATGCCCTCGTACATGACATCTGCAAGATTGATTTGGTTTGTGTCAAGTTGCCGAGTTATGCCGATGACTTGTGGGACTTTTTGTGCCGTCAGAAATATAAAAAATAAAATAAATAAATAAATAAAAAACAATACCGCATTTCCGACTGCTTTTGAGCCTTCAAAAATAGTCAAATAAGCCGTCAATATTACTCAATTTTCTAACAACATAAAAAGTATCATCGGAAATGCTAAAATTTAATTCGAATTACTTTATGGAAACATCTTACTAAATTAACTAAATATAAAATATAGTAAAATTATTAATAATCACAAGAACATTTAGTTATTTTTAATTATGTTTAGTGACACTATATCAGATTTTTTAAAATAAACTCTAATAATTTTAATAAAATATTATTTAAAAAAGCAATATCTCAATAGTTATATTTAAATAGT
Organism: Acer campestre; assembly: GCA_954870605.1. Taxonomy (NCBI): domain Eukaryota; kingdom Viridiplantae; phylum Streptophyta; class Magnoliopsida; order Sapindales; family Sapindaceae; genus Acer; species Acer campestre. Next base: position 11,016,466 of record OX940810.1, on the reverse strand, counting down.
ATAAAAAAATATTTAATTAGATATTATACAAAAATATCAATAGCTTATATATAAATAGTATGCAAAACATATCAGATATAAAATTATAGCAAAATGGTAAGGGCAACCCTTAATGTCATTTAAGTCAAGGGTTCGAACCCCATGAGTTTCATGGATTTAATGTTGATGGGTGATGTGGCATCTCTCAGGTGAGGTGGCGCTTGTCATGTCAAGTCACTCCATTTTTTATTTTATTTTTATAATTCAACTATTTCCGACGGCAATAAGCCATCAGAAATAGTGATAAAACTGTCGGAAAAACAAGTAATTTCGACCACCTTTAATTAATATTACCGACAGCGTTTTTATCTTTTCCGAGGGCCATAGCCTTTGGAAATGGTAGTATTTGTGACGGCTCGTCAGTAAATGGTTTTTTTTGACAAGAGACGGCCTTCGAAGGCCTTTTCTCGTCGAAAAAGAGTATTTTCGACGAGAAATGGTCTTTTCCGATGGTATTTAGCTGTTGGAAAAGACCATTTTTTTTTTTTTTTTGTAGTGGCTGGTGTTGCTGCATGTGTAAGAGTTGCGCACATGCACTGAGTGCATGAAGCAACAGCCGTACGCAACTGGTGCATTTGCCGTGCATGCTGTGTGCTTGGCGCAAGGCAGCCATGGTGTTACGTGCGCAAGGGACGTGTTGTTCATGCCATGCACAAAAGGGCAAGACTGCGCATGTTTAAGTTGCAAAGCTTGGCCTACTGGGCTCTGGTCATGCGAAAATGCAGCAGTCACGCATGTGTTGCACAAGGGCTACTGCGCGCATGGCGCTTGGCATGGACGTGCTGCGCATGCCCTTCGTGTGGACGACGGCTACGCACCAAAGTGCAAGACTGATTGTTCGTGACGCTAGGGTTTATGTATTTAGAAGCGTGAATAGGCCGAAATATTTTTTTTTATATATATAAATGGGCCTCCAATAAATGTTAGTGTAACATATGGGCCTTAGTTTATGATTCATAAGATGGGTCACCACATAAAAATATTAGGGTTAATCAAGTTGAGCTTGGTGAAAAGCCCATTAGATGTAAAAGATGGACTTGAAGTAAAAAGAATTACAAGAAGACCAAGGAATGCCTTGGATTAATTTTTGTAATTAGATTTTATTTTTTATTTTTTTTAGGTTAGATAGCTCATCGTACTCAGTCAACTCATATATGTTTTATTTATGAGATGATTAAAGCATTATCATGCATACTTATGCCATATAGATTAGAAGTGCCTACACTTGCATTATAATATATCATACATGATTAATAGCCCATTTATTTTATATATTGTTTATTTTTTAATATGATTAAAATTGAATAATCACATAAATTGGCTATTAATAATCAGATGTTGTAACTCATGAGTGGCTTTCCACCAAACATTTTCTTTTTGGCTTCTTGAACACACCAACACACGTGGAAGCATGGTTTTCATTCCTTAGTCCCCAAGTACATATATGTGGCAATATTAGATAGAAAATTACAATAAGCACCCCTTGTTTGTTTACCTAAATATATGGCTTTTATTGTAAATGTTGTTGGCTGTTGTTATTCAACTGATACTATCACCTGAAATCAAATAAAAAGGCAATATATTCTCTCATGTCTCTCTCGCATTTCTCAACTATTCTTCTATTAATTCTTGTTCACCTATCCTTTAATTAATTTACAACACGTTATTAGCATGATGCTGTTATTTCTAGAACTTGAAGTTCTGAATTTATTACCGGCCAGTAGAACCTGAAGTTCTTAGATTTATTTCCAGAACTTGAAGCTTTTGAATTTATTATTGCTAGAACCTGAAGCTTCCAGATTTTTATTTATTAAATACCAGAACGTACAGTTCTGAATTTACTTTCTCGCATTTTATTAACTTTTACGCTATTTACTTTCTCGCATTTTATTAACTTTTACGCGATTTACTTTCTCGCATTTTATTTACTTTTTCGCGATTTACTTTCTCGCATTTATTTATTTATTTATACGCTTTTATGAGATTAGCTATGCCAACCTACCAGAACTTGAAGTTATGGATTTACTTTTTTTGCATTTATTATTGCTCATTTTATTTTGCAATTTTTATTTAAACAATTCGGTCACCCATTCAAAACCTGAAGTTTATGGATTTATTTATCATTACCGGAACATGAAACTTCTGGATTTATTTACTTACAAATATTCCTTTGTATATCTGAAGATTTAAATTCCTCGGATTTTTATCAGACCAGAAGTTCTGACTTCAATTGTGATTTTCAGATAACCAGAAGCTGTAATAATGCAAAAGCTTGCAAGTTTGAAATTTACTGCACTAGAAGTGTATGGGGACAATTACATGTCCTGGGTTATTGATGCCAGATTACTCCTAAAATCAGAAGACCTATATTACACCATTGAAAATGGGGCCGAGACATATGAACAAGACAAATCTACTGCAATGGTTATTATTCGTTACCATTTGCATGAGGATCTACAAGTCCAATACCTAACTGTCACAGAACCAGAAGTTCTATGGCAAGAACTAAAAGATCGATTTGATAACCAACCCGATGTTGCATTATCAAATGCCAGGTATCAGTGGCAACATTTATGTTTTCAAGACTTTAGATCAATCTTTGAGTATAATTCTGCTTTATTCAAAATCACTACACGGCTAAAATTGTGTGGTCAGGATGTAACAGAAAATGATATGTTGGAAAAAAACATTTACAACCTTTCATGCCTCGAACATGATATTACAACAACACTATCGAGAACATTGGTTCTCAAAATATTTAGAGCTAATCTCATGTCTCCTGGTTGCAGAGAAAAATAACGAGCTCTTAATAAAAAATCATTAATCATGCCCGACCAGCTCTACAACATTCCCAGAAGTGAATGCTAACACTATTGGAGGACATACTCACGGTCGTGGTTGCGATTGTAGTCCCTACCGTGGTCGGGGTCTTAGCCGTGGTCGTGGCCGTGGTCAAGGTCGCGAAAGAGCATATAGTTATTTTGGTCCGGGTGATTATAATCAAAATAATGAAAACACTTCCCATAAGTGGAATGTTAATAAGGCCAGACCAGATGAAGGGAAAAATATCCAAAAAAGGCCTAAGAAAGATGATGTCATTTGTTTCAAGTGTGGTTGTCATAATAATTGGTCACGTACATACTACACACCTAAACATTTGGTTGAGCTTTATCAAGCATCGATCAAAGAAAAGGAAAAGGGGAAGAATCCTGAAACCAATTTCATGGAGGATTCAGATTTTATAGATATCACCCAATTTAATGTTTCTGATTTCCTAGATGATCTGAATAATAAAGTGACCACTTCAAATAGTGATGGAAATGTCCATACCAATTAAGTATTGCTTGTAATACTTAATTGGAGGTCATGCTGAATTCTACCACAAAGTTAGCTAAGGCATGAGCCTTAATTGTGGCTCGTGCCCTGTATTTTATATCATATTGGGTGAGCTCAGGGCCCATAAGACCAGCCTGCCTGATACATCTGGCCTCTAGAGGAATTGTCTCAGTGGTTGATCTGTCAGTACTGCAATCGTGTGAGCTTGAAAATAAGGTCGGAGCTTTCTAGTTGGAGTCACAAGTGCATAGGCGAGCTTTTCCAAGAGGGTATAATTTTTTTCAGACTTGGTCAGAGCACGTCTTACATAGTAGATTGGTCTCTGGACACCGTCACTACATTATTTCACTAAGGCCCCGCTGGTTGCGGTTTCTAATACTGCCAAGTAAAGTTGTAGCTCTTCTCCTAAAAGGGGTTTCACTAACAAAGACGAGCTAGCTAGGTATTTCTTAAGATACTGGAAGGCTTGTTCACTTTCTTGATCCCACTTAATCTTTTTATCATACTTAATGATTTTGAAGAAAGGTAGACACCTGTCTGTAGATCGGGATATAAAGCGGTTCAACTCTACTATCTTTCTATTCAGTCATTGTGCCTGTTGGAGGGTAGTGGGGGTTCCAAGATCCATGATTGCCTTGATTTTCTCGGGGTTGGCATTGATTCCTCTCTCATGTACCATGAACCTAAGAAACTTTCCTGCTGCTACCCCGAAAGCACACTTAGCTAGATTCAATCTCATCTGGTTCTCCTTTATTACTTGGAAGGTCTGGCGTAAATCTTCTGGGTGTTGGTTGGTCACCTGAGATTTGGTGATCATGTTGTCTATATATATTTCCATAGACATTCCTATATGTTGCTTGAACAACTTGTTCACCAAGTTGTTCACCAAGCGTTGGTAGGTGGCTCCAGCATTTTTGAGACCAAAGGGCATTACCTTGTAGCAATAAAGGCCTTGCCCAGTGATGAATTTGGTCTTGTTTTGATCGGCGGGTTGCATCATGATTTGGTTGTACCCTAAAAAAGCGTCCATGAAGCTTAGGAGCTTGTTACCTACAGTGGAATCAATCAATTGATCTATTTTAGACAGAGGGAAGCTATCCTTCGGGCAAATTGAGGTCAGTGTAGTCCACGCACATACGCCACTTCCCACTAGATTTGGTTACCATGACCATATTGGCAATCCATTCGGGGTAGCGGGATTCTCTGATGAATCTAGCTTTCAAAAGCTTATCTACCTCATCGTGTACCGCGGCATTCTGCTTGGTGTTGAAATGCCTCCGCTTCTATTTTACTGGCTTGAAGGTTGCATCTACTGCCAACCTGTAAGTGGCTAAGTTGAGAGGGATACCTGGCAAGGCAAAAATGTCATTGTATTATTCAAAGAGTTTTACCAAGTTTTTCCTGACCTCACAATTTAGCGCACCTCCTATCTTCACTACTTTAGTTGGATTGCCCTTTCTAACCGGTATCTCTTCTAACTACTCCGCAGGGTGCCCACTAGCCCATCCCCGCTCTTTTTCTTCTTCTGTCTCTTCTACAACCATATCAGGTACATCTCTTTTTTCCAGGACGTAGTGATTCTGCTCTGGTACCTCTCGGCTTGGTTCATTGGTTACATGCGCGCACTGTTTTGCTAGCGCTGTAAGATTAGTGGACACTGCATAACAGCTGCCTATTTGTTGATCCCTTTGGACTTCCCTTACCTTAGTTCCTATGATAAATGGATAGCACCCATCTAATTCTCGATAGGAATGGCCTCTCCAAGATTACATTGTAAGCGGACGGGGTGTTAACCACCACGAAGTTTGTCATAACGTTTAACTAGAGGAGCGCTTCTCCAATTATTACTGGTAGGATCTTGGATCCGATTGGTATAAATGAGTCCCCGGTGAATCCATACAAAGGCATTGTACATCTGTTGTAAAATGAATTCTTTAGGTTGAGCTTTTCTAATGCTCATTTGAACAAAATATCAATGCTACTTCCGGTGTCTATTAGGATGCGATGAACCCGACAATTGGCTATATATACAGTGATCACCATCGGATCATCATATGGTTGGACTGTGTTGTAGGCATCCTCCTCCGTGAAAATGATTTGGGCTGAGCGCAGATAGTCTATGGATCCCCTTAGAGACCCGAAGTACATCATGACCAGTAGTAAGCCTCGAGATCTTTCTAGCATGGTTCTTCCTTGAGTTGTTAGAAGTTCCTGCTAATGTAGAGCCTCCACTGATGATATGAATGACTTTGATCTACTGCAACAAGTCTTTTCCATTATCATTTCTTCTGTATCCCACATCTCCCCTCGTACTTCATTCCCCATCTTGATGCTATCCCGTACCTGTTGCAAAAATTCAATCAAAAGTCCCCCTTACCAATCCATCAATCTGGTTGTGGAGGCACTCAGAAGTGTTGTGTCCCACGTCCTTGTGAAAGTCATAATACTTGTAGCGATTCCTCTGGTCAACCGGGATCTTCATGGGACCGGGTTTCTTGAGTAAATCTTTGTCGCGAATGGCGAGGTATATAGTCTCTTTGTATGCATTAAATGGAGTGTAATGGTTGTACCAGTCATCTTCTCCAGTTATCTAGGCTACCTCTCTTTGTGGAGGTGTTGTTCTAGGAGGGGTTCTCCTTACGGGATATCTATCCTGGTGTTGGGAAGGAGGCGGTGGCCGGTAGGTAGACCGGTTTGGAGGATGATTCTAGAACTTCTTTGCAGGTGTAGGCTTTGAAGCCTCTTTCTTCGGACGATTAGCCGACCGGGCTTTATCATGCTCGACCTTGACCTGGAGCTGTTCGTCTATGTCCACTTGTTCCAATGCCCTATCATAGACCTCTTGGTAAGTCTCAGGTGGATGTTTTGCAAATGACTGAAATAATCTGTCAGCCCACAAGTTCCTTTTGAAATTAGCCAAGGTTTCCTTCTTGGCAAACACTCCCATCTGGATCACTTCTTTGTGGAACTTCTCTACATAGGATCTCAGTGTCTCACCCCGCTCTTGGATCACATACTAGAGTAGGATGGGGTCCTTGGGACGAGGCTTGATCCCTGAAACTGAGCACAAAAATATGTAGTAAGTTTTGTAAAAAAATCCACGCTACCTGAAGGTAACTTTCTGAACCAAGTCTTGGCACAGTCCGTTAGGATGGAAGGGAACATCCTGCTCATTGCTGACTGGGTAACATTATAGACCTCCATTTGATGGTCAAAACTTTCCATGTGGCTTATGAGGTCTTTCGATTCAGAGTATTTCTTAGCGGGCATCTTGAAGTTGGGGGGTAACTATGCTTCTCTAATCCTTCTAGAGAATGGTGTGTTCATCTCCCCCAAAAGGGTTCTTTCGGGTACTCCGATGTTTCCCCTTCCTTAGCTCCTCGAGTTCCTTCCCTATTTTAGCCATTTGGTCTTCAAGGTGCTTGGACCTTTCATGCCTAGATCGGGCTACGGAGCCTTCATTATTCGAAGTCTAGGATACCACGGTTGCCTCATTGCGCTCCTTCTTCTGAGGCCGGGTACCTCGCGGGTTTCTCCTAGGCTTGGTACTGCCACCTACATTAAACTGTGGAGCCCTCTTCTCGCTACCGGTTTAGTTGCTGGCTGGTTCTTTCTAGGAGGAATGCCAAATGCTAACTTCATCTACCAAGGCCTGAAGTCTCTAGGATGATTTGGAACTGGTAGTGGCGGTTTGAGTCTGTCAAAAACTAGTACCTGGGTACTCGGTCCCGCTTCTCCTACAAGCCTGGGTGCTTCGAAGGGTATCCCTTGGGCGATCATTCGGAGGCGGATGCTTCCTACATAGGCAGCAGCGTGCTGCTCCATAGTATCTCGATTTATCTCATGGACCGCGGGGTCCATATTGGGCGGAGGAATCGGTGTCAGGATATGGCTCATCGTCCCTCTTTCCTTCCTCTGGTTTCTCTGATTGGAAATGAGGGAATGGGGTCCCGATAGGTCGGGCCGCCCTTAAGAGGATCGGAGTCTCATCCTCTGTATCTTCCGAGTAGAGCTAGATAGTTTTTGTAAATGGGATGGGAGTAGGATTCCCAGAAACGGAGCCAAAAGTGTTAATCGAAAATTGTCACTGGGGTGAATTTCCAATTAACAATTTTTATGACTGAAATCAGGGTAGATCACAGTTGGAGAGATATAAAGTAGTTCGATACCTATGAGCACTCAATAAAACACGTCAATTATAACGACAATGGTGAATTAAAGTAAAATCGCATAAGATCATGTATAACACATAGTTTATTGATAATCAAGACATCATAGTAGGACAATGGGGATTTTTCACGGCAATGGACAAAACTCAATTGACGATGGAGCTCTCATGTTAGTAGATAAGTGGAAGAGAATACTCTAGGGTTTTTGGACTCAAGTTGCCGTCCCTTTTTTCTGTATGGTAACATGTCGTATATATACGTCCCAATGCTTGCTAAGCACTCCTCTAAATTCGGTCCAATGACTTAGAGATTTTTGGGACGTTCCATGGCAATTGGCGAGAAGATCGTAGGATTCCTTCAAGCGATCCCTTATTTGGCGTAATTTCGATAGAGTTTGCTTTACTTTCAAATAGGACTCTTGAGTGGTGGGAATGAGTTAGTTTCCTTGTTTATTAAAACGTTGTCGTCTCACTGTCCATCTTTAGTAGTTTGACCTTGGCCTGCCTGCTTTTGCCTTAATACTCGGTAGTCTGTTAATCTACTGCTTGGTTGGCCGGCTCTAGGAAGGATCGAGGTACATAGGTATCCCACCTCCCAAAAAGTGTTATGGTACTAGAGTTTCGGGATATCGGGCTGTAACGAAGTACTAGGATTTTGGTTTCAGTGTTTCTTGGTACCAGAGAGTCTAGGAGCCCTTGATTTTGATCTGGATTGGTATAAGGCCTGCCCGGTTACTTTAGTGGCGGGGTACCAGGTTGCTCTTCTATGATGTCATTCCATCTTGACATGTTCCCAAGAGAAGGAAAATTCTTCTTTAAACCCTTGCCATTTTTGGTAGTTAACAATTTTCTTTGTCAAAACATTTACATTATCATTTATTATTATTGTTGTTGTGTTTTTCTTTTGATATATTATTAATAAACTCTATTTTGCCACATTAAAAAAAAATATGAAAGAAAAATTGAATTAAACCTTATAGAAAGTTTGATTATATGATTACAGGTAGTTGAAAATGATTTTGACAAATATTCTATCAAACATTTTTTTTATTGTTTACCCATTTTCAAGTATTACTGCTAGATGTATTTTTTATGTTTCCATTATCCGAGTATCATTTTCAACAACTGCTATCAGACGCATTTTAGAATGCAAAAAATACAAAAATCAATTTCTCATTTTTAAATGAAAACGAGCTAAAAACGGAAAAATAAAAAACAAAAACATTACCAAAGAACCCTTAAGGACCACCAACTACAACAAGTAAAAATAGGTATTATAAAAAGTGATATTTTGAAAAAGTTAAGGACAAAAATGTTAATTACTCTTAAAAAAAGGGATACTAAAAAAAAAAAAAAAAAAAACCCCTCTAATTTGGGTTTTGGGTTTTTGGTCGGTTTTGTTTTTGGCCAAAAACCACCCTTTAGTTTTTAATGGCCAAAAACCACCTTTTTTATTTTAATTTATTACTCAAAAACCACCCTACAATTAACATTTCTAACCAAAAATACAATTTTACCCCTAGATTCAAACAATATTAAATAATAATAATTTAAATAAAATAATTATTTGATAAGAAACTAATATTAAATAATAAAAAAATCAAATACATTATTTTATCCACAATATATTAATTAAAAATTAAAAATTAAAAAATAATTTCCTCTTTTTCTCCATTCTCTCTCAATCCCTAATCTCTCTCTCTCTCTCTCTCCATGGATCCATCGCTCTTTGTCTCCCTCAACTTTGTTTCTCTCCAAACAAAGATTGATGGTGGATGGGTTTTTGTGGTGTTTTGCCAGATCTGTCACTACCCAATTCAACGCCATCAACAACCACACCACCAAATCCTTATGCCTCTCTCTCGTCTGAAATTCCAATCAACAGCCACACCACTAGGGACGGCAAAAATCCCCAACCCGCCCCAAACCCATGGGGCCCCGATCCGTTTGGGGCGGGTTTGGGGCAGTAAAAAACGGATAACGGGGCGAGTTTGGGGCACATTTCTTGACCTGACTGGGTTACCGGGTCAGGTATGGGGCAGTCCCTTTTGACCCGACCCGCCCCGTTTGACTCGAAATATATATATATATTTAAAAAATATATATTAAATATAAAAGGAAAAGAAAGAAGGAAATCCTATATTGGCCGAAAAGAAAACAATTTGAAAGAAACAAAGTGATATATATATATATATATTTCGAGTTTAAACCCAAGAATACAATATATATATATAGATATAAACTCGAGATATATATTTTAAACATATGCTTGTTTTCAAGAAGACAGAGTGATGGTGAAGATGTTGGATGGATTTTGTTACTGAATTTTTTAATGTTTAAACTATTTTGGTGAAGATGTTGAATAGATTTTATTGATACCGGAAATATTGTATGTATTTTGTATTTTTGTTCAAGTCATTTTTGGATTTGTATTTTATACTTTACGGATGAATTTAATGTTCGTTAAACTTAGTTATCGTGTTATATTAAATTTAAATTTACGTAAATGAATCGGGTCATTCGGGTTAGGTTTGGGGCACCCTTGACCCAAACGGATTGGGTTTGGGATGAAAATTGAAAACCCGTTCGGGTCACGGGTCAGGTTTGGGGCAATCGTTGAAAACCGGGTTTCGGGTTTGGGGCGGCCTTGACTTGCCCCGACCCACCCCGCCCCGCCCCGCCCCATTGCCATCCCTACACACCACCCCAACAACCACCTCAACCCCAAATCCTTGGAGTTTTGATAGTATCTCTTGATAGAGGTGGTCCTTAGGTAGTGATAGATCTGGCAAAGCACCACAAAAACCCAACCACCATCAATCTTTGTTTGAAGAGAAATAGTGTTGAGGGAAACAAAGAGTGAGGGATCCATGGATTGAGAGAGAGGAAACTATTTTTATTTTTTAATTAATATATTGTGGATAAAATAATATATTTAATTTTTTTATTATTTAATATTAGTTTCTTATCAAATAATTGTTTTATTTAAATTAATATTATTTAATATTGTTTGAATATAGGGGTAAAATTATATTTTTGGTTAGAAATGTTAATGATAGAGTGGTTTTTGACTAATAAATTAAAAAAACAGGGTGGTTTTTGACCATTTAAATCTAGAGGGTGGTTTTTGGCTAAAAACGAAACTAGAGCGTTGTTTTTGACAAAAACACAAACTAGAGGGAGATATTTAATAGTATCCCTGAAAAAAAAAAAAAAAAACTCCCCAGGGTTTAGTTGAAACAAACTTGAGTACAAGAACTTGAACTGTGAATGCACGTTAAGAACATGACACGTATCACAAATATGCTACGTGGCTTGTTATCAACGGTTGACGCAGGGACTCTCTTGGATCCAGGCATTTTTGTTCTTCATTTCATGTCGTGAGCCCGACAAAACTCGCAAGTACAGAACCACATCGATCCACCACGTCAGCACCCAAAGCAAAATCTCTAACTTTTAATCAGGCGGTCTCCTAGCCGATACGACCGCCTTTTTTTGTTTCTTTTTCTTTTTCATTTTTTTTTTTTCGTTTTCGTTTTCGAATTTTTTTGTTTGTAGTTGCAAGTAATTAGGGCTCTTTAGTTTCAGTCTCAGTCTCTCCTCCTGAAAGCACTCAAAAAAAGAAATTTCGAGAGCGCGTCCGCCAATATCGAAGGCGACAACGGTACCGCCGCTGCAAAACCCTAGCTTTAAATTTTGTGTTTTTGCTTTTGTTTTCTTTATTTTCAGATCTGTGTTTTTATTGCGTGAAAGCAGAGCGATGGATCGGTATCAGAGAGTGGAGAAGCCGAGAGCTGAGATTCCGATTAACGAGAACGAGATTCGTATTACGACTCAAGGAAGGATGAGGAACTACATTACTTATGCCACCACTCTCATTCAGGTCCAATCTCTCTCTCTACAAATCAGTTCTTAATTTTCGTTTTTTTTTTTTTTTTTACTATATTTGAGTGGATTTTATATTTTGTCATTTATCGGATGAGTCAAAACATGGTTGTGAAGTGAAATATGTTACTGCAAGTCTGCAAGAATGGAAGCAAATAGTATAATGTCATTAATTTATTTTATTTTATTTTATTCGTATAAGTTATTTTTTATGTTGAGGAAGTGAAAATAGATAAAGGAACTGTTGGATTCGGCTTTTTTTCTTCTCCTCAAATTAGCATTTTCGGTTGCTTTATGACTAAATTCTGGATATTCTAATACTCTCTTTTATAGAGAATGATGAAATCTTATGAATACTGCCATTGTGTTGCGAAAACAAAGGTTAAATATATATGTAAATCAGTAAGTTTGTACTTTAGCGAAAAAACCAAACGTTTGCTTTTGTAAAATTTCTGTTTTGTTCTGGGAGTACGAGTATATGAAAGGCAAATGGTTAATAAAGCACCATTTGGTTACAGCCAAAAACAGTGAATACTTTTGGTTGTACATTTACTTCATATAGTTGCAAATAATAATTTTTCTAGTGTTAGGGTGTGTTCTTGTCTGTTCATATATTTTCACTGCCAAGATGTTTGAATAGAGATATGATCTATCAATGAATTTTTTAAATATGTTTCTAACTTGTTCACACTTGTATATGTTTTCAATATGTTTATAAATTATTGTTTCCTATGAAAAAAAAAAAAAGATATGATCTATCAACAAGTTTAAAAAAATAAGATATGATCTATCAATAAAAAAAAAAACAAAAAAAAAAAACTAGTAAGCCATTAGAGACATCTTTTTCTCTGCACAACCTTCTACTCTTGCTGATGGAGGAGTTAATGAATGTATATTACAGTTGAACTAAGTGATCAAATTTCCTTTAAGTCTGTTAGGGGTATAGTCCACACTACATTTTTCTCAGTCATATCATAGTTGCAGTTTTTATTATACGGTCTGTCTTGCGATCTGACATTTCCTTTTCCTCTTTACCAGGAGAAAGGATCTAATGAAATTGCTCTAAAAGCCATGGGGAGAGCCATAAACAAGACTGTGATGATCGCTGAGTTGATTAAGGTGGGTCACTAGTATTGAATTTTCTTCCTTCCAGCTCTCCCCTTTACTTCTTTAGTTTGGATTAATCTAGTTTATAATTTTCCATCATTGCTTTGTGCTTTGTGTGTGCCTCTTTGAATTTGTATGCCTGTGAGTAGCACTAGTTGTTTTCTGTTTCAGAGAAGGATTGTGGGTCTTCATCAGAACACAGCTATTGGTTCTACGGATATCACAGACACGTGGGAGCCACTAGAAGAGGGTCTTCTTCCGTAAGTGTTTTGAATTTTATAGTGCATCATGTCGTATTAATGGTTATATTGCTGATGTACTTCTCCCTAGTGCAGCCTGGAAACTACTCGTCATGTCTCAGTGATAACAATTACTTTGTCCAAGAATGAATTGGATACATCCTCTACAGGGTATGTCGGCATTGGAATTTATTGCTTTGTGTTTCTTCAAGTTGGGATGGCTTACGCATCCCGATCCCTCTCTCTCTCTCTCTCTCTTGAACATGCTTTTGAATGAACACAAACATGCCAACACAATATAAAGTTACTGCTTCCCCTCGCTTCTCTACATACAATTTACTTGGAGAAGTTCCAATAGAAGTGCTCTTATTTTCAAAAAAAAAATAATCTTAATTGTTATCATGTTTGACAAATTTATAGTTTGATAGAGGGTGATATGGTTGCATGTGAAAATGACTTGGGTGACTAAGATCTATGCTCCTATGATTTCAGTAGACTTCTTTGATTCATGGGTTCATAAAAGTATTTTTAATTAATTTTTGAGTGATACTATTTTGCTCAAAACTCATGCCCAAATGATGTGTCAGTTACAATTTACATGCCACATCATTTGGGCAAGTATTTTGGGCAAAGTAGTATTACCCTCAACTTTTATGATGTGAACCTTTATCATTGTGTTGCTCTCTCATAGAATTGCACAAAACCCCCACAGGCCCCATGGAGGTTTGGGGGAACCATCTCCATTTCCCCCAAACTTTTTATTTTTTAATTATTTATATATTCTATAATTAAATTATTTATAGAGATGTGAAGTTGGCTTGGAACTTGAGATTGCTTAGATTTTGTGCCTTCTTAGATTGGCTTGTTGATCAAAGTTGGAAACTTTAAATTTGTTTTAGCTTTTATCATGTAATAATTGGAATATTTGTATTTACTTTGGATTAAAATTTTAAATTACTTATCTTTGATTGGATCTTTGGATTAATATTTAATTGTATTTTTATGATTATTTTCAATTTTAAGTCAAGGGGGAAATTGTGATGAAACGGGAGATTGGGGATTGAGGGAAATGGCGGAAATGGGTGGCGGTAGGGATACCCCTCCGTCCCCAAACACCCCCATTTCCATTTCCCACAAACGGGGTTTGGGGGAAGGGGTGTTCCTTCATTCCTGATGCGTTTGTGTATGATCATCAATTATAAGTTAACAAGCTTTACTGAAGTAACTCTAATTAATGTAGAATCTTGGGTAGTTTATGATTTATTTTGCACTTTTTAGCTGCTGGTGTTATTTTGGATTTCACTGGTTTCTTCTGATATTGCAGGTATCAACCTCCTATTCCAGCTGATCAAGTGAAACCATGGAATGAACATGACTATGATGGAGGTAAACGCATTAACTTTTTGTTTATGATTTTAGCCCATTTTATACTTATTGGGAAATATGACTCTGTTCTTCTGAATGTAGAGGCTTCTCCACAGATTCAAGGTAGAGGACGTGGTGGTCAAGGAAGGGGTAGAGGTAGAGGTAGAGGTAAAAACACTGCTCTGCTATAACTCATGAATATGCTTTGTTTCTACTTTTTGGCGCATTGGGGGTTTCTTATTGCATCTTATTGGTTAAATGGTAAGTAAAGCAAACTTTATTTTCTAGATCTTTGTTTGTAAGTCAATGGTTAGGTCTTGTTGCTGACTACAGAATGCACTGAGTTTCCCAGTTCTCAAGTTATTGTGTTTGTTGGTATTTTTTTTTTTTTTTTTAACTTTACTGTAGGCTTTATTTAAACTTGTATGAAGATATACTATCCAAACCTTTTGGTTTAGTGTGTTAGCATATTGGGCAGTGATTGTTTAAAAGCTGTTGTATAGGAGGAACGCATCTTTAAGGTGTTAAGATATAAGGGGGTTTGTAAATGGAGAGGCTTGCTTGTGTGTGCATAAACAGTTTTTCTGTTCATTAGTTTGATGGTTAGTTATAAATTTTCCTCTTATTTTTTGTTGATTCCGATGGAATGATGGATTGAGTGGAAGCATTTTTGCATTGTTGGCATGTGAATGCCACATTTAATGCATTGAGTTCTATAATAATCAATAGCTAGCTAATATTTTGCCCCAACACGTGCATTTCAAACGTATGGTGTAAATAACTGTTTTAGATTTGTTGTTACATCATTTTACCATGCCACAGCTTTGTTTGCTTGGCATGCTTGTTTTGGCATTTAATTGCTTGTTTCTTGTGATAGAATGGGGAAACAATAATTTTTATTTTTCTTCTGTTTTTCCCTTTTTCGGTTTGTTTTGTATAGCGAATAATTATAATGGAGTGGCAGAGTATTATGGAGATGGTGGCCGGGAAGGTGGCCGTTCGTATGGTGGCAGAGGTCGAGGTCGTGGAAGAAACCGTAGTTTCCGTGGGCGTGGAAGAGGCTATGGTGGTGGGAATGGCTATGGTGGCGGGAATATGCAACAAGAATCTGGTGGTTACAATGGTGGGAATATGCAACAAGAATCTGGTGGTTACAATGATTACAGACCTCCAGCTCAGGGCCGTGGTGGTTACAATGACTACGGGTCTCCAGCTCAGGGCCGAGGTGGTTACAATGACTACGGGAATCCAGCTCAGGGCCGTGGTAAGCTCTTATTTTATGTTATGGTTAAGTATATGACAATATCAAAACTTGAAATAGTAGTTAGAATAGGTTCAACTTCTCATTTTGGACATTTCAGTTCTTGTGATTTGTGGGTCACGTTACTTTGTCTTAATATTTACTTAGTGCTATAGCTGTGATTCACCCGTGCATACTGGCATAATTAGATGCATGTTCTAGGAAGTTGAATCAATCGTCTTTTGGTTTTTTAATGAAAAGATTCCATCATTTGCTTTGGCACTAGTGTGCTGGTTGCTGCAAATATGTGGCGGCGACTTGCATAAAAATTATGATTTTGAACAAATCATTCTCAAGGTGATTTTTGTTTTTTGTTTACGGATTATTATCACCTTTTCAATTAAATAATTGAAAACTGCAGGGCGAGGCCGTGGACGAGGCAGGGGCCAAGGCCGTGGGCGTGGTCGGGGTTTCAGATCTGATGGCCCAATCTACGCAGC
Organism: Acer campestre; assembly: GCA_954870605.1. Classification (NCBI taxonomy): domain Eukaryota; kingdom Viridiplantae; phylum Streptophyta; class Magnoliopsida; order Sapindales; family Sapindaceae; genus Acer; species Acer campestre. The sequence continues at coordinate 11,000,587 of OX940810.1, read as the reverse complement.
AGCCTGAGCCCTCAATTCTATGAGGTATAGGATTTGGATTAGGGTGCAGAAAGTTCTGGATGTCTGCTCTGCTGATTGTCTTATTATGCTAGAAGGGAAAAAGGATAAAGCCAAGAATATGGAGTGGTTTTTGGTAGTGACATTTTAGGTTTATTAGTTACAGTGAGCTATCTCATTATATGTGGTAGTGATGTTTTTGTAGTTTGAAGTAGGAACATTTTATTTTATGTTGCTTTACATAATCTTGAACTTTGTACACTTTCCATTTAGGGAAAATAATAGAGCAGTACATTTCGTTGTTTTTTTCTTTCTTTATTTGCATATTCAGGGACTGCACACTTATACTGTATAATGGAAAATTAATTTATTAAAACCTAACAAAAACGGATTTTTGTCCAATGACATTTTGTCTAGAAAGACAAGGAACTCAAGACTTCTCCGACGGGCAATTCAAGCACTATTTCCGCTTCTGATGGTTGGACGTGACGATTATAAACAAAGGGTAAGAATGAGCAGCAGTTAAAATCTTTGTCTAGAAATTTGAAAGTGCAAACTCGATGCAGAACTCTGGTCCTGGTATTGTAAGAAACAACAATTCCTGGAAGCTGCATGTACATCGTCTGAGAAGCTTTTTTGTATGCAAATGGAGACAGGTAATGAGTCTCCCACTTGTTCACCTGCTTGAAAATTTCAGGATTGTTCTCTTTTAAAGTTTGGTAATGAAGACTGTCTGCTAACTTCCATGGAAACTCTTCTTTGCAATCAATGATGTTAAGCTTGGAGTAGTAAGCAAGATCAAATTCGTTGAGAAGAACCCAGGTATGAACTCCTTGAGAATCTGTGTAACTGTAATGCACTCGGCCATCTGATTCCCAGAAGCATCTCTTGTAAGTCGATGCTGATTGCCAGCACCATTCCGTTGGCAGATTTATTAGTTTACAGTAATCAGCTTGAACGTTATAGACCAACAAACGTCCACATATTTCCCTGTGTATGGCTCCATTTGAAAATATAGGCACTGTGGCAAGTTCGGAAAACACATCTGTTGGTGGATGAAAAGGCAAAGAAAGGTTATCGGGGGTGTATCTTCTCCAGTTGTTGGTTTTAGAAGAGAAAATCTCCAATTCTACGGTAGCAGCTGAGTATTCAAAGTTGGGGATGTGAACGAGCACGACTTGGTAATGGTGGCCGTCAAAAGCCAAGCCAGAGCTAATAATAACACGCTGGGGGATACAAGGCTGGGGAAGGCTGTTGATAATTTCCTTGGTAAGGGGATTGAAAACACGATAGACGAGCTGATTTTCTCTGAAACTGATCAAGAGAAGTAATCCGTTACACGAAGCAAATGGTTTGGAGATAATTTTCAGTAGAGAAAGTGAGTTGATTGCTACGGATAGCTCTCAAATCATTGTCAAAATGTAGAAAATGAAATTGAGATGATCCGTAAAGAAATCTATAATGGCAAACTAGACCCAGTTTTTTTGAGGGGTTGTTGGAGCTCTTAGAAATGGCGTCAGAATTCTTCTCCATGGTAGGGCAGAAGTGGTTATTCCTTTGTTGTGATTGTTGATGGTGATTTCTTGGAAGTCTAATGGTCTCGCTCTTACTCAAGATTCTAATGATCTGTCATACAATGATTTTTATAGGTGTATTTATACGGTATCTCTAGGGTTTCCTGAATCTTGTCGTACAAATAGAAGACTGCAGAGTGCAGAGTCGTAGAGTTGTATAAGGACTCTTCTTTCCTGTTTGGAGTCATCATGCAATAAAGGTAGTTGAATCAGATTTTGATAAGGTTCCTGATATTTCGGAGAGCATCTAGTTGTTTCCTTATTGGAGTGAATTTCCTTTCTAATCGATGTATTTAAGTTGGTTTATAATTATTTGATTTGGCCGAGTAGGCCTTGCTGGTGGAAGACAATCCTAATATGGAAATTTCCTATTTTGGCTGAGTAGAGCTGGTCAACTGTCTCTGATTTTGTTAGTTTGTAAGAAGGTTCTTCAAATAAAAATCATGCGCGAGGAAGAAGTTGGTAGTTTAAATAATATTATTCGAAAAAACAAAGTAAGAAGAAGGAATTTGGGGTAGGCTTTTGTCACTTTCTTGTACATTGTAAACATCATAAGAATTTTGAACTGTGCGTGTTGACATCATGTTTGGGAAGTTTCGTTCCAGTTTTATTTGTGAAATTGTCGTATAAAAATATTTTTAAGGATAAATGTAATTCTCGATATTAGAAAATAGGTAGATGAATAGAACAAGAAGCCATTTTTCTTGATCAACTTCTAAAACATTCGCTGCTAACGGTGACAGTTTCTAGAGCAGGCGCATTAGTCGTCTTTCGATTTTAGTCAAATTTTAGGAATTTTTGAAAAAACAAATCTTTAATTCATGTTAAATAAATATAATAAAAGAAGTGATTAATTTTATGGTAAATTGTACAAACTTACGCTAGGGTATAGTTAAAATGTTTAACATTCAACCTTTAGTCTTAATTACACAAACATATTCTTGCATCAGTCAACAACCGTTAAAAGAAAACGGTTGACCATATTTTTTGGATGAAAACTCAAAATTAGCCCTGTTGAAAAAGATTAAAAGAGAGAGGGTGAGGATAGCTTTATATATAACTAGAAATATGGATCGTTCATTATCCTCACTCTCTTTTTAATGAGTGCATTTTTGCTCACCCCCTTTCAAGGTCCCATACACATGACATGTATCTATGGAGGGGTAAAATTGTCTAAAAGTTTACTCCTCTATAACACATGTCATCCATTTAAGAGGGGGGGTAACGGTTACCTCACTTGAAGGGGGTGAGCAAAAGTGTTCTGCTTTTTAATGGCTGTTGGTTGACGTGTGTGTAATTAAGACCAAATGTTGAATATGACTATTGAATTATTGATCCACAAGTCTACCGAATAGACCACCGTGACCGATGATGGAACTTAAATATATGTAAGCTGCTGGTTGAATATGTAAAATAGTTGATTATCAAAACAAATAATCAAATAAACACAGAATGACAGCTTCTAAGAATAAAAGCCAATCTTTTATAGTTTTATTCCCTACTGACTTCTGGTTGGTTTAATGAATTAATTACGACTATATGATGAAGCTTCGTATAACTAATAATTTCTCCCATTTGAGAGAATTCCCTTTTATAATGGTAACAGTTATTACCAAGATCAATTTTTCAATCAAGGTCACTAAGGCACAGCACAACATTCATACTTAATAATCCATAATTTAAACATCTCCAATTAAAAGTACATTTTGACCAAAATTGTTCCACATCATAAAACAAGACACACAATAAAATAAAACATAACTCAAAATCTTCGCCAACTGCATGGAAACTTAAAACCTATAGCTTACTACAATAGCCCAAAATTCCCAACTTGTTTGCATGGTCATGCCTTCATGCGTCCATAGAACTTCTGTTTCTCCTGTGTTGTCTGGAAGCGACCATGTCCAAACTTTGAGGATGTGTCAATGAACTTTATCTTGATTTCCTCAAGAGCCAGACGAGATGTTTGTGCAAGAAGCGACTGGCGAAGGGTAACCACCCTCTTCTTAGGTCCGACACAGCATCCTTTGATCATAATATAATCATCTTTCACCACACCATAGTGAGGGAAGCCACCCATTGGAGTGATGTCTTTCTCCGTCCTGAATGATCATCCAAGCCAGATGATATTAAAATCAAGTAAACAAATTTTCAACAGACACAACCAGGTTTTTCACATGGGGAAGCATTTACATAATTCTACAATAACACTGAGATGAATTTTATCGAGGCTGGTTAAATATAATAAGACCATATCAAATAATGTCAACGAACTAATCTTATAAATAAACAGTTAATGATTGTGCTGTAGCATGAAAGAATATTACGTATAAAATGCAAGAAAAGGCTACTGAGGTCACAAGTTAACTAGGGACCACACTGTAGCAATAAACAAGATATTTTGAATTCGAATACGCATGAAACGAACCTGTCGTATTCAGTTATAGCAGCGTGGGACTCCTGACCACCCTTTCCAAGCTTGTAAACCTTCTTGTTCATTTCAGTACGGTGGTGGTATCCATTCTGACCAGCCCTAGCAACTGTGAATGAGACTCTGGCAGGATGCCAGGCACCAATACAAGCCACCTTACGCAGACCCCTGTGGGTCTTGCGGGGAAGGCGGGTGACACCCCAACGAGTGACAACACCTTCGTAACCTTTACCCTTTGTTACACCGATGATGTCAATCATCTCATCCTTCTGGAAAACTGCATCCACAGGAACTTGCTTCTCAAAGAATCCATATGCATAGTCAACTTTCTGGGCAATAGTACCACCATTGACCTGAATTTCCATCAAATGTGCTTTCTTCTGTTTCAAGCCTTTCATCTTCCTAACCTGCATCACAATTTGAATGAATTAACAGAAAGTGACATTACGGGTGAAGGACTGGATTAAAAGAGGATAAATGCACAGAAGGGTAAAATTATGAGTGTGTGAAACATATCAAACTACAAATCAACATTTTTAAATCTCAGTTACTTTCTTCTGGTAGCCTCCTAAAAATAGGCCGGTGCTATAAAACCACATTGCCAAAAATAAGTCCAAACAAAGCTATGAGCACATGATTATCAGTATTCTAAAAAAACACATCATTAAAGGGAGAAAATTTACATGTTATGGTACTGAGAAAGTTAAACAAGCTAAAACAATTATTACCTGAGTGTGGGCCAAAACTCGAATAACAGTAGCATATTTCTTCATCTTCTCCAGCTGTGATTGGATACTTTTCTTCCCGTCTTCTGATTCATACTGCTTCGAGTACTTTGTGAATGCCTTCTTCTTTGACTTGCACCAGTTCTTGTAGAACCTTCTTCTCACCTCCTCACTCAGATGCTGAGCCCATACAGTGTTCAAAGAGCGGAGGCCACGTGGTGTCTTCACGTATCCCACAACTCCAACAATCACCATTGGTGGGGTTTCAACAATGGTAACAGCCTCGCAGGTCTCCTTCTTGTGAAGCTCTAAAGGAAAAAAATAAATATCATTTTTACACAAATATTGGACAAAGAAAATACTTGCAACTAACAGTTCAAACTGAAATAAAAGATCTCAAGTTCCCATGTGTATAATAAATGCCAAACTGAGACAAATTAATAAAATGCAACTAAGAATGACACGATTAACAGTCAATGACTTACTAGATCCAGGTTTCTCGACATCTCTGACAATGTGGGTCATCCCAGCCTTGTAACCCAAAAAGGCGGTGAGTTTGCATGGCTTGTTTGGGTCATCCTTGGGGAAAGCCTTCACTGTAAAAATCCATAAAACATTAGCTGCTTAGACAGACAATACACAAGCTACAAAGTATAGCACTAAAAACATAACATGAGTTGGGTGAGATAAATGCTGAAGCAGAAAAGCCAAGGAAAACATCATCAGGATATAACAACCTCATAATTTTTGAAAATGTTCAGCAAAACGTTAGATCCTACTGATATGTTAAAAGTGTAAAAATTTGAAAATTAAATAATAAAACAATAAAAAAAGTGGAAAATAAATAATACAACAATAAGATTATATGCCAAGACATACAAGCAAACAATGAAGATGGGGTGAGGCCATTAGAATATAAGTGGCATGAAACCTCAGCAGCCATTGCTAAACATAATTTTTTTTTTAAGTAAAATCACGAAAAAGAAAATGAAGTAACAACTAACAATGTTGCCATTGCAATATTATTAAACTGTAAATGAAATCTATTTCTGGCACAATCCTTAATGAAAAGGGTCAATCTAAAAGACCCCACGGAAGAAATTTAGAAATAACAATGTCACTGGTTAAGGTAACTTGAAAGATAATAACTTTATACCTTTTCCTCTGTGCCGAGCAGCTCTTTTCCTTGGAAGAAATCCAAGGGAACCGTGCCTTGGGTGCTCAAACTTACGGTGAGACATCCTTCTCCTTCACAACCTGAAACACCAATCTGTAACTATATTATCCACCTACTACAATATATTTAATCAATGTCCACTCATCAAAAAATAATCAATACCCCCCAAATATACTCGATTTACAACAAAAACGATCCAACTCTCTTTCGGTTCTGTGCAAATCAATCAGCTTGCACGTCTCTCAAAATGATAAACATTTATCTTTCAATAAAGTGCAAAAAAGAAACATATAGCAAAAACAGACATAGTTTTTCGTTTCTGTTTGGTTTCTTAGACAGTGAATTTGAGAAAAAAATAAAATAAAAAAAAATATCATTTCAAGCTCAATTGAAAATTTTGTTTTTCCTTCATTTTCTAAGTAACCAAACACAAAGGACCGAGAAAGAGAGAGAGAGACCTGAGCTGCGGCTGCTGATTCCTGGTGCTCTAGAGATAGGGAGTAAAAACCCTAGTTGGTGTTGTTTATATAGTAATTGTATTTACATAATTTTTGCCCCAAACGTTTACATAATTCGTCATAGACCCCGTAATATTCAGAAAACATTTCATCGGCCAGGTACCTTTGGCAATTAAGCATACAAATTGGTGGAATACGTAATTTTGCATCAACTATTCAACTAGGGTTTCAATTCAAGCTCTGGTCGGTGGATCCATAAATTTTAGCCCATCAATATAAAAGGGGATTTTAAATTTTTTTTTTTTTAATTAACATATATATATATATATATATTTGTACTATGATAAAAATAAAAAATAAATCATTAGAATCAGACCTCGGAAAACTTTACATGACCCTATTGATAAAGCAGAAGCTAGGATTTTGGGTTTTTGGGGGCCAAGACAAAAATTAATATTCTCGGTCGCACAATACAAATATATTAATATTCAAAAAGTATGTTATGAAAAAACAAAATGTACATCACTATTCAAATAATATCAGTATCTATTGGAAATCTCATACGAAAATAAGTGTAGGATCCCGCACCAGCTGATACTTTTCAATAAAATGTGATAGTGTTTAGTGTTAACGGTAATTATATAAATAAATAAATAAAATAAATATTAACTAATTAAAATGTAACGTGTCACTATTTTATATCTAGAAAATTATATGTAACTAGATCAATCTAATTTTCTCTGTGCTTTTCATTTCAAATACATAATAAAAAAAATGTCTGAGAAAATCATTTTTCATTATAGTGCAAAACCTATGCCTAATCTTAACAATACGCATAAGTGAAAATAATATTTAATAGTTCCTAACTTATAAAATATAAATTTCAATAGTTTAATTAAAACCTTAAAAAGGGCTAATAATAAATATTCACACTAATTTAAGGGGCCGTTTAGTATGGGGTGATCTTTACATGGGAATGAGAATCTGATAGGATTCTCATGTTTGTTACTAGGTTTGCATTTTTACATTCTCGGGAAAGTGAATCTCATGGGAATCACATTACATGGGAATCACATTAGGGTAATGTGATTCCCATCTCAATAGGTGGGTTTCAGATTACTCTCTGTCTGATTTCCACCGTGGGACCCACCCTCATTAAAAAATATATATATTATTTTATTTTATTTTATTTTCTTCTTCTTCCTTCTTCATGCAGCTTCTGATAACACTAAAAATCCCCAATTTCTTTTCAATGAAATCCCTAATCCTTAACCTCTTCTTCTTCAATTTTCAATCACAAAAAACCCTAGATCAAATCTTCTCCTCTTCAATTCATCCTCAAATCCCAATCCTGAAAATCGATCAATTTTTCAAAAATCCAAACCCTCGATAATGACAACGACGAGCTTCGATAACAACGCCGACACCGACGACGAGCTTCTATGATGATGCCGACGAGCTTTGATTATGTACTCTCCCTCTTACCGGTGATGAAGACATCGGTGCAGGTGTAAGTGCTTCGAGGAGATGAAGAAACTTCGAGTCGAGGAGATGAAGAAACTTCAAGGAGCTTCGATGATGCCCACCAATTCTGTAACATTGGTGCAGGTGAGATATGAAGAAATGGTTCAACCAACTAGCGAGGAAAGAAAGAAGAAGAATTGATAGGCATCTTTTGTTTCTTGATATGTATTTTTATATGATTTTTTATATATATATAATTAATTTTGGCATGTTTTTATGTCTAAAGACAAAAAGATTTCCATACACAACCAAACACAATTATCTAACATTCCCAGTAATCCAACATAATATTCTCATGCACAACCAAACACATGTATACAACTTTCCCAGGAATCACATTATTTTGATTACCCCATACCAAACGGCCCCTAAATGATAGGTTTATGTTATTTAGTTTGACCCATGTGTATATATACCCCCAAATCTACCATTACCTGTTATTCTGTTAACACGTTCCCAATTCATTTGAAAAAAGGGTTGATGGATCTAACTTTATTTCATCGAGTTGTTAATGGGTCAGTTCCGTGTTCACCTTTTAAAAAACGTCAGCTCGTTATAATCAATTAATATAAAGAATTATTTTCAACTTTTTAATAAATTTTAAATATAACATTTTGTTATAATTTATATTGTTAATTTTATTAGAAAATAGTGTTTAATTTACTAAATACAATAATAGTATAGTAAGACGAAAACTTTGTCTCACTTACAAAATTTTCATGTATTGAATATAATATAACCATTAAGTCTTGAGTATTATTTTTAATTTTCTTTCTTGAATATTACAATAATTCAAGATTTAGGGGAGGGATAGACTCGAACTTATAACATCATGATGTAGGTGTGAGAGGAAAACCACTAGGCCAACCTCATCTTGTCTAAGTATTAATTTTAAATTATTTTGATTATTTGGTGATTATTTGATTGTCAATAAACATATTGAGTATGTTTACTCGTTAAATTAACAAATTGTTTAGGGTTTTTATACTTAGACTCGTTAAGCTAACAGGTTGCGTTCGAGTATGACAAATTTTAACACAACACGAACACGACATGAAATGAATTCATAATAACATGACCCATTGATATAGCATCGACCATGACTTTTAGAGGCCCTAATCGTAAATCTAAAATGGACCTTGGCAGCTATGAAACTTTGTTCATATTCACAGTTTTTTCAATATATATGTATGTGTTGGTGTGTAGATGATTATAGTGGTTTGTATCTTACAAACAAACCTTGGCAGCTATGAAACTGGTTGATGTACATATGTTTGTTTATAGTATGCTGCCATTCTCCAATCAATTATAGTATGTTGCCATTCGCCATATCTATAAATTCAAGGGAAGAATCGATCGACGGTCGATACAAACAAAAAAATCATAGTTAAAAGAAAAAATGGTGTTCTTAATAGGTTCATGGAGTCGAAATACAAAAGAAAATCGACCAGCAAATCATACAAACAAAGAATCACAATTAAAAGAAAAAAAATTGTGTTCTTAAAAGAACCAAGTGGCCGAAATACGAAAGAAAATTGATCAGCGGTCCATACAAACAAAGAATCGCAGTTAAAGGAAAAAATTGCATTCTTAATAGCTCCATGGTGTTGAAATACAAAAGCAAACAAGTATATCTTCGAATGATTCCACTTCTTCAACTCTCTCGTGAAACGATTAACTTCAAAAAAAAAAAAAAAAGGGAAAGGGAGGGGGGGGGGGGGGGGGGGGTGTGGGGAATGAGTGTGACATGGAAGTGAGTTTGTGTGAGAGTTTTATTTATATTTTTTCTATCTTATAAGTAGCTTTCAGGTTAGGGATCCTAGATTTGTTGAAATTTTCAGGATCCCTTGAGGCTGTTGAATTAGATCAATCCAACGACCAAAACATATTTGATACAAAAATTTTTTTTTTTAAAAAAAAATCTCATAAAAAAGGTATCATGTTTTACAACATCTTCAAGATTTATACAACATTCTTTCAATTTATTCTTGTCTAATAAAATTACCTTATTTGAATCGTATTAGAACCTAGAAATACCTTCATATATTTGAAATTATTCCAATGTACTCCTTAAGGAAGCAATAATAACATCCACTACAACAATAAAATAATTACAATATATCAAAAGGAATCTTCAATTGATTGTGTTATATACTTATACCCTCATGTGAATTCTCATCAAATTGTTTTTTTCTATGAATTTTACATTTTTAAAGAAATGTTGGATCAATTTCCATATCAAATGTAGTACTTTTGGCATAGTCCATAGCAGGTGTAAATTCATTTCTGTATATTTTTCAAAAAAAAGAAAAAAAAAAGAAAAAAAAAAGCCCATTCAATTGTTCTATAGCAACATCAATACACATATCTTTATATTGCAAAATTTTGATAACCATGTTTCTATTAAACAAGATATCATGTCAAATAGTTATGCTTATGCCTAATAAAATCTCAAACATTTTAAGTTTATTTACTAAACTTTTAGGGGGGGTGGGGGTGGGGGAGAGCTTGATATCTTTTGGTTTTAACACAACTTTTCCAACGTGTTGTGGAGAATGTCTTGAGAGTAAAGCCATGTACATAATTCGGTCTAGGCACGAATTATTCGATTAATCATTTTGTGCTAAATTTTAAGTTGCTTTACATTTTGACAACTTTTACACTTTAGAAGATTAAAAGGCTTTTTGTGCTATTCTTTTTCTTTTGAGCACTTTTAATTTTTTCATATATTTTGAGCCTTATTCTTTGCACAAATTACACATCTAGCCTGAGTACACGTTATTTTTACAATTTTGATTTTTCTTGAGCTTCATTTTGATATGATAACAAGCCATAATCGTAGCAAATGGGGTGGTCTAGTGTTTATGTAAGATATGGTGATGTATATGATATAGGTGGATATAGTGATAGGGCTTAGTGTGTATGTCAACATAGATAGGACATTTAAGCACACACAAAAGGCATGGGATGTGTTTGGGACATTTGTAGTGACTTAACACACATAGCCTACATCATTTCTAAAGGTACGAGTTAAGCAAGCAAACAAAGGCAAAACTACGGTGATGCTCTTAAAATGACATTCTTTAATGTCCAAAGTATGGAGTGAGATCATTTTTATTTACTTATTTATCTACAAGAAGAGTGTTTAAGATGAAACAATAAAACAAATCACACTCATAAGGACGCAATATAGGCTCTAGCCTCGCACGGGTAGTCTCTACTAATGATCTAGACATCTTAAGCGCGATACCTAATCACTAAGACACTTTTGAGTTTGGTAGGGTGCATGCAAGCAATGTGGTGTAGCTTTAACTAACACAACCTTTGCCTAGACTCAGGGATTCAACACATGCAAAAATTACCTCCAAAAGCACAACCCAAAAGCATCTCATTAAGTAAACTGATGCTCCAAAATTTGGCTCGAAGCAAGAGAACGGACAAAACTGACTCACCAAACACACAATTAAACATAAAATGAAAAAAATCTCAAAAAATAAGCACAAACAAAACAATCATGCAAAAATGGTCATTAAATGGCCACAGCAAAAATTGACTACACTCTTAGTGACGCTCGCAATAGTACGAGATCGGAGAGTAGTACAATGGTAAAGTAAGATTCGTTCCCACAATGACTGAGTGACTGATTATCGAAATTGATCAGTCTAAATGCTATTTAAACAAGCGAAAAGGTTGATTTTCATATATGAATACTTAAAGCGAACTAAATTAAACTAATAACAAGGATATATGCTATTGCGAAAGAGAAATAACAAGTAATAAACTCGAATGTAATAATGAAGAATATGATGCTAGGACTTGACTACACCCCACCCACTTCTAACTTCCTCTCTAGACTCAATTGCACACCCAAAATATGCTCATGCACTTCATAGATTCATGCACCCAAATGTTAACCTATAATCTCGGTTGAGTAGAATAGGTTACACCCAAAATCATACCCAAGTCTATCTCTCGATTACTCAAAATATATGAATGAGTTTATTAAGAACATTGGCACACTAAGGAATCCTATACGCTAGCCTAAGTAGGTATACTTTTCTAGACATGCATAGAAGACATTTCGTCGAACACGATATGTGTGTCTCCGGTCGGTTCATACACATAATCGAAAATCATTCAATAGACGATCAACCTATTGAAAGCATTAAGCACTCTAAAACATCCATACAAACTACAATTGTACATAATGGATAAACAAAGGTCAATATAAATATATAATCATAGGTAAGGTTACATCAAATCCTAACACTAGATATTTAACTCATATTGCAAAGGGTAGCCATACAATATATAATATCAAATGAATACATAGCGAAATATAGAACATGAAAGAGAATAAAGTATAGAGAAAACTATATAGATCTTCTTTTCTTCCTTTGCTCCTCTTCTCTTCCAAGCTCTTTTAATTTCCTATCTCCCAAGAACAAGAAAAGATCATAGATTGATGTCAAGTGTCTTGTGGATTGTTTAGGAATTTAGGAAAGATGGAGTCTTGGTGAATATTTTTGGGTAGAGAGTTCGTTTTTTGGTCTAAAAATATCAAAGGTTATATATGAAAATGAATTAGGTCAATGTCAAGGAGGTAAATTCTTGAATTTTAACATTTTTTAGGTAAAAAAGTGACCTTGGGGCGATCTGGATGCTCTATGGTAGAGAAAATAGTTGAAAACATGAGAGGAAAGTGACCTTGGGGCACGACCTTGCTGAGCTCGCCCTAAGGTCGCATTTCTCTCTGGTGAAGTTTTTCAGCTTCGCGTACCGTTACGAAAATGACAATAACTTCCTCTAGAGAATTCGGATTTACGATCCATAAAAAGCATTGAAAAGTAGACTCATGGGGCTTTCCAGAAATAGGTTACATAAAAACTTAGTTTGATATGAGGAGGGAGATATAGCCTTCACAAGTTGATTGTTTTGTGAAGATTTCCAATTTCAGACTTTTAACCTCCGAAACTCTTCAATTATGCTCAACACCTTATTTTAGGGCATATAACCTACAAAATGCTCACAAAACACATTATATACAAAAAAACATGCTTGAAAATGAGTACAAAATATAGGAAATAGGGACCTCAAATAGATATATAAATCATCCAATCACACAATCAATACAATTTTTCCAATGTGTTGTAGAGAATGTCTTGAGAGTAAAGCCATGTACATAATCTTTGAAAATATACAAAGTGTGTCTAATACAACCTAGAAAGGGGGGCCGGAGGTGAATGAGTTGTTAATCGATTATTACCAACTTTTTTGATTAGTCAATATTATAAAAACCCAAATATAACAAGCAAGCAATCGAAGATTTAAAGGTGCGGAAAAAAAAACACGTCGATTGATTTCCATGAGAAACCCTTTAACTAGACAAAACTCATGAGCTATCCATCTAGCCACACACGGTCTTCAAATCCACTATATGTATTGATGTTTACAACCTAGGTTGACCTTTAGTCACACCATTCTCGGAATATAACACACCACTACTACCTGCAAGCCTTTTATAATGATTCTAGACCAACTACTTGTGCACTAACACTTTTAGTCACAAGACTTGACTCAATGAAGAGATAAACAACCTATGTGAATATATAACAATATCCAATATGCAATTAATGCTAGGCAAAACTCCACCAAATACTTATCTAGAGATTAATGATGGCTATAAAACAATCATATATATCAATATGTCTATATGAAGGTTCATAAATACCTAACTAGATAAAGATATACAAGTCTAAAACCTAGTCATCAAACAAATCCCAATCAACACAAGTTGTCACAACATATAACAAAGACAATAGCTTTGCAATCAATAAATACAATCAAAGAAGAACCAATCTCAATCAATCAACAAACACTGAAACATATTCAAAATAGGCTTAAGAAAAGAGTAATGCATTTACTCAACACAATAAATGCTAAACCTAGGCAAAGATGAACAATAATGGAAACAATGAGTTCTAGGGCATGTTCAACTTACCTAGTTATGAAACCAAAGAAGACCATTAAGACTTGATGCTTGAATGAAGCTAGATGCACATGGAATTTGAGATTGATTGAGTAAAAATGGATTCTTGGGATTCTCTCTCTCTTGAAAATTGATTTTGGACTCTTAGGAACGAAATACAAGAGAAGAGAAAGTATATATATGAGGTCGAAAATGAAATGACATTGTTTTGACAAAATAGGCGCAAATCGCTGTGGATTACACAATGGTGGCATAGCGCAAATGGACAATGGTAGACTTGATGCATTTAATCTCTCGGGTGAAAACCGCTGTGCTTATCGCTATGTGTGACACAAAACTGTAGACCTACTAGATTTGAATGAAGAGAGAAATGAAACATGAAAGCACACCATCAAAGAAAACACAAATGCAAGTGATATGACAATGCTTGAATTATGTTTGTGTGCACTTAAAATCTGATGAACACATAACATTGCATGTTTAGTAAGAGTTAAAATCATTATTTACACTAGTTGTGTCATTAACTCTCCTAACTTAAGCACATTTACACTTTTATCTTTTATTTTTGATATTGTTGTTTTACTGCAGGTTACTTGAAATGGGCATAACTTTTCACTCAAATATCGGATTGATGCCATTATAATTCTTGTATAAAGATGATTCAATCTCCTACAAAAATGCATTTCACCAAGAATTCAAGATTTGGATGTTTTGAGGGTCAAACAAAGGATAGAAGAGGACATATGCACAGTTTCAGCACACATTGAACATTCTTCAGTATTTTGAGCATAACTTGAGCTATAGATTTCGAATTTTTGTGAACCACATCTTTCTGGAAAGCTGAGTCAAATATCTATAATTATTCTTCAATGTGAAAAGAAAAACAAAACAAATAATTGAGAATTTTGGGTGACAAGTAGGTGCATGATTGTGATAAGCAAAAGCAACAATCTAGTCAAGTCATGAATGGTAGCTTCACTAACATCCTTTTGTTAAGTCATGCTTGGTAGTTTCACCAACATCCTTTTGTTAAGTCATGCTTGGTAGCTTCACCAACCTCTTTTTGTGACTTTTTTGCCCTTCCAAGTTTCTATTTAAAGGGCCTTGTAGATGGTTGAAAGGAATCTTAATCTTAAGCTTAATCTTAATCTTAATCTTAATCTTAATCTTTGATGTGTAAAATCGTGTTATAAAAACCTAACTCGCAAGTGTACGAATCGTGAGATAAGTACAGCGACAAGTAGGGATCGTTCCCACGAGGAAAAGTGATCTATCGACTAAAACCAATTCTAATTACAGCTAAGCAATTAACAGTAACCAAGAGATTTCAGATTGATTTGATTGATTTGAGATTAAAACTAGATTAAACTAAGAAAACAATTAACAAGAATATGTGAATGTGATCAAGAGGTGAGAGGACTAGGTCATCAATGATCCCCAACTACGTTTACTCAATGCTTTGAATTGACTTTCACAAAGAATGTTAGTCAAGTTAAGGGTTCGTTCTTAAATTATGTATAATTAGTGCTATGTGGTCCTGGGATAAATTAAGTACTTCTACTACAATCAATAGCAAACCCTGCATATAAACTATAACAGAAAATACATCAACCATACACCAAGCGTTTCTCAGTTGAGTAAATAGCAAACCCTGCATAAAAACTATGATTGAGAACCCATTAAGCACAAGAACAAGAGAACCAAAGATAACGTGCAAATACCTGCTACGATAAATTCATTCATTCAATTAATTATTGGTTAAGACTGGTGAAACCCCACACATCTCTCAACCTTAACATATAAACCCTAGATTCAAGACTAGCACTAACCATGCATAGACAAGAAGAAATCACAAATTGAATGAAATGAAACTTGAATTACTAAAACATAGTCAATTCTAACAAAGAGTATTCATAGAGGTTTACATTGAATCCCTAGTAAGGATTTAGTTACACATCAATGGAGGAAACAAAAATATAGAAGAGGAGAAGATAGAACCCATTGTTGTCTTCTAATCTTGCTTCGAATCCTTCGTCTTCTTCTTGCTTTTCGGTGTCTTCCAAGGATGGATGGTAGAACAGCTCTCAATCTCGCAGTCTCTAAAAAAACACTCTGAAAGCCCTCTGATGTCTTATTTATAGTGGCTTGCAACTTCGTCATTCGCTGACCTAAACGAATCAGACTTCTTAAAATCTCGCTGCACGTGCCGCTAGGTAGGCAACTTGCCTACCCCGCGGTCATCTTTTTGCAACACCACTGGAGACCACCGCAGGGTAGGACCGCTATGTAGGACAGTGTCTGGGGGGCGGCCTCTTGAATGACACACTGCTGGAGTTTAGTGCAAGCTAGGACCGTTAGACAGGACATGCCTAGGCCGCGGTCCTTCATGAACAACTTCTCTGGAGTTTGGTGCTAGATAGGACCGCTAGGTAGGCACTACCTAGGGGGCGGTCCTTCATGACTTAATCTTGGAAGCTTCAACATGCATTGACCGCGACATATGACCGCTAGGTATGCATACCTAGGGGGCGGTCCACTGCAGAAAATGTATATCTGATCAACATTAACATCTTTTCTTCCAAACTTGAATATTCGCACAACTTCTGATAACGAGACCTGCACAGCTCAACAAGCACATCAAACAACCTAAAATACTCGGGAACAAAGCACAAAGACTAGGAAATAGGGGTCTAAAACATATATAGAAATAGACCGATCAATCTTGTTCTTCATTACAAGTATATCTTGCATATACTTGTATCAATTATCTCTCTCATTATAAACTTTCTTCTTGCAAAAATAGTTCTCCTTTATATGTTTTTCCTTTTTTTATTTCCATTCTTATTTCTATTTCCATGAGTAATTAGTTTCATTATTAAGGTGAAAAGGTGAAGCTCTTGGTGTGAAAATAAAAGTTTATTATAACACTTAAATTGTGGTTAATGTTTATATTCATTTGTTATTCAATTATATGATTTATATTTCTTTTTCTTTATTAACTTGACTTTAATCTTGATTTCTCTCTTGTGATGAGAATCTTGACTTATTATAGACAATTATCATGAATGCTTGAATCTTTCTAGATGGTGTATGGTTTTAATTATATCGACCAACTCTAGTAAAGGATTCTTGATTCATAATATTGATTGGCATAATGAGTACTTAAAACCCATTGAATCGAAGAGTGGGTAACCTTTGTAATTTAATTAAATGAAAAAAAAAATATAATTTCATATATATATATATATATATTCAAGAGCTTAGATTATTATATTTTCCGATTGGAACCTCCTTTGTGTACGGATTCCAATGAGTTATAAAAAGAGTTAAATAAACCTTTATTATAAATATCAAGAGTGAAACCTCTAACCTTAGCATACATATTTTATTTGAGTAATTTCATCATTATATTTGTCCATCATTCATCAATTTAATTATTTTATTTCTTGATAACTTATGAGATTATTGTTGGTTTTTGTAAACATTAAAACTTTTTCCCTGAGGAACGACCTCATACTTATCAGGTTATATTATTACTTTTACACTCCTGCACTTGGGAGTAAAATCCATTTTCTAGACATGTCAAACTCTTCAAGAGACAAAGTTAAGTGAATATATCTTTCTCTCTTGAAGACACGGGGATGCTTGGAAGCTTGTCATTGAGAACCTAAGCTACCCATTACAAGATCATCCTCAATGTGGTTTGTCATGAAATAAGCCAATAAAAAACTGGAAAATAACGAATATATCTGTTGAACCACTCAAAAAAAAAAAAATACCACTTTATAATACAATAATGTGTCATATCACAGATAGTTAGATTAAGACTATGACAAGGCATACACAACTCTCTAAGATGTACTTAAGTAATCTTTTTTGCATACCTTAGTATTTCCCTTTTGTGTTAGATCCATTATCATAAACTTGTCATCTCATATCATTAATATGAAGACCAAGAGATTTTAATATAACTTGTAATTCATTAAAAGCTATATCTCATATGCATCATATATTTTAAACAACTCCAAAAAGTACTATTATATTTTTGTTGTACTAGTTGACGTGTCTACACATTGTATTAGTAAAGTCTCTTAATGAGTTACATTTGGAGTACAATGAAGTATCCTTGAAAAATATTTACCTCTTTGATTTTCTTGATGTTTGTACTTTTGATAGTAAAGGTTAACCTAACAATTAACATATTTTGAATTTTATGACAAAGATTGTGATAATGAATCTCATTATGATGACTGCATCAAATATGTTCTTACAATACTACATCAAACTCTTTTATCATTTCAATTAAACTTAAAATGTTACAATTATTATATTCATAAATATTCTCATTGGTTTCACGAAAAGCCAAATTACACTTAGCAAGACATTTCACAACAATTACTTTTACGAGAATTTCTTTCCAGCGATTTTTCTCTTTGTAATTTGTTATTGTTTATTTTTATGAGTTGTTTCATCTTTTTTAATTTGATTTGTAAATCAATCAGAGTGTTCATATTAGTAACATGCTCAATACTATTCTCATGTTGTCTAAGTCTTTCACTAAGATGCTTCCAATTATTAAATCCTTCATGTGTTAAAAGACTCTTCATATGCACCGATTTAAACAACTTTTAACAAAAACAATATACTTTGTCCACATGCATCGATGTTGGCTGCCAAATAGGCAAACAAAAATAATAAAAACCTTGCAAGCGCACAAATCGTAAATGATAGCACAATGGAAAAGTAAGGATCGTTCCCACATAATTAATTATCTATTAAAATAACGAGTTTATATCTATGACACTCTAGGACTCTAATTTAACTAAAAATATAAAACAATGACTCTAACTCCCACACATGAATGGGGGCAAATCGTAAATGATAGCACATCAGAAAAGTAAGGAACGTTCCCACATAATTAATTATCTATTAAAATAACAAGTTTATATCTATGACACTCTAGGACTCTAATTTAACTAAAAATATAAAAACAATGACTCTAACTCCCACACACGAATGGGGGATTTTGAATTGATTATTAAAACTAAGAAAATTAAATAACAAGAAATAAAATGCAACGAAAATTTAATGAGAAAATCAAATAAAGAAAACACTGGATGAGACCTCCTATCCACCACTAAACAATCTTCCAATCCATAGACAATAATGAAGTTGGTAAATAATCAAACACGATGAAGATATTCATGACAAGGTGATGATGTCTCACTTAAGATGTATGATTCTCTCTTAATTGACATGTAAATTGCATGGTGTCTCCATAAATACTTATATTCCAAATTATAGCCTAGCATGGTGTCTATTTAGATTTAATAATTGGAACCCTAAAACATGGTATCTATTATAGGTTATTCATGAATCAACTTCCCTTAATTGTGTCGTAATTCAATTAATTGTTGCAACAAAGGATAGATTCGTATGGTGTCCGACTTGTATCCTGGCAACATAGATCATAAAATATGCTCCTAAGATGGCCTCAAAGAAACAAAAATAATAGAAAAACAATTCTTATGGAGAAATTGAATTCACCATGTAAAAATAATACTTCATTAAAACAAAACTTGTCTATGGAATTAAAATCATGTCTAGGCTTCAAGTTAGCCCTAACTAACAAGAAAATTAGCTAGAAATGAAAACTAGAAAAATAAATAAAAACATCTAATCTAAAGAAAGGTAGAAGAAAAGAATGTTGATGGAGTCTTCAATCTTCAATCTCCAACCTCTCCACTCTTGAAATTTTTTCTCATGTAGAAAACTCTTGGTATTTATAGGTGACTTATCCTTGTGAGGGCCCAATTCTTTTTATATTTTGGAAATCCACAAAGTAGGAAGGTAGAATGAATTAAGGAATGAGAAATATTTCGTAACTTGGATTTCCTCTTTTGATGATTGACTCCTAATTTAAGTTTAGGAAGTTTCCCAAACATGTCTTGATCTTCTAGAGTCATTAGGATTTGATTTGGTAAGTTCTGAGACAATTCTAAACTAATTTGGAGTGGTTTTTCGCAAAATATACGTAACACCATGGTCTAGTATGCTCCTTGGGTCACCCATGGTCCATACCACAGAATTTCTATAGAGTTTTTCACTACTCAGGCCGCTACTTAGGTCACTATGCACAAACCGCGATTTAGGCAGTGGTTGGCTTTTCTAGCTCTGACCTCCGGTTACTAAATCAGCCATAACTTCCTTTAGAAAACTTGGATTGATGAACCGAAAAGTGTGTCGGAAACTAGACATCCAGGGCTTTTTGAAAATATGTGGATCTCAACCTGGTTCGATCTGAGGGGGGAGATATGGTCTTCACAAGTTGGATGTGCTGCAAAGGCATTTCTCCAAACTTCACTAAAAATCACCAATTTATCTTCAAACTCACTTCAAGAGCCATTTTCTATACATTCTCAACAAACACGTTAAAATATCCAATTTCACCCAAGAACATAACATAAAACATAGGAATTATGGGTCTCAAATATGAATATTTATATGGGCTAGTAGTAGGCAAACCAATACAAACGACTCTCAACATGAAAATATGTTGAGTAGCTTTTTACTGAAGATTGTAAAGCTAGACGTTCTTTACAACAAAAAGTGGGATTTAACAAGTTGGGTTTTTAGGTCTAAATAGGATTTTCAAATCCATGATATTTCAGCACTCGATCGAGCGTCATTGTCATATATCCATTTAGATGGTGATTTTCTGGTTTGGTTTCAATTATTTTACATGTCATGTGATGGACTCAAAGAAGGGTTGTATGTAAGGTATGGTCTCAATCAATTCATAAAATATTCTAGTGAACTAACTAAACTCCAACAGGTAGTAACATTAAGAGTTTGTCTGTCAAGACACGTTTGAATCATTGTTGGCCAATGTGGAAGCTTTACCATAAGGATGATAAGTTAATTGTTTTAATGCTGGTTGAGAGAGTTGCTTCATACCGATTTTCAAGCTAACAAACCAATATCACTCACTACAACAATTGGGTTAGCAAGATTGTATAAAGTAATGGAAATAACTTATAGAATACTACACCGGCGGTTGCTCGACAAGCTACTCAAATACAAACAACCCTTGCGAATCAAAACCAAACTCAATCAATGAACATAAAGAAGATGACCAGTATAGAATTGTTAGATAGAAGAAATAAATGACTTTGTTTTTGTTGCAATGGTAAATATAACCCAACGAATGTGTGCAAATGATTCTTGATGATATAAGAAATGTGAGCGGACAACGAACGATGAGTATTTTTGCCACATGTTCATTTTATATATATATTTTTAAAAGTCTTCCGTGTGTCTTATTAGTACATTATTTCCATGAAATGACAAAAATACAGTTTGTTACATTAATTTTGACTAATAGTTGATTGATAGAGGGATCATTTTGATGTAACTATGAGAAATGGGGAACCAAATAAGCTAATACATCAATTGCAGGTAAAAAAAAGTGATATTTCCTAAAAATATAGGGATAAAACGAAAATCCCCAACTATATGATGATTGGTGAAACATTTGTTAGGAGATTAGGGCAAAAACATAAGCGCCACTATAAAAGGCTTCATGAGAGACAAACTATTGATCCACAAACTATTGATCCACGACTCATGAGAAGCATCTTGAAGTCACTCATATATGAAATTAGGGTATTGTTTTTGTCCATGTTGAAAATATACAAGGTGTGTCTAATACAACTTAGAAAGGAGGTGAATGACTTGTTAATCAATTACTTACTGATGCAGCAGCCTTGGCATTGGACTACATGGAGGGGTTGGATAGGAAAAAGACCAAGAAAATAGGCCATTTCAATCCTACTAGTCCGGGCGATGGAGTTGAATCGATGTGAAACTTTTACTGTTGAAGCAAATCGGCCAGAGCTTTCAAAATCACAACCTATGGTTGTGAGGCATGCCCTTTTTTAGCCGAATTCCGTCGTTTATGCCCCGAAAAGGCTGTTTTTGCTGTTTTAGGAAAGTTTCGTTTTTACAATAACTTTTGTTTTCCAAGTCCGAATCGACTTCCATCAATTCCGGCTTGCTTAGGATTGTTAGCTTTATTCGTTTTTGCATTTAACTCAAATTTTCCATTTTTGGTAATTTTCGTTATTTAGGGTTTTTAGGCCGTTCCTTGCTCATCAAGGATTCGGATTAGGGTTAGGGTTGGTTTCCTTTAAATAGGCCTGTATGCCGTCATTATTTGGTAGTTTTTGATTCAATAAAATTTCAGAGAATTCATTCTCCAACTATCCAATTACACATCCTTTGTGTGCGAAGATTGTCGTATTGAAGCCTGATATTCTAGCATCCGTGCCCGGATCAACAGAATATTAGTAGGTTGAACTAATTGTTTCTTGTAGGTTTTTCTCGTAGAGCTTCTGCTACACCAGTTGGTATCAGAGCCGTGTTCGTTCGGGACATCATCATACCGCCGAAGAGACGACAACCTAACTGGATCCCTGTAGAAGAGGCCGTCGAACGTGACCGTACGACGCAATTAGAGCAGCAAGTTGCACTATTAGCCGAGCAGATGGCAAGGGTAATCGCCAACTTAGAAACCTTAAACTTACCAACTCGAAATCCTCGCCTGAGTGGAGATGAAGAGGAAAGTACTGAGGACAGTGATCAAGAGGAAGAACTTCCGCAGCTAGAAATTTCGCTGCGGAGAAGACCAGTCAGTGACCACAGGGAGGAAGAGATTCCACTCCCCAGGTGACCAGTGCGAGAGGTTGAAGAGAACCGTCAATGGGAGTCAGGTATGAGGATAGAGGTTCCTGAGTTTCAAGGAAATCTGCCACCGGAAGAGTTCCTAGATTGGCTTGGAATCGTGGAAGAGATTTTGGAGTTTAAAAACATTCCGAATAATGCGAAAGTAGCCTTGGTAGCGACTCGGCTTCGAGGACGCGCAGCCGCGTGGTGGCAGCAGCTCAAACTCACCCGGAATTGATCTGGAAAAAATAAAATCTCTGATTGGGAGAAGATGAAAAGGAAGATGTGAGCGGAATTTTTACCCCATAATTTTCAAAGATTGTTATACCAGAAATTGCAGAATTTGAGACAGGGATTACAATCAGTTGATGACTATACAACAGAATTCTATTAGTTGTTGCTGCGTAACGATATTCAAGAAACCCAAGATCAGTTAGTATCTAGGTATTGTGGAGGATTACGACCCCAAATTCTAGACGTGGTGAACCTTTTTGATCCGATTACGGTTTCGGAGGCACACCAACGAGCTTTGCAGATAGAAAAGAACTTGGTACGAAGAACGGGAGGTGAGCCATTAACAGGGAACAATACAGGTTCGATAGGAAGAATAGGGGCCAGCAGCAGTAACCCGGGATGGCAGCAGCGAACCGCGGCCAGTAGCAGCAGCGGAAGTGGCCCGCGCCTACCCACCAATCAGACCCAACAGCCTATTACCAATTAGGTCCAGCATCCGCGAACAGTGACAGGAGGTGTGCGATGTTTCAGCTGTGGAGAAGTTGGACACCGCCAATCGGAGTGCCGAAAATTAGGGACAAGGTCGGTCAGCCTTGTTTAATGAGACGGATGACAGTGGCAAAGGAGATGCAGAGGTTGGAGAAGAGGTAGAGTATGATGACGAAGTCGTCGTCGAAGAAGACCATATAGATGGCGATTCTGGCCCGTTATTAGTGGTAAGACGTGCTTTCTTGACACCACGAGCTGAGGAGAGCGATTGGCTTCGAAATAATGTGTTTCAATCAACGTGCACTATGTTAGGCAAAGTTTGTCGATATGTGATCGACGGGGGAAGATGTGAGAATATTATAGCAGTCAAAGTTGTTCGAAAATTGGGAATGAAAATAGAAAAGCACCCAAGACCGTACAAGCTGGTATGGTTGCAAATGGGAGGGGAGATAATGGTGTCACAAAGAGTTCTAGTCCCGTTTTCGATGGGAATGAACTATAAGGACCAAGTATGGTGCGATGTGGTTCATATGGACACCTGCCACCTATTGCTCGGAAGACCGTGGCAATATGACCGAAAAGTGAAGCATGATGGGTTTCTGAACACATACACCTTGCGATTCAACAACACCAATATAGTGCTATTACCTGGTAAGAATTCGGAAAAACCTAAATCACCCGATAGCACAAATCTTCTTTCTTTTGCTAGGTTTGAATCAGAAATGGAGGAAACAGAGACAATCTTTATGTTGCTAAACAAAGAAAAGACAGCCAAGGTTAAGCTTCCACAAGACGCCGTTCCACTGTTATCAGAATTTCCAGAGGTGTTTCCTGAAGGGTTACCTGAAGGGCTGCCACCCTTAAGGGACATTCAACACCAAATCGACTTGGAACCAAGGGCAGTCCTACCAAACCGCCCACATTATAGGATGAGTCCCGTAGAGCATGAGGAGTTACGGAGACAGGTGGAAGACTTGTTGGCTAAGGGTCACATTCGTGAGAGTCTTAGTCCGTGTGCGGTACCGGCCCTTCTAATTCTAAACAAAGATGGGTCCTAGAGGATGTGTGTGGACAGCCGTGCGATCAACAAAATCACGGTGAGGTATCGGTTCCCTATTCCCTATTTAGATGACTTACTTGATCAAATTAGTGGAGCAACTGTGTTCACAAAATTGGATCTAAAGAGCGGATATCACCAGATCCGAATTCGACCCGGAGACAAGTGGAAAACCACGTTTAAGACGTGTGAGGGTCTGTATGAATGGATGGTCATGCCCTTCGGCTTATCTAATGCACCGAGTACTTTTATGAGAGTGATGAACCAAGCTTTACGGCCCTTCATCGAAAAATTTATGGTCGTATACTTTGATGATATCCTGATCTATAGTGCACACCGGGAACAACACAAGCAACACATTCATGAGGTGTTGACAGTCCTACACGCACAGAAATTAGTTGCAGCCACAAGTAAGTGCGTTTTCATGACTGCCAATGTGTTATTTTTGGGGTATATTATTTCGGGAGAAGGGTTGCAAGTGGATGAGTCGAAAATCGAAGCTGTCAAGAAATGGC
Source organism: Acer campestre (assembly GCA_954870605.1). Taxonomy (NCBI): domain Eukaryota; kingdom Viridiplantae; phylum Streptophyta; class Magnoliopsida; order Sapindales; family Sapindaceae; genus Acer; species Acer campestre. The sequence goes on along the minus strand of OX940810.1, from coordinate 10,975,693 downwards.
CGCAGCCAAAGACTGTCACAGATGTCAGGAGTTTTCATGGTTTGACAGCCTTCTACAGGCGCTTCATCTCCCATTTCAGTAGCATCATGGCGCCCATTGCGGACTGTATGAAGAAAGACAAGTTTGTATGGACTCCGGAAACTGAAGAAGCATTCAAGCTCATCAAATTACGGTTAACAACAACCCCCATCTTAATTCTTCCAGATTTTTCGCAGCCTTTCGAGCTTCACAGTGATGCATCTAAGCTGGGCATCGGAGCAGTGTTGAGCCAAGCTAGCAAACTAGTGGCGTTTTTTAGTGAGAAGCTGTCTGGAGCAAGGTCGCGATATAGCACCTACGACGTTGAGTTCTATGCAGTGGTCTAAGCCGTAAAGCATTGGAGACACTATCTCTTCCATCGAGAATTTGTCCTCTATACGGATCACGAAGCATTGAAGCACCTCCACAGCCAAGACAAAATTTCAGCTAGACACGCCTCTTGGTCAGCTTACCTTCAGTAGTTTATGTTCGTCCTGAAACATAAAGCAGGCACATCTAATAGAGTTGAGAATACATTAAGTCGACAAAGTAATTTGCTGTCTACCATGAGTCATACAATACCAGGTTTCGAATTATTTCGTGATTTACTTGCAACGGATCCTTACTTCTCAACCATCCTGACAGCCTTGCAAACTGGGGAAAAATCAGATTTTCTGTTGGTAGAGGGGTTCTTATTCCGAGGGAATCAGTTGTGCATTCCGGACTGTAGTTTACGGTTGCAAATCCTTCAAGAACTTCATGGAGAAGGGCATGTGGGTAGAGATCGCACACTACAATTGATCAAGGCGAGATATTTTTGGCCGACAATTCGGAAAGAGGTGGAGCGATATGTAGAGCGTTGTCAAATTTGTCAAGTTTCGAAAGGAAAAGCAACTAATGCGGGGTTATACTTGCCGCTGCCGGTCCCAGTTGAACCATGGGCAAAAATAAGCATGGACTTTGTCTTCGGATTACTAAGGACTCAACGTGGATTTGATTCAATATATGTGGTCGTTGACATGTTTTCGAAGATGGTCCACTTCCTTCCGTGCAAGAAAACCACGGACGCGATTAGTGTTGCTCAACTCTTTTTCAGGGAAATATACCGCTTGCATGGGCTACCGAATTCAATTGTGTCCGACAGAGATACACGCTTTCTTAGCCATTTTTGGCGAAGTTTGTGGAAATTGGTGAACACTCGCCTGGATTTCAGCAGTGCATATCACCCGCAGACAGACCGGCAGATTGAAGTCGTCAACAGGTCACTGGGAAACTTGTTACACTGTCTAGTGGGAGAGAATACTCGAGCTTGGGATCAAAAGCTCAGTCAGGCAGAGTTCGCCCACAATCATGCAATCAACCGGAGCACAGGTTTCAGTCATTTTCAAGTGGTTTATTCAGTGGTTCCTCGTGGTCCGCTCGATTTGATTCCCCTTCCAAACAAGACTCGAATTCAAGGTAAGGCAGAGGATTTTGTTCACCATTTACAGGAGACACATAAGCAGGTCCATGAGAATTTATTGAAGTCGACAGCCAAGTATAAGGCGGCAGCGGACAAGAAACGCCATCTGGTGGAGTTCGAAGTAGGGGATTTTGTGTGGGCTATCTTGACTAAAGACCGTTTTTCAGTTGGGGAGTACAACAAACTTGCAGCAAAAAAAATTGGTCCACTTGAGGTGATTGAGAAGATAAATTCGAATGCCTGCCGGTTGAAACTTCCTAGCCACATTCGTATAGCTGATGTGTTTAATGTGAAACATTTGGTGCCTTATGTTGAGGATTCCGCAGAGGAGGATACCACGTCGAGGTCGATGTTTTTCTACCCTGGAGGGACTGATGCAGCAGCCTTGGCATTGGACTACATGGAGGGGTTGGATAGGAAAAAGACCAAGGAAATAGGCCATTTCAATCCTACTAGTCCGGGTGACGGAGTCGGATCGATGTGAAACTTTTATTGTTGAAGTGAATCGGCGAGAGCTTTCAAAGTCACAACCTATGGTTGTGAGACATGTCCTTTTTTAGCCGAATTCCGTCGTTTAGGCCCCGAAAAGGCCATTTTTGCCGTCTTAGGAAAGTTTTGTTTTTGCAATAACTTTTGTTTTCCAAGTCCAAATCGACTTCCGTCAATTCCAGCTTGCTTAGGATTGTTAGCTTTATTTGTTTTTGCATTTAACTCAAATTTGCCATTTTTGGTAATTTTCGTTATTTAGGGTTTTTAGGCCGTTCCTTGCTCATCAAGGATTCGGATTAGGGTTAGGGTTGGTTTCCTTTAAATAGGCCTGTACGTCGTCATTATTTGGCAGTTTTTGATTCAATAAAATTTCAGAGAATTCATTCTCCAACTATCCAATTACACATCCTTTGTGCGCGAAGATTGTCGTATTGAAGCCTGATATTCTGGCATCCGTGCACGAATCAACAGAATATTAGTAGGTTGAACTAATTGTTTCTTGCAGGTTTTTCTCGTAGAGCTTCCGCTACACCACTTACCAACTTTTTCGATTAGTCAATATTTATCACAGTTAACCTAAACAAACAAACAAACAACAAAAATCAAATGTAAAGTGCGGAATTAAAAAGAAACTTGATTTTTACATGGGAAACCTTTAACAAGAAAAAAAAACCCACGGGACTAGCCATACTAGCCACTTAGACACCGAACTCCACTATTTGAATAATTGTTTACAACCTAAGTTGATCACCACATCACACTTCAAGATTTATAACATAATCTATTTTACCTGCAAGCCTTTAATAGTGAGCCTTGACAAAATGCTTGCCAACCTACCCTTGGTTGCAAGACTTCACTTGCTTGTGCAATTACCATATGTAGCCACAAGACTTTGACTCATTGAAGAGAATTAAAATCTAAGTGAATATGTGACAATATACAAAATGCAACAATGTGTAAGACCACACTTAACTAGGAATTTACAGATACAATCAATAAATCTAAGTTATCAATGTCTAAATGTAAAAACATAAAGACCTAGCTAGATGATATCAATGACATAAAATCCTAGTTATTAAACAATGCCTACATGCCCATACATGTGGTCTCAATTAGATGTGTAGAGAATTTCCAACAACTTAATTGTTAATCAAAACACACATAAACATTCATGAAGCTTAACTAGATGAATAAATGTAAATCTATCAACCTAGTCATCAATTAATCATACATGAATATTTATGGCTTAGCTATTTAGGTAGAAATCAACCTAATCATACAAGCTATCATAAACAAATCTCAATCATGTTATAACTCAAGAATATAAGCATTCAATGTATGAGTTTTGCAACTATTATGCAATCAAAACTTATCTTATAAAGATTGAACAATAAATGAACAATAAATGAAGATAAAATGTTTGTTCAACTTACCAAGTCACATAATGATTAAGACCCTTGAGTAAGGAAGACATTAAATGCGCATTGAGAGTGAATCAATGGAAGCTTAAAGCTTTTACTCTCTAGAAACCTTGCCCCTTTCTTTCTTGGAACACCAAATTCGTGATCTAGGGTTCTTAGTTCAGAAAAGGGAGAAGATGTTGTTTAAATAGAGGCCTAATGTGAAACTACGTCATTTTGAGAAATGTCATAAATTTCTAGGCTCTATGCACTGTACATACTAAGCATGAACAACGCACATACATCACAAGCTTGCTGGAAAAACAATTTCAGCAAATGTGCGCAGTACCTACAATGAATGAACATCGCACGTACCGTTCAGACCTACATTGGAATTCCTATGCTGGAAATATAAGACTCAATGCATATGTGTTGTATGAATTACCAGCGCTTAAACATCTCACCAAAAGCGTAACAATAGCGCAGATTTGCTGGAGTTACAAGTCTTAACAATGTACGCTATACGAACATCACACCAAGAGTGTAGACTTGTTGGAATTGCAAGTCTCTTAATGTGCATTGTACGAACATCGCACCAACAACGCACGTACATCGCACCTCACTTCAAATGCATTTTTGACATTAATTCAATCATGGAACTGGCAAACAAATGCAAGAACAATTAAACATGCATGAAGTGTGAGATTAGACAAATATGCACACATTCAAGAAAACACAATTGCAAGAGTTATATTTAGTAATCTTGGATGTTTAGCACATATGATATAAGCATATGAGTCATATTTATTGAATTATACTGAGTTTGATATTACATCTAGTAATCTTAGATGTTTAGCACATATGATATAAACGTATGAGTCGTATTTATTGAATAAAAATACTACTTCTTTTATTTATGTTTTTATAACATTTATAAATTACAAGCTTTAGAGCATAAATCCTAACACAAAGTTGTCAAAGTTGGCTTGTATGATACAAACCACCATAATCAACTATACACACTGACACACATATATTGAAAAAACTTTGAATATGAACAAAGGGGTCTGTTTTAGATTTACAATTTATGCCTCTAAAAGTCAAGGTTGACACTATATCAATGAGTCATGTTGTTACGAATTCATTTCATGTCATGTTTGTATTGTGTTAAAATTTGTCATACTCGAACGCAATGTGTTAGCATAGCGAGTCTAAGTATAAAAACCCTAAATAATTTGTTAGTTTAACGAGTTACCATACTCAATCCGTTTATTGACAATCAAATAATCACCAAATTATCAAAATAATTTAAAATTAATACTTAGACAAGAAGAGGTTGGCTTAGTGGTTTTCCTCTCACACCTACATAATGATGTTGTAAGTTCGAGTCTACCCCTCCCCCAAATCCTTACTTATTGTAATATTCAAGAAAAAAAAATTAAATATAATATTCAAGACTTAATGATTATATTATATTCAATATATGAAAATTTTGTAAGTAAGACGGTTTTAATCTTGCATGTACTATTATTGTATTTAGTAAATTAGAACATAATTTTCTAAGAAAATTAGCAGTATAAATTATTACAACATGTTATATTTGAAATTTATTAAAAAGTTGGAAATAATTCTTTATATTAAATGATTATAACAATTTGATGTTTTTTAAAAAGTGAACTCGAAACTATCCTATTATATTATAGGTTTTAATGAGTTAACCCACTAACAACTCGATGAAATAAAGTTAGTTCCATCACCGTTTTTTACAAATGAATTGGGATCGTGTTAACAAGCAGTGGTAGATTTGGAGGGATATATATACACATGGATCAAACAAAATAACTTAAACCTGTCATTTAAATTGGTGCTATTATTTATTATTAGTCCCTTTTAAGGTTTTAATTAAGCTAATGAAATTTATATTTTATTAGTTGGGAACTATTAAAATATTACTTTTACTTATGCATATTGTTAAGATTATGCATATGTTTTGCACTTTAATGAAAGATGATTTTCTCACAATTTTTTTTATTATGTAATTGAAATGAAAAGCACGAAGAAAATTATATTGATTTGGTTACATATAATTTACTAGATATAAAAGAGTGACAAGTTACTTTTTAATTAGTTAATGTCTATTTTATTTATTTATTTATATAATTACTATTTACACTAAACACTATCACATTTTATTTAAAAGTATCAGTTGGTGCAGGATCCTACACTTATTTTCGTATGAGATTTCCAATAATACCGATATTATTTGAATAGTGCTGCACATTTCGTTTTTTCATAACTTAATTTTTGAATATTAATATATTTGTATTGTGCGACTGAAAATATTAATTTTTGTCTTGGCCCCCAAAAACCAAAACCTTGGCTTCAACTCTATTAACAGGGTCATGTAAGTTTTCCGAGGTCTAATTCTAAAGATTTTTTTTTTTTTTTTATCAAAAATACAAATATATATATATATATTTGTTAATTTAAATAATAAAAAGAGGAAATTGCACCAAGTGACCAAAAAATTTATGGATTTATTGTTTTTAGCCACAACTTTATTTTTGATTATATTTGTCACTTTTAGCCTTGAACTGACAAGTATACCCTTGTTTTTGTCTTTTCTTCAACCAAAATTTCCCCCCAAAACTTCCCTCTCTTATATCTGAAATCCCATCAGCTTTTTTTTTTTTTTTTCATTTAAGATACTCTCTCTCTCTCTTCTCTCTCTCTCTCTCTCTCTCTCTCTCTCTCTCTCACACAACCAAACGGATTCCGACTTGAATCCGGTGATGGCGACGGTGGACCCGGCGACGGCCAGGGCAGCACCGACGGACTTCGACCTCCATTTCGTGACCTCCATTTTGTGGTCTTTTCTCTCTCTTGAAGTTAATTTCGTGACCTAGAATGTATGTATCCCCTTCCCAGTTATTTTTTTTACAATTATATGGTGTTTGATATGATGATTAAGAGAGTGGATTCGATTTTTAGTGAAATCCCGATTTTTTATTTTCTGGTACGAACTTACATGCCTGGTTGTTTTAATATTACATGCTCGTTGTTTTTATTTTACATGCCCGTTTGTTTTAATTTTACATGTGATTTGGTAATTTTGTTTTATAATGAAATCAAGCTCCTATTGTTTTTTTTACAATTATAGCTTGTTGTTATGAAGATTAAGAGAGTGGATTCGATTTTTAGTGAAACCCCGATTTTCTTATTTTCTGTTACGAAATTAGATGCCCCGTTTATTTGAATTTTACATGTGATTTGGTAATTTTGTTTTATAGTGAAATCAATCTCCTGTTGTTTTTTTACAATTATATGTTGTTTGATATGAAGATTAAGAGAGTGGATTCGATTTTTAGTGAAACCCAGAATTTTTCTATTTTCTGTTACGAACTTACATGCCCGTTTGTTTTAATTTTACATGCCCGTTGTTTTTATTTTACATGCCCGTTTGTTTTTATTTTACATGTGATTTGGTAATTTTGTTTTATAGTGAAATCAATCTCCTGTTGATTTTTTACAATTATATGTTGTTTGATATGAAGATTAAGAGAGTGGATTCGATTTTTAGTGAAACCCAAAATTTTTCTATTCTCTGTTACGATCTTACATGCCCGTTTGTTTTAATTTTACATGCCCGTTGTTTTTATTTTACATGCCCGTTTGTTTTTATTTTACATGTGATTTAGTAATTTTGTTTTATAGTGAAATCAATCTCCTGTTGTTTTTTTATAATTATATGTTGTTTGATATGAAGATTAAGAGAGTGGATTCTATTTTTAGTGAAACCCAGATTTTTTTAGTTTGTGTTAAATTTACATGCCAGTTTGTTTTAACGTTACATGCCAGTTTATTTCTAACTTACATGTGATTTGGTAATTATGATTTATAGTGAAATACTTGACATGCAGGAATATGGATACAAAGAGATTGGTCATCTATCACGGTGGAAGTTGGGTGGGCAATTGTTACGAGGGTGGTTTGACAAAATTGGTCCATGTTCCTAGAGGTTTGACTTATGATGCCTTGGTTAAGTTGGTACAAGATGTTGCAAAAGTTGATGCTACTAGGTACACCATAGAATTATGGTCATTGGTCTCTACGAATATTGGTGTTGCTCGACCGATAATTGAGAATGACAATGAGGTGTCATGTATAATGGATGAAGATAAGTTGATACCAGCGGTTTATGTCACCATTTATCAGAAGGGATCAACAGATTGTGTGCAGAATGGTACTACATTGGATGAAGATAACAACCTACTACAGTCGAATTTTCTTCAACAATCATACGAACCTACTCCAGAACCTGGGTATGGCGGGTTTCTCCAGCAACTGGCAGCATGTGGGTCCATTCCAATAACAGACCCAATTGTATGTACTGATGAAACCATTAATCATCAAGAAAACAGTCAGGCGTTGGACACCGATAATTCGAATGATGTGTCGATACCCGACATTGACACCGATTACTCGGATGATGGTTTGGGTGCTGGTTCTGCTAGTGTTGGTCCATCGGGTTTTGCTACATTTGGTGAAGGTTCCTTTTGAGATGATGGATTGGGTGAGGATGGATCGGGTGAACATCTAACCCCACGAGCTTGGAGTATTCCTGGATCCAAAAATTACTCACTGCCGAGATTTTGAACCCTAATGGTGGATTTTCATTTTGACCCGCCAAGGCATTCACCATTGGTTTCAATTCACAAATGCCTATTGTTAAGTGCTCATAAGTGATAAAAACTTCTTAGACCACCAGTGATATACCCGTACCCGGTATTCCATTATTTTACCACACATTTGTTTGTTTTCTTATATATATAAAGAGGGTCCAAATCCTCCTCACCTTTCATATTAATCTATCTAAACACAATATATCATGCAAGTACCATGTTAAAAACGCTGTTAATGATAAATGCTTAAATTGATAGAAAACAATCTCAACAAGTATTTGAACATTGACACTTGAAGTTTCAAGCGCACAAAGTAATAAAAGTTTACAACTTGTTTTTGACACTAATGAGGAAAATACAGTTAAAATACTCAGGAAAAGACTCGAAAACAAAGCAATATATAATAATTTCATTTCCTATATATGTGTGTGTGTGTGTGTGTGTGTGTGTGTGTGTAATAATTATATGAGTATCTGAGACGATCTAAAGCTCACATTTCCTCGATGTAGGGAAGTTGGACCAGCTCAGGTGGAAGCACTCTTGAAAGACTCCAACGCTTGAATTTTCTGTGAATGGAACATAGACCCTGAATTCATTAGTGAAAACCCAAGGATAAAAAGTCAAGAGCAATGCAAAAATTATTTTAATCCTAAACCTACCACTAGATTGTTGCAAAAATAATTTCATTTCCTATATATATTGTGTTATGTTGCTAGTGGGATTGTGGCAATTTTGTTTTGCGAGATTCTGTGAAGCGCTGATTAAATAAACACTAGACTGGTGTCTAGATTCTAGCGTCGGTGGACCATGGTGCCTATTAAATGCTCAAATACTCTTGAATTATAATAAAAAGGAAAAAATTGAATTATTAAGAAATGATGAATTAGCTTTTGGAAAACATTGTAAAATCTTGTCTGCTTTTTACTACTGTAATAAATCATGCTCCGGATCTACTTTTTAGTACATTGCTACGATATTTTTGAGTAAACGTTAGGTTTTCAATTTTTTTCTTTTAAAATTTCCTAAATTATGTAACACGGTGAGTTATCAACATCACATCTCCCGTCATATACACTTTTATGTGTAGATTTACTGTGATGCTCCAGCTTTCTACTCAAGATTTACACTGAAAAATATAATTTCATTTAATTTAAAAAACAAACGTTATTAGTGCATTATGCAAAAATTTACTTGAAACATGTAAAAATTGAATACCTTGAACATGCGTTTTAGTTGGTTATGTGAGAGATTAGAAAGTTTGAAAGTTGGATCCTTTCCATCATCTCCAACAATGATTTTGTTCCAATTTCCCACAATTCAAGTAGATCTCAAGCGACAGTCGATGTGAAGATAGTACAACCTCAATATCTGCAAATTATGGAATGATAATTTAGTGATGTTAAGAAAAAACCACAAGCTAATGCAGATTATTTATAGTTTGCACAGTCCCTTAATCCACTGATATATGGTGCAACAAACATGACCTATAAAAATACATCAATGGCCTCTTGTATCAAGTAAATTTATTGACAGTGTGTGTGAGTGTGTTGTAGTAAATACAAGTGAGAGGATTCATATATAGTAATAAAAATGCTTTGTATTCTATTGAAATATCACTTGTAGTGATATGCAAGAGAAAATTTGTATTATTTCCAAATTATGGAAGCCATTTTTCATCACAATGAGAATTATATTGCACAACTAATCCCATCTTAGCACATGAAACTATGTGTAACTTTTACAAAATACAACACCTTAAGGAAAATAAAAATCATTCCATCTGGTTAAAATATACATATACCATAACACTAACCAAAACAATTGAACTAAGGAAATCTCTCACATCTGTAATATATATATAACACTGTAATAAGTGTCGAAATATCTCTCCCTATATTGGGAACTGACTTCTTCTGATTATGACAATACACACTAACTTCAAGCACTACAATAAGACCTCACATGGAAGCAGTTCCTGAGAACAAGCCCACACCAATCAGCTTAGCTCAACATACCTACTGGAACTTAGCAGGGCCAATTCAAGGAGCATACTTGACCATTTGATTCAGATATATCAAAGAAGTGTGCTTTTTAATTATGAATTTTAGGAAACTTTGTTGGCTTTCCCTGATCAGATAATGGTCCATGGTGAAATACATTTTCAAAATGATTCTCCAAGTTGAACACGTGACTTCAATTACTGTGAAATACATTTTCAAAAGGTTTTCAGCAGCTATTTTTTTTTTTTTTTTTTTTAACAGCAAATTATTAAACAGCAGGGCAGGAGCCCAACCAAGCCAACCAAAGACACAAGCCACGAAGGCAAGCCAAAGAAACCAAGCACCAGAACCAAACAAACCAAAGCAAAACAAACAACAGCAAAACACAAAAGCAGACAACACCAAAAAACGAGATAGAACAGAAACCCAAACAGAGCAAAGACACCCCAAAACCGAAAGAAAAAAGAAAAAGCATCAAACCCCAACCACAAGAATAAAATTTTATAGTGGAGTTGTGAACTAATCTCCATTACAATATGCTATCTACACATACTTTTGTAGATGTTTTCTGAATATATTCATTGTAATATTGGCCATTGGTCACTAAAATTAAAAGTACAGAAAATATATATATAGAGAGTGAGAGAGAGAGAGAGAGAGAAAACCTAGGCTTTCTAAAATTTTTCCCCAATTAGGTGCAGGTCCGATTGAATTGAAAGAAAATTTATCACCAACTTATTGAATATTTGAATTCGTCGAGATGAATTGGTCACAATTGATAGACAAAAAAACCCACTTGAAAACCAACTTTCTAGTAACCAATTTATTGGCTGATATCATCAAACCCCATAATCCATTTAATTTGATCTCTTACCAAAAAATAAAATTTAAATGGATTGGAAATGGAAGAGCTGACTCACCTCGACAGACGGTGGAGATGGAGATGGACGGTGGAGTGGATGCACTGCCTCGACGCACCAGGCGACGGCGAGGGTAGCAACGGCGAGCACCACCGACGGCAACCAGCAGGGAAGGTGATCTCTCTTGGCGACCGACGGTGACCTTCTGCGACGGACGGCGACCAACAGGGACGGCGATCTCTCTCGGCGACTGACGGGGACCTTCTGCGACGGACGGCGACTTCAACCTCTCTCTCTTCCCTTCTCTCTCTTCTTTTTTCACGTTTACTTTTACTGATGGGTGGGTTCCACCCTAATAGTCATTTACTCATTTTACTGATGTGTGGGTCCCACCCCATCAGTTTTTTTTTTCTTTTTGAATTTCAAATTTTGGGGGTATTTTTGTCCGAAAATGGTAAAAAGTGACGAAAACAATAAAAAATATACTTGTGGCTAAAAACAATAACTCCATAAATTTTTTGGCTCTTTTTGATTTCACCCCTAATAACAATCCCCTTTTATATTAATGGGCTAAAATTTATGGATCCATCATCCAGAGCCCGAATTGAAACCCTAGTTGAATAGTTGATGCAAAATTACTATTTAGCATATGATCTAAAAACACACAAGTAATTAAAGGTGTGTCTTAATATGAAGAACACTAAAATTAGATGAAATTAGTGAAGAATATACCAAAGAAGATATGATGATGCAAAACCATGCATGGCTGCATCATATATGGTCATGGATGATCCTAGATTAACTTTGATGAACAAAGGAAGAGCTTTGAGTGTTTAAGATGAGTTCTTGATTGATTTTCTCTCAAGTGTCTCTCTTTTGATCTTTAGGGTTCTAAGAGTCAAAGAACTAAGTTCAGAGAATGAGAAGATAGTATATTTATAGACATCAAGAACATGGCATGTGAAAAGACAAGTTTGCCCCCTGAAAACGCACGATCGGTGGTTTCATTTTTACGGCCAGGCCGCCGATCACAACCGCCGAATTGAACCTGAGAAGAACAAGGGAACAACAGCGGTTTCATAACCGCTGATCTAACCACAGAATAAAACCCAAGAGATTAAAATCAATCAGGTATGAACGGCTGTTTTGAACGGCGGACGAGGCCGCCGATCATAACCGCAAAATCAATATAGAGACTTCTGGACCCAAACGGCGGTTTCATTCGGCAACCAGGCCACCGATCATAACCGCCGATTCACCAAAGTAGTGAAACCAAAGGAAAAGCCAAGGCAATCTCCGAGGGCGGTCCTCGCGCAAAACCAAATATTCAATTTTACCCAATTTTCGTGTATGGTCAAGATTACGAAAATATCTCTATCTAGTCAATATAAAATATCAAGTGTAGAAATTGTGGAATTATAAATAACACAAGATATTTACATGGAAACCCTCACGGGAAAAACCACGGGCTAGTAAGGGCGCCACACTCAGACCTCGAATCCACTAATTGTAATAGAGTTTACAGCCTAGGTTGACCTCAACCTCTCACGGTCTATAACCACTTACTACTACCTGCGGGCCTATAAAAGCGGACCTAGTCCAATTTGCTTGTGGCCTAAGCAATCTTAGCCACAAGTCTTACTTCTCAATGAAGAGATAATATGGCCTATGTGAATATATGAAATACTCAAAATGCAATTAGAGCTAGGGAACCCTATATGCTTATCTAGGATGATAATATTGCAATTAAAATAATCCTAGATATTAATAGCTAAATGACATATCAAAAAGCTAAGGTAAACATAAATTATGAAAACCTAGATAGCTATCACAATACAACACTCAATCAATACATCACAAATAATCTCTATCTTATATTTAGCATATGATCTAAAAATATACGAGTAATTAAAGAGATGTCTTAATATGAAAAACACTAAAATTAGATGAAATTAGTGAAGAACATACCAAAGAAGATGTGATGTTGCAAAACCATGCATGGCTGCATCCTATATGGTCATGGATGATCCTAGATGAACTTTGATGAACAAAGGAAGAGATTTGAGTGTTTAAAGATGAGTTCTTGATTGATTTTCTCTCAAGTGTCTCTCTTTTGATCTTTAGGGTTCTAAGAGTCAAAGAACTAAGTTCAGAGATTGAGAATATGATATATTTATAGACATCAAGAACAGAGCATGTGAAAAGACAAGTTTGCCCCTGAAAAAGCATGATCGGTGGTTTCATTCTACGGCCAGGCCGCTGATCACAACCGCCGAATTGAACCCGAGAAAAACAAGGGAACAGCGGCGGTTTCATAACCGCCGATCTAACCCCAGAATAAAACCTGAGAGATTAAAATCAATCAAGTATGAACGGCTGTTTCAAATGGCGGATGAGGCCGTTGATCATAACCGCAGAATCAGTCCAGAGACTTCTAGAGCCAAACGACGGTTTCATTCGGCGACCAGGCCACTGATCATAACCGCCGATTCACCAAATGTAGTGAAACCAAAGGAAAAGACAAGGCAATCTCCGAGGGCGATCCTCGCACAAAACCAAATACATTATCATGCATGCGCGGATGTTTCCGAATAATATTTGGGAAACGAATTACAAGATACAAACACACAATAAGAAAAAACAACAAAAGTGTATGTGTGAAATGTGACATGTGAAGAGAATACACACACATGCAAATATGCTAAGTGAGTGTGTGCTACTAAATCTCTTGAAAGAAAACTAAGCATGAGAGATATACATTTGGAGTGCTTCTTCTCTTGAGGTCTTGAAAGCTTAAGCTACCCTTACATCAAAACCCTAATATGTGGTTTGTCCACAAAATAAGTCAATCAACAAACGAGACCTTACAATCTCCCTCTTTAGCTATTTCATGACAAAACCACCACTCACTATGATCTTCACAATAAAATTAAATCTAAAGGTCAACAAAGATATTATATATTACAAAGAGATAAGAAAATAAAATTTCATGTCTTCAGTCTCTTGTAGAACTATCAAACCTTCAAAACAAAAAAATTACACTTCCAAAGCAAGTGTATGTGAGGTGATCATGTGAAGCTAAAACAAGCATTTGTATTTAAGAATATAAGCACAATATCATGCAATGTATGTGAATGCAATTGTAAGATCCTTTATTTGTGTTGGTTTGATTCCATTGCAAAACTCTTTTTATTTGTATTAGTTGTTGCTTAGGTGATTCTTAGAAGAAAGGAGCCTCAAAGGTGAAGAAGCAACATCTTGTGCAAATATCGTCTTCAAGAGGAACATCGCATACTTGGATGCTAAGGTATCAAGATTCTTCTTCCTCTTGCAAGGCGTTAGCGCACACACACACACAATTCATACATGTGTGTCCCTGCATCGTTGTTCAAACATTTGATATAACACTTTTACACACATTTAGCATGCACATGCATTTATCTCATTGTTGACAATCTTGTAGAATTGCATGTTTTCTCATTATCGCTTTATATTTCTTTATCTTCCATATGTTCACTTGTATTGATTCTTTTGTATATTGATGCTTACATGAATTGATTCATATTATACAATTGTTATATCATTTCAAGTATTCATTTCATTATTGTATTCCCCATTTTTGAATATTGGAAGAATTTGGGACTATACCTATTCACCCCCCCCCCCCCCCCCCTTCTAGGTATAAAACACTATTGCTTTAAGGAAATTTCAATTGGTATCAGAGCGGGTATCTAGAAGAACTTAGATAGATCCTTTATTTGTAGTGTTTTTGCTTTATTTGTGATGGTCATGATTAAGGAAGTGTGTTCCTATATAGCTTCTTTTGTTAAACATATTGACTTGGATGAGAAAAAGATTAATGATCTTACTCTTGAAAATGAACGCTTATCCAAAGTCAATATGTCTCTCAATAAGAAGTTAAAGAATCATGAAATATGCTCAAAAGATTTTAATGATCTTAAAGACAAGATTCTAAGTCTTGAAATGAACTTGAAAAATAGCAATGATAGACTTAGTATCTTGAAGCAAGAAATTGAGCAAAGGGATAACTCTCTTGCTAGTGTTAAAAGGCTAGAAAACATTCTTAGAGTCAAACTTAGTGAGCACTTAACTCAAGAGAAAAAGTATGAACAATGGCTTAATAAATCACGTGAAGATGTTAGGTTTAGTGATGACATCGTGAAAAAATATACCATTAAAATTACGATGCTTAATGATAAACTTGATAAGGCTAATAGGATGATTCACAAGATGTCATCAAGTTGATTCCCTCATTAAAAGTGGTAAGCATCCTAGTGACAAAAGAGGTTGGGGTTATATCAATGAGAAGGAGACTCCTTCATCTAACAAATCTATTTTTGTAAAAGCAAGTATTGAACCGAATGTAGGTACTCTCACTCAAGGTAAAGCAATGAAAGCTACCGGAGGTGCCTCTACATCAACAAGGAAGTTTAATGGAAGAACTCAACAAGATCAAATTCAAAAAGCATAAATCTCAAAAGGAAAAGGTGAAGCATCAAGGATTGCTCTTCAAATAGGTAAAATTGTGAGAATACCAAATGCTTTGAAAGCAAATGCAAATGGTAAATTTCTCAAATTCATACATATTTGTCATCATTGTAATATGGTATGACATATTCGACCTAGGTGTTTTGAATATATTCGGAAATGCAAATTTGATAATGCTTTTCATGATATGTCTTTGAATGGTCCTAAGCAATCATCCATGTATGGATTTAGAACTAGACCTAGGAAGACCTTGGAAAAGCATGTTGAGAAGAATTGTGTTGATAACTTGCTTGCTAAATCATGTGTTGTGCCTCACTCTACTATGCATAAGAAAGTTGATAATGCTTTGTTTGATATTTTTGAGAATGTGACCAATGAGGTCAAGGTGCATGTTAAAAAGTCTAACATTGAGTCAAAGCATGAAAAAGTTAAGAGTGAGAAGCATGTTGTGAAAAGTGTATGGGTTAGAAAAGACACATCTAAATGTCTAGTTACACAATATGCTTTACGTGTCAACTCCTCCTACTCTTGGTACCTAGATAGCAGTTGATCTAGGAACATGACCGGGAACAAAGATTTCTTCAAGAATCTTGTGTTAAAGGATGGAGGGTGGGTCACCTTTGGTGATGACACCAAGAAGCAAGTTCTTGGCAAGGGAACTATATGTATCCCCGGATTGCCTAAACTTCGCGATACTTTGTATGTTGATGGATTACAAGCTAATCTTATAAGTATTACTCACTTATGTGAAATCTTTAAAGAAGTTAGATTTAATAAAGATGTGTGTACTATTATCGATAAAAAAGGACAATGTTGTCCTAAAAGTCAAGAGGTCTATAGACAATTGATATTGTCTTAATGTATATCCTCTAACTTGCAATATGGCACATGAGTGCAACAAGCTTGATTTGTGGCATCAACGTTTGGGTCACATGAATTTTAAAGACTTAAAAAAGCTTGAAAAACATAGCATTGTTAGGGGTCTTCCTAGTCTTGGTAAAAAGCTAAAGATTGTTTGTGAACCTTGCCAATTAGGTAAACAAACCAAAATGTCTCACAAAAAGAATTCTTATATAGCTACCAAGAGACCTTTAGAGCTTGTACACATGGACCTAATGGGGCCAATCCCAACCGAGAGCATCAATGGTAAAAAGTACATTTTTGTATGCGTTGATGATTACTCTAGGTTTACTTGGGTTTATTTTCTTAGAAACAAGACCGAGGCTTTCAATTACTTTAGAAAGTTTTGTAATCAAGTGCAAAATGAAAAAGGTCTTGATATCAAGAAAATATGTCGCATTAGGAGTGATCATGGGACGGAATTTGAAAATGCTAAATTTAGTGAATTTTGTGATGATTTGGGGATTTTTCATGAGTTCTCAGCACCTAGAACTCCTCAACAAAATGGAGTTGTTGAGAGAAAAAATCATGTCTTGCAAGAGATGGCTAGAGTCATGCTCAATAGCAAGAAAGTCCTTAGAAACCTTTGGGTCGAAGCGGTCAATACCGCTTGCTATGTGTCGAATAGAGTTTTTAGAAGGCCCGGCACAAAACACAAGTCCTATGAGCTTTGGAAAGGCAAGAAGCCTAATGTTAGTTACTTCCACACTTTTGGGAGTAAATGTTATATTTTGAATGATAGAGATCACTTGGGAAAGTTTGATGCTAAAAGCGATGTTGATCTCTTTCTTGGGTATGCTATGAATAGTCGTGCTTATAGAGTGTTCAACTTGAATACTAAGACTATTATGGAATCTATAAATGTTAAAATTGATGATCTTAGCATGTTTAACTTGTGTGATGATAATGATGTTAATGAACCTAATGAAAATCATGTTAATGACATTATTGCACCTATAGATGTGGCTAGTAGTGAATCTAGTCAAGATGATGACAAAGATAGTTGTATTGATGTTCAAAGTCAAGGATTGGAAAATGTTTTAAATGGTAATCAACAAAATGTTCAAGTTGTTGAAAATTCTCCTCATCCTAGACTTCGAAATCTACACTATCAAGATGACATCATAGGTGACTTAAATGAAGGGATTAGAACTAGAAATCAAATTGCTAACCAAATATCTTATGCTTGCTATACTTCTCAAATTGAACCCAAAAATATTAATGAAGCTATTGTTGATGAATATTGGGTTGGGGCTATGCAAGATAAACTTAATCAATTTGAGAGGAATAAAGTGTGGTCATTGGTTCCTAGACCTAAAGATATAAATGTAATTGGCACTAAGTGGGTTTTTAAGAATAAGACCGATGAAAGTGGCAAGATTGTAAGAAATAAAGCTAGACTAGTGGCTCAAGGTTACACTCAAGTTGAGGGTGTTGACTTTGATGAGACTTTTGCACCGATTGCTCGTCTCGAGTCTATTAGACTTTTGTTGTCCATTGCATGTGTTAAAAAATTCAAATTATTTCAAATGGATGTCAAAAGTGCTTTTTTAAATGGATACCTTCAAAAAGAAGTGTATGTTGAACAACCTAAGGGTTTTGTAGACCCACACACTCCTAATCATGTGTTTAAATTAAAAAAGGCTCTCTATAGCTTTAAACAAGCTACAAGAGCTTGGTATGATAGGTTGACTCGATATCTCATTGACAGCCATTATAGGAGAGATGGTATTGATAGAACTTTGTTCATCAAATATCATGATCATGACATTTTTGTTGCACAAATATATGTTGATGACACTGTTTTTGGTTTTACTAATAAAACCAAGGTTGATGAATTTGTTAGTGCAATGTCAAGTGAATTTGAAATGAGTATGGTGGGTAAGTTAAACAATTTTCTAGGGATGCAAGTTAAGCAAACTAGCATGGGTATAATGTTGAGTCAATCTAAATATGCTAAAAATCTTGTTAAGAGATTTGGTCTAGAAAATGGAAAAGATTTTGAAACTCCCATGAGCACCACTTTAAAACTTGACAAAGATGAAAAAGGTAAAAGTGTTGATCAAAGCCTTTATAGAAGCATGATTGGTAGTCTACTTTACCTAACGGCTAGTAGACCGGATATTTGCTTTAGTGTAGGCTTGTGTGCTAGATTCCAAGCTAATCCAAAGGAATCTCACTTAAAAGCCGTCAAGAGAATCATTAGGTATATCAAAGGTACTTATAGTCTTGGTTTATTTTATTCATTTGATACCAATGATATTCTTGTTGGCTATTATGATGCCGATTAGGCGGGAAACAGAGATGATCTTAAAAGCACATCCAGCGATTGCTTTTATGTTGGTAATAACTTGGTTTCATGGTCTAGTCAGAAACAAAATTCGGTTTCCCTCTCCTCTTCCGAAGCCGAATACATTGCGGCCAGAAGTGCATGCACACAATTGCTTTGGATGAAACAAATCCTTAAGGATTATGAGATAAAACAAGGAAAAATGGCACTTTATTGTGATAACTTAAGTGCCATTAACATCTCTAAA
The DNA here is from genome assembly GCA_954870605.1 of Acer campestre. Classification (NCBI taxonomy): domain Eukaryota; kingdom Viridiplantae; phylum Streptophyta; class Magnoliopsida; order Sapindales; family Sapindaceae; genus Acer; species Acer campestre. The sequence goes on along the minus strand of OX940810.1, from coordinate 10,956,836 downwards.
AATCCGGTTCAACACTCATGCACAAAACACATTGATATTAGGCATCATTTTATTAGAGATCTTGTTGAACAATCAATTGTAACTCTAGAGCATATGCCTACTAAAAATCAACTTGCGGACTTGTTCACCAAGCCCTTGGACAAAGAGAGGTTTAAAACCCTAAGAATGTCCATTGGCATGATTTGTGTTGATTGATGTGCTTGTGTGAATGTGGGTGGCTTGATAAGCAAAACTTTATTTGTATATCAATATCTTTGAGACCTACTCACTTGAGAAGTAATGATCTTAAGCTAATAACTCTTATTGTTTCTAGATCATGCACTTGAGCTTGAAATTTTTTTTTGAAAAGTGCACAAATGCTTCTCTTATATGTTTTAATTTTGAGTATATGTGTTTGAATATGTGTAGTTAATGGATGCATTTAGAAGCCTATTGCTTAGTACATGATAAATGACTTATGATATGTATCCATTTTACTTCCGCACTACATAGTATTCAACGAGCACCCTCTTGGAAAGGGCTACATGCATTGGTTGTGAAGCCGCCCAATGTTGGAAAGGGCTACGCCTTTGTGTTGAGTGAAAGCCGCCAAGAGGTGTATATGTTTTTGTTAGAAAAATCAAAGAAGAGTTGAAAAGAATCCTTAAAAAAAAAAAAAAAAAAATGATTCTAAGCCTAAAAGAAATGAAAAACAAAAGGCTTAATGGTATATAGTTGAGAATTGTGAAAAGCTTGGGTTGACAAACAGAAACGGGAAAACGAGCCACATGCACACACACGCTCACGCTCACATATTGATAACTATTCTTTTAAAGCGAAAATACGGATGAATATCGGTTTGACTTATTTTTGGAACGCTTTAGTTGGATAGGTGTGGAAATTGTTTGCATGTTGATATCACAATTACTCCTTCTATATATGTGAGAAGCATTCACACACTCACATATTTTGTTTATGTGTTTGATTCATTAGCAATGTGAGAATATTTATGAGAGATCAATGAAAATCTATGATTCTCTCTTGGACTTTGAAAAGTGATGAAATATTTTCTCTTATTGCTTGAATGTGTGAATGTATGAGTCCCTTGTGAACAAATATACTTGGTGATAATATGTGGAGCATATGTTAAGGGGGAGCTTTAGTTTATTCAACTACGCTTTCTATACGATTTGTTTGCTTAATATCTTGTTCTTTATCTCTTGTGTCTTTTGTCTATTCCTTGACAAAAAGGGGGAGAAACCTCACCATCTTTATAAGGGGAGAAATCTCACCATGGGGAGAAAACTTCACCATGTTCAATATGGAGAGTGAGTTTTTGTACCTCTTTATGCTTATTGGAGACTTTGTCTTAAAGGGGAGAATTCTCGTCCTAAGGGGGAGAAAAGAATTCTTGCCTTATTTGTGTTAAGGTTTTTAAGGGAGGGCTTTTAATATGATAACATTTATTCTCTTGAGATAATGCATTGTTTGTTAGAGATAAGGGAAGTTTTATTTTGCTTATGTGATAATTTCTCACTATTCTTCTTTGGAAGAAATTCTCTTATTTGGTTGTTTCTTTTCTCGTAGGTACTTTGAAGTTCAAAGAAGGGATTATTGAAGACTCAAGAAGACTTGAAAATCTTTTAGTCTAGGGATCTCTTTGTAATGTGAGGATGAGAGAATGCTATCAACATTGAGTTTATTGGACTGATCAATGTATGGTGAGGATGAGATTTTGCCATGGAATAGCCAAAGGGGGAGATTGTAAGATCCTTTATTTGTGTTGGCTTGATTCCATTGTAAAACTCTCTTTATTTGTATTAGTTGTTTCTTAGGTGATTCTTAGAAGAAAGGAGCCTCAAAGGTGAATAAGCAACATCTTGTGCAAATATCGTCTTCAAGAGGAACATCGCATACTTAGATGCTAAGGTATCAAGATTCTTCTTCCTCTTGCAAGGCATTAGTGCACACACACACAATTCATACATGTGTGTCCCTGCATCATTGTTCAAACATTTGGTATAACACTTTCACACACATTAAGCATGCACATGCATTTATCTCATTGTTGACAATCTTGTAGAATTGCATGTTTTCTCATTATCGCTTAGATATGGCATGCTTGTGTTGCATAGTGTTTATTTGTTTGTGTTTCTTATGTTTTAGACTTTTACATGATCCTAATTGATTCCTTATTGAGTCCCGGTCATTTCGGTTACTCATTCATTTAGTTTCAAGTCCAAACGATGTAGCTACGCTACTTTTCTTTCTCATTCATTGAGTTGTGTTCGTCATCGTTTTCTGAGATGAATTCTCAACCATTTGTCAAAGTTTCATAGTCTTCGTTGTGCGTGAGGGAGTCACGATTTGTAATCCAAAAATAGATTCGAAATTGGAGTTCGAAGGCCCGAATACGGTCGAAGAACGTGCAAGGTGCGCGAGAGGAGCAGCCATGGCCGTTGGCCTTGGCTAGGCCACCCCGTGTGGAGGCCGTATGCCACACGGACAGAACTTCCCTCTGGTCCCGTGTGCCACATGCGCCCCACATGGGAAGAGGGTGGCTTGGCCTCTTTTGATTGGTCAAAAATGTCTTCCTTTCTCGTTCCTTTAAATACCTTCCCTTCCCTCCATTTCCAACAACTTGAAGAACATCAAATTGAAATTTTCTACAGAATTTTTCATGATTTTTGTTTTCTTACTTTGATCATAACTTCTTCATACGAACTCAAAATCAAGTGATTTAAGAGCCAAAAATGTTGGTCTCGATGAGAGCTACAAACCCCAAGCATTTTCAGAGCCATTTGACTTCGTCATTTTTCCCAGCACACTGATTTCAGTCCGAGGTTCTTTGGTTGTATGTGAAACTTCTTTTCTTTCAATTTCTCTTGATCATCTCTTTGATTCTTTCTAATTGATTGTTGAAATATGTTAGATCATATGCTAGGGTTGTATGATTGATTAGTTAATTAAGTTTAGTTTTGTGATCTATCTTGAACATATTTTTGCTAGACTTGATTTTGCTTGAAATTGCTTCTAGAAATTGATTGTATGATGTGCTTCATGTTATTTTCTAGATTCAATTTCATGATATAAGAACTAAGGTTTTTGTGACATATATTGAATATTCTAATCTTGTTCTTATTATTTTAGCATGCTTTGATTTCTAGATAGATTTGTGATTATGTGTTGATAGTAGATTTTAGATTATCATTAAGCATGTTCATAGAGTGTGTTTGATCTACTTACTCTATTTGTGTGTGTTTGCATCATTTGCATCACTTAGATCATTGCCTTGTAATAGGTTGAAGTCTCTTTTTTCAAGGTGAGTAAAGCCTTTGACTTGAGCAAGAAGACTTGGCTAGGAAAGGTTTCCAGATAGCCCAGCAAGAAGCCTTAGTTAGGATCAAGGGGATCCGGATAACTAAGCGAAAGTCTTAGCAAGAAGTTGTGTACTCCAGATGGTTGAGCTTGGATAGCTTAACTAGGATTCTAGTGATCTAGATTGCTAAGCAAGGAAATCTTTCTAGAGGCTTGAGAGCCTTAGATAGGAAGTTACTCTCTAGAGATGTAGGACACATCTTGGATAGAGAGTAGGCTTTGTGAATCACTAGCCCGGGGGTTGATTAGGTCTTGATAGCTTGGAGTGGATATCATAGTGTTGATAGCTTTGAGTGTGTAAGTCCTTTTCGTATAGTGGATTTGCTTTGCTGGTGGTTGTGGATTCAACCCGTGGATGTTTCCTCTTTGAGGTTTTACCACATAAAAACATTGTGTCTCATTTTCGCTTTATATTTCTTTAACTTCCATATGTTCACTTGTATTGATTCTTTTGTATATTGATGCTTATATGAATTGATTCATATTATACAATTGTTATATCATTTCAAGTATTCATTTCATTCTTATATTCCGCATTTTTGAATATTGGAAGAATTTGGGACTATACCTATTCACCCCTCCTCTAGGTATAAAACACTATTGCTTTAAGGGAATTTCATAAATGCTCCCCCTCAAAGGGTTACTCCCCCTCAATTTGTAGTCTCCCCAATATGCATAATTGCTACTACAATAGCAACTCCCCTTACCACATTATACTCCCCCTTTTTGTCATGATATAGGCAAATGAGTAGTCCTCAATCAGGTCTCTTATAGTAAAGAGAGATAGTAATATACTAGATAATTACATAATCATATAAGCCACTTTATGCAACTCAATAAATTGGAGAGAAACAATGAGATTTATTTTAAGAAAATGTGTGAATAAAAATGCTTTGCATACAAGACATGTTGCATTCAAGTCTAAAATACAATGGTATTTGGCAAAGCAAATGACAAAAGTTTCCAATAGAATTCAAACCAATTTCACCATTTGTCATGAGAGAAGCAAGGATATAAAGATTTCATTGATTTCAATTTTAAAAGCAACTATATCCAACTTTATAAGCGAAACATGGCATGAGCGACTTTGCACCCTATTCGATTTTTCCGGGAATGATACCCGTATGATAGTAGTCATTTTCAACCAATAAAGAAAGAGAGACATTTGGATTTTAACATCCTTTAAATGGATACAAGATCATTTATTCATTTGAGTCTCATATGTATTTCATACATTGTTTTGCATTTAAGAAATTGCAATCATCAATTCATGCTTTTTCAATTTAGCATGTTATTAGAATTTCATGCTTTTCATATGTCATTAGCATATTATAAAATAATCATTATGTCATGGATATAACTATAGGTCATTCAAATTGTACTTCCTATGTAGATCTCCTAATCCAAAAATACATGTTTGAATATAAATATGACATGGATTGTAATTAAAACATGGTTCACACTAATTGAAATAAAAACATATATACACATATGTGCAACCAAGCTTACTTCAAGCAATTAATAAAGAAGCATAAGATTTTTCAAATTTTTTGCATGCATCAAGTATGCAAAATGTCACGGTCCGTTCAATTTCGATCCGATTTCTAAACAAGGTGCAATACAAAGCCAACAATTATGCACAAGCCTTGGAAGATTCTAAAGACTTCTCCACCCTTCTGGCATGAAGCATATTCTAGAAGTCTCTAGGTTAGAAAATTCTAGATCTCTCTTGTAAATATCTAGAGGCTTGTAAATACTTGTAGATACTTGTAGAGAATTTTAGATACATGTAGATTTTTCTGGAGAATGAATCTCCACTATTAAATTAGATTGATTTAGATCGTCCATTGAGGAGGTGGACACCTATAAATAGGTAGCTGCTCTCATTTGTAAAGGCATCCAAGCCTACAAGCACACAAAGCATTGTAAAGCTCTCTTAAAGCAATACAACTTCCTTTTTCCCAACAAGCTCTTCTAAGTCCCTTTTCTCTAGTTTCTCTTGTGTTTGTGAGAGTGACAAGCAAGGCTTACTTAGCAACATTCCCTCAAATTTGTCTAAGTGCCGTACGAGTTGGCTATGTAATCTAAGCATGTGACAGTTGGTATCAAAGCCTCGTCATCAAGCAACCAAGGAGTGTACACTAGCCATGGTGTCCGACACTGAAGTTGCTACTAGAGAGGAAGAGTAGGGGCGTGGGCACGAGGAACAATGTACCCAGGCTAAATGTGGCAAGTCTAAGGGTCCGTCAATGGATGCCTTGGAAGCTCGGATGGTTGGCTTGGAGGAAACCATCTCGGGGATGTAGACTACCTTGAGCGATGTCGTCGACCGTCTTAAAGGCATAGAGACGGATTATGGCGAAATTACTCAAGCAACCAAGTCCACCATCCGCAAGTTTCAAAAGGGTTTTAAGGAGGATGTATGTTTCATCACCCAAGAGTTCCGCAATCTTCACACTTTCGTAAAGCAAGAGTTGCGAGCTGTGCATACGGAAGTGGAGGATGTCTGCACCGAGTGGGCTTCGCACAAAAGTAGCTCAACTGTTGGTTTTGGTGCCACCTCTAGCACCAGCACATTGAGTGCCATCCAAGTGCCCAAGCCTGCTACATACAGTGGTACTCGCAATGCTATGGAAGTTGAAAACTTCCTTTTCGGTTTTGAACAGTATTTCGAGGCCAAGGGTGCTCATGATGATGTAACGAAGATCGTAAATGCACCCACCTTTCTTCGAGACGCCGCCCAACTATGGTGGAGACACAAGCATGGAGATATGGGTAAAGGCATCCACCCCGTTCACACATGGGAGGAGTTCAAGAAAGAGCTCAAGAAGCAATTCTATCCCACTAATGTTGAGAAGGAAGCCTGTAGCCGTCTTTGCCGACTCAAACAAACGGGTAGCATCCGAGACTATGTCAAGGAATTCACTACCCTAACCCTCAAAATCGAAGACATGTCCGAGAAAGACTCTCTCTTCTACTTTATGGATGGCCTAAAGGATTGGGCAATGGTAGAGTTAAAGAGGCGGAACGTACAAGATTTAAATGCCGCCATCGCCGAAGCCGAATCGCTCACCGACTACTCCACCTAATCAAAGGAAAAAAAGTCCAACCATGGCAAAAGTGGGGGAGACAAGTCCGGACAAAAGGGCCAAGGCTGTAAGGAGGAGAGACAACGGAAGCCTTCCAACAAGGACAAACGTAACAAGCCTAGTGGAGATAAATCTGAAGCCCCTAAACCTAAATCTCCTTGTTTTATTTGTGATGGACCGCATTGGGTGAGAGATTGCCCTAATCAGAAAACTCTTAATGCCATAATGTCTCAACACGAGGAAAGCCAAGACGGAGGATACGAGGTAGGCATGGGATCTCTCAAGCAACTTGGTGCACTAAAGAACAACAATACACCATCAATATCCACCAAGAAAAGGCTCATGTTCGTAAATGCTTCAATCAATGGCAAAGTTGTCCGTGCAATACTATATAGGGGGCAACACATAACTTTGTCTCCGTAGACAAGGATAAGAAGCTGGGCCTCAAAGCTACCAGTGGAGGAGGCACTATCAAGGTTGTTAACTCACCGGCAACACCAATCGCAGGCATCACCAAGTTCATCTCTGTTTGCCTTGGAGCATGGAGTGGGAAGATCGATTTCTCTATTGTATCGATGGACAACCTCCAAGTTGTACTAGGCATGGAGTTCTTTGATTAGGTTCATGCCTTCCCCTTCCTAGCCGGGAACTCCTTCAGCATCCTCGACGGGAGTAAAACTTGTATGGTCCCAGCAGAACGCATGGCCAAGGTAGAGTCCAAAGCGTTGTTCGCCCTGCAGTTTAAAAGGGGATTGAAGAAGGATCCTAGCTTCCTAGCCACTCTTCGGGAGCTCAACAATGGAGAAGATAGAACCACCTCCTTTGATCCAACACCTACTAAGGTCCAAGTCGTCCTTGATGAATATAAGGACATAATGCCAAAAGAACTTCCAAGAAAGCTCCCACCTAGATGAGAGGTAGACCACCAGATCGAGTTGGAGCACGGTGCTAAGCCTCCTGCCATGGCGCCCTATCGTATGGCACCCCCATAATTGGAGGAGCTTCGGAAGCAACTCCAAGACTTGCTCAATTCAAGCTACATTCGGCCCTCTAAAGAGTAAAGCCCCATATGGCACTCCGGTTCTCTTTCAGAAGAAGAAGGATAGATCACTCTATATGTGCATCGACTATCGGGCCTTGAACAAGATTACCATCAAGAATAAGTACCTGATACCGTTAATAGCCGACCTTTTCGATCAGCTAGGCAAGGCATGCTACTTCTCCAAGCTGGATCTTCGATCAAGGTACTACCAGGTGCGCATTGCTAGCGAAGACGAACCCAAGACGACATGTATGATGAGATACAGTGCTTTTGAATTCCTAGTCATGTCATTTGGCCTTACTAATGCACCAGCCACATTTCGCACTCTCATGAACAAACTCTTCCATCCTTTCTTGGATCAGTTCGTGGTTGTATACTTGGACGACATTGTGGTATACAGCCGGACACTTGAGGAGTACATTTGACACCTTAAACAAGTCTTCCAAGTACTTTGGGAAAATGAACTCTACATCAAGTTGGAAAAGTGCTCTTTCAACCAATGAGAGGTGGAGTTCCTTAGCCATAGGATACGGGATGGGAAACTCATGATGGATGGTGTCAAGGTAAAGGCAGTCCAAGGATGGGAACCTCCCATAAAGGTGCCGGAATTAAGATCCTTCCTAGGGCTAGTCAATTACCATCAGCGGTTCATCTGTGGCTATTCAACCAAGGTCACCCCATTGACTGACTTACTTAAGAAGAATCGAGTATGACAATGGTCCGACAAGTGCCAACAAGCGTTCGAAGAATTGAAGAAAGCCATCTCGAAGGAACCGATGCTTGTCCTAAACGACAACACCAAGGCATTTAAAGTACATACTGATGCCTCGAATTTTACCATTGGGGGAGTCCTTATGCAAGAAGGACACCTCATTGCCTTTGAAAGCCGCAAGTTAAGTGACACGGAGCAGCGATACACCGTCTAGGAGAAGGAGATGACGGCTATCATCTATTGTCTTCGAGTTTGGCGACACTACTTGCTTGGTGCAACCTTCATCATCATGACCGACAACGTTGCCACAAGCTACTTTCAGGCATAGAAGAAGCTTAGCCCTAAGCAAGCACGATAGCAAGACTTCCTGGCAGAATTCAACTATCGGCTCAAGTACAAACCAGGTAAGGCGAATGTTGTGGCTGATGCGCTAAGTCGGAAAGTAGAGCTTGCTACTATGAATGCAAGTCAACCACAAAGCACACTTATCAACTGCATTAAGGAAGGGCTACAACAAGACCCCTTAGCCAAGAGCCTAATGAAGTTGGCCAATGAAGGAAAGACAAGGCGCTTTTGGCTAGACGAAAAAGTTCTCCTCACCACCGGAGATCGAATGTACGTACCAAAGTGGGGAAACTTATGGAAGGAGATTATCAAGGAGTGCCACGATTGGGATGATCACCTAGGAATGACGCGAACTCTAGCACTCTTCCAAAACTCCTACTATTAGCCTCGGATGCGGAACGACGTTGATGCCTACATGCGAACTTGCTTAGTTTGCCAACAAGATAAGGTCGAGTAGACATCCAGCAGGCCTACTTGAGCCCCTACCTATAGCAGGACGACCATGGGAAAGTGTCTCAATGGACTTTATCTTCACACTCCTATAATCCGAAGGGTGTAGGAGCATCATGGTGATAGTTGACCGGTTTAGTAAGTATGCCACCTTCATACCTGCCCCTAAAAATTGCACAGCTGAGGAAGCCGCCCGCTTTTAGCTCAAGCATGTAGTGAAACTTTGGGGAGTTTCACAATCCAAAGTTCCACAAAGTATAGTGAGTGATCGTGATCCACGATTCACTGGGAGGTTCTGGACGGAGCTCTTCAAGATGTTGGGGACAGATTTAAACTTCTCAACTAGTTTCCACCCTCAAAGTGACGGGCAGACCCTCTCAATGGTCTACTGGAGCTATACTTGAGGCATTACGTGAGCGCTCATCAATGAGATTGGATGAAACTGCTAGATGTGGCCCATTTCTCCTTCAATCTCCAAAGAAGCGAAGCTATCGGTAAGAGCCCATTTGAGATAGTCATAGGCCAACAACCAATGACCCCCAATGTCATCGCCTCAACCTATAGAGGAAAGAGCCCCGCTGCTCATAAGATCGCTAGGGAATGGCATGAGCAGGCCGATATCACGTAAGCATGCCTATACAAGGCAGCCCGAAAAATGAAGAAATGGGCGAATACAAGGAGAAGGCATTTGGAGTTCAACGAGGGAGATTTGGTGCTCATTAAACTCCTACCCCAACAATTCAAGTCTTTGATATAGGTACACAAGGGGTTAGTGAGGAAGTATGAATGCCCATTTTGATCGTCAAACGAGTAGGCAAAGTCTCCTATCAAGTTCAACTTCCACTTCCACCAAGACTCAAGATCCATCTGGTCTTTCATGTGAGCTTTCTTAAGCCTTACCATGCAGGCATGGATGACCCAAGCAAAGGTGAGTCCAAGCGAGCACCAACCGTCGTAGTCACCACATTCGACAAAGACGTAGAATGCATTCTAGTGGACCGGGTGATTCGGAGGGGAGATGTTCCTAGTTACGTCGAGAACTTGGTGAAATGGAAGGACCTCCTCGATAGCAAGGCGAGTTGAGAACAAGGGGATACACTTTGGCAATTCACCGAGTATATCCAACGATACAAGGATGAAGACGCGATGAGGACGCTGCGAGCTTAAGTAGGGGAGGATGTCACAGTCCGTTCGATTTCGATTCGATTTCCAGCTAAGGTGCACTGCAAAGCCAACAATTATGCACAAGCCTTGGAAGATTCTAGAGACTTCTCCACCTTTTTGGTATGAAGCATATTCTATAAGTATCTAGGTTAGAACAATTCTAGATCTCTCTTGTAAATATCTAGAGGCTTGTAGATACTTGTAAAGAATTCTAGATACATGTAGATTTTTCTGGAGAATGAATCTCCACCATTAGATTAGATTGATCTAGACCGTCCATTGAGGAGGTGGACACCTATAAATAGGTAGTCGCTCTCATTTGTAAAGGCATCCAAGCCTACAAGCATACAAAGCATTGTAAAGCTCTCTTAAAGCAATACAACTTCATTTTTCCCAACAAGCTCTTCTACCCTTTTCTCTAGTCTCTCTTGTGTTTGTGAGAGTGACAAGCAAGGTTTACTTAGCAACATTGCCTCAAAGTTGTCTAAGTGCCGCACGGGTTGGCTGCGTAATCTAAGCCCATGACAAAAAGCTCTCTTTGCATGAGTTCCCCATATGGGGTCAATCACCAAAACTTATCACTCCACGAGACAAATCCCAATAGATCTACTAAGTGTTTTAAATCGAGTAACATTTAAGGGTTTAGTAAATAAGTCTGCTAGTTGATCATTAGTACCTACATGTTCAAGTACTATGCATTTATTCTCAACTAGTTCTCTTATGAAATGATGGCGGATGTCAATATTCTTCATTCTAGAATGTTGTACCGGATTCTTGGAAATATTAATAGCACTCATATTATCACAAAAGAGAGTGAGTACACCTTGGTTGAATCCGTAATCTACTAGCTTTTGCTTCATCCAAATAAGTTGTATGCATTCACTCCCCGTGGCTATGTACTCGGCCTCGGCCATAAACAAGGAAATTGAGTTTTGCTTCTTGCAAAACCAAGAGCCTAGGTTGTTCCTAAGGAAGAAGCAACCGCCCGATGTGTTTTTTCTATCATCGCAATTCTCTGCCCAATCCACATCACTAAAGCCTACAACTCCTACAAGACTAGCATTAGTGTCAAAAGAGTACTAAATCCCATAATTGGAAGTCTTATTCACATAGTGAATGATTCTCTTAACGAAAGAGAGATGGGACTCCTTAGGATTCGATTGGTACCTAGCACACACACCCACACTAAAGGATATATCAGACCTACTTGCAATCAAATAAAGCAAGCTACCAATCATGCCTCGATACAACGTTTGTTCCACACTTTTTCCACTAGCATGCTTGCTTAGCTTCAAAGTGGTACTCATGGGTGTATCACAACTTTTGGCATTTTCAAGACTAAACTTCTTTACTAGGTTTTTGGTATATTTGGCTTGGGTTATAAAAATCACATCATTCAATTGCCTAATTTGCAAACCTAGGAAGTAACTTAGCTCACCAACAAGACTCATCTCAAATTCATGAGACATCACATCAACAAATTGTTGGACCTTGGTGTTGTTGGTGGAGCCAACCACTATATCATCAACATATATTTGAGCTATAAAAAGCTCATTATTGTCTTTTTTGATGAATAGTGTCTTGTCAACACTACCCATTGTGTAGTCATTGTCGACAAGGAATTGAGTGAGGCGCTCATACCAAACCCTCGGTGCTTGTTATATAAAGCCTTTTTAAGGAGATAGACATGGTTGGGGTGGTGTGCATCCATAAACCACTTGGGTTGTTCAATAAACACTTCCTCTTGCAAGAAGCCATTGAGGAAGGCACTCTTGATATCCATTTGGTGCAATTTGAACTTGTGCACACAAGTGATGGACAAGAGAAGCCTAATGGACTTTAAACGGGCAACAGAAGCAAATGTCTTCTCAAAGTCGATAACCTCAATTTGAGAGTACCCTTGTGCAACAAGTCTTGCCTTGTTATACACAATGTTGACATCCTCATCGAAATTGTTCCTATATATCCACTTGGCTCCTATCACATGAGTGCGTTTAGGCCTAGGAACTAGAGTTCAAACCTCATTTCTTTCGAATTGGTTTAGCTCTACTTGCAAGGCAAGAACCCAAAATTCATCATTCATTGTTTCATCAACCTTTTTGGTTTTATTTGAGAGGTGTAGCAGGTAAAGCTAATAAGATTAGTTATTTGACGCCTAGTCCTAACACCCTCATTAACCTCTCCAATGATGTCATCTTTATCATGGAGTTTCCTAACCCATGGAGCGAGTTCATTAGAGTTCAAGAGATGAACTCTATTAAGAGGTTAAGTGGCCTCTTCATCAAGGTTAGACATCCCAACATTAGGAGTCTCTACAACCTTCTCTAAGGGAGAGTCATCTTCTCTAGCAACCTCCTCCTCATGGTTAGTAGACTTGAGCCTTTCATTATCAATGACAACATTGGATGATTCCATGACACTTCGAGTCTTCATATTGAAAACTCTATAGGCTTTACTATTAAAGGCATAGCCAATAAACATACCCTTATCACTCTTAGCATCAAATTTGCCAAGTTGATCACGGTCATTCAAAATGTAGCATTTGCTTCCAAAATAGTGGAAGTAGCTAACATTTGGCTTTCTTCTTCTCTACAATTCATAAGAGGTTTGCCTAGTGCCGGGCTTTAGAAAAACTATATTCCCTATATAGCAACCTGTATTGACGGCTTTGACCCATAGATTTCTAGGGACATTGTTGCTAAGCAACATCACACAGGCCATCTCTTAAAGAACCATATTCTTCCTCTCAACAACTTCATTTTGTTGAGGTGTCCTAGGTGCTGAAAACTCATGGGAGATGCCTAAGCCATTACAATAGCTTTCAAAAACGGCATTCTCAAATTCTCTCCCATGGTCACTTCTAATTCATTTAATGCTTTTAATGTTAGAATTCATTTCATTTTGAAGTTTAGTACAAAACATTTTAAACTTGTCAAAAGTTTTGGATTTTTCTCTAAGGAAATATGTCCATGTGAACCTAGAGAAATCATCTACATAAACAAAAATGTATTTCTTTCCACCTAAACTCTCAGTTTTCATAGGACTCATAAGATCCATATGGAGAAGCACTAGGGGCTCCTTAGTGGAGAGATACTTGCCCTTCTTGTGCATGCTTTTGGTTTGTTTCCCTTGTTGGCAAGGTCCACAAACACCATTGGCTTTCTTCCCAAGCTTGGGAAGGCCACGCACAACATTGAACTTATCTAAGATCCGTAGATCATGATAGTTCATGTGGCCAAGTCTTTCATGCCACAACTCAATTTGCTCATCCTTTGACACATTGTTTGAGACTATTCTAGCTTTAAAACAATAGAAATTGTCACTAGATCTCATACCTTTCAACAAGGTTTGTTCATCGAGCTTTAGGATTGAACAATCTTTTTTTTTTTCAAAATTCCTGATCATGAAGCCTGAACTTATTCATTTGTAAAGATAAAAAGGCAAAGTGAACTACAAATTCCACAAATGCGTCCATAAACAATCACAGCAAGAGCTTATAGTAGAAACTCAGCTTATGCAGATTCAACCGAGTCATAACATTAACAATTCATTAAAAGAAAACCTTAAAAACAAGAAAAATGGTAATAATGCAAATTACAGAGAAAATCAAGCGAGAGAATCCCTCTGTTTGGCCTGTTGAAGCAGCTCTTCTCTCACTCTCCTAATCTCAGCTTCCTTCTCCAACCTCTCCTTCTTTTCGTCTTGATGGAGGGCGATCCAGACATGGACTTTGTCCATGGACTGCCAAAATACGAAGGTACCCAAAGTCATTGCAAAGTAGGTTACCACTTTCACCATTTTTTTCGCTTCTTCTTCTTCCTCTTCCTCTTTCGTGCTTGTTGAGTCTCGCGACTGTCAAGTTATCGAATATCGATCTATCGAAATTTCGAGAGGGACAAAATCTTGTGAAAAAAAAAAGGTTATCTTTAGGATTGAACAATCATTTTTGCTAAACAAAACATAATATCCTTCATCACTAAGATGAGAAATGCTTATCAAATTGGCTTTTAAGCCATCAACATATAAAGCATTGGATAAGGAGGGTAATCCGAGAATGGAAATGGTTCATTTCCCTACGACTCTCTTTTTGGATCCATCACCAAAGGTGACACATCCTCCTTCCTCCATAACAAGAGTCTTGAAGTAACTCTTGTTTTCCGTCATGTGCTTAGAGCACCCACTATCTAAGTACCAAAAATTAGAAGAATTTGCCTTCAATGCAATTTGAGCAACATGGCAAAAATAAGCGTTGCTTCTAATCCACCAAGGTGAAACACTTTTCTCCCTAGTGGTCAATGGTACATGGGCTCTAGATGTCCTAGGATCATGCAAATTAATTCTATCATTCCTAGGAACATGCATCATGGCTCTACTCGTTTTCTTCTCGATCATGCTTTTAGTTCTACGCATTTTAATGTATCGAAAACAATTTGATCTAATATTACCAATAATACCACAATAATGACATGTAGGGATGAAGTTAGGAATCATACCTTGTCATTGTGCATGCATTGGAGCCTTCCCATGTCTTTATGGTTGAATTGGTTCATTTCTTCTTCGTTGTTGAACCGGTCTAGCTTGCTTCCTTGGTTGCCTTTGCATGATTGGTTTCTTTCCTTTGTGAGCCATTTGTAGAGGAAAGTTGGCTTGAGGAACTCTTGTGGGTTGAGCTTGAGGTTGTCTTCTTGGCTCAACTTTCACTTGTGTACTATGTGAACATTGTCTTAGATCAATATTCTTCCTAGGATTTTGCACCAATGAAGTTTCTTTCTTGCCCAAGCACTTGACAAACACGGTCTTACGAGGAGTAAAGGACTCCTTGCCTTCTTCAAATCCTAGACCTCTCTTGTCACAAGGACTCTTTCCAACAATTAACATAAGGTCAAGTTTTTTGGTGCTAGAAGTCATCCTTGTCATTGACCCTTTAACCTCTTCAAGTTCCCTCTTCAAACCTTCTTCATTCCTTATAGATAAGTCTAACTCCTTTCTTAGCTTATCTTCATTTTCCACGGATCTCACCACTTCTTCACTCAAGTCATCAACCTTGATTGAAAGCTCTAAATTTTCTTCTTTCAACCTTCGGATTTCTCTTTTATTTTTCAACCTTGAGCTTTCAAATTTGACCATGAAGTCTTCAAGATCCATTTTCTCCACATGTCTATTTGTGGAGTTAGATGAGGAGTCATCTTCACTTGAGTCAATCTCCTCTTAACTCTCTTCCTCTTCTTCACTAGAACCTTTGCTCTTGTGGGAGGAAACAAAGGCTGTGAAGTTAGCCATGAGTTCTTCATCATCCGAAGACTCATCTCCTTCATTGGAGTCATCACTTTACTCCTCTTGTTCTTCAAATTTCCACAATCGGGTGCAATGTGTCCTATACCGCCACATTCATAGCATTGGATCCCTTTCCTTTCACTCTTCTCTTGCCTAGGCTCAAACTTCTTGAAGTGAGCCTTTTTCTTCAAGTCTTGGCCCTTGGATCCAAAACCCTTCTTCTCGGACTTGTAGAATTTCTTGAACCTTCTCATCAATAAGGCTATTTCTTCGCCTGAGTTATCATTCTCCTCCTTCTCAACTTTGGAGGCTTTCAAAGCAATTCTCTTTTACTTTTTAGGAGGTGTGAAGGTAGGACCCTTCCTAGACTCATAAGCTAGAAGTCTCCCAATCACCTCACTCAGCTTCATATCCTTATAGGTGTTATTCTCCTTTAAAGCCGTTACCTTAGACTCAAACCAATCGGGAAACGATCTCATTATCTTTTGTTTGATCCTCCTATCTAAGTAAGGGTCACCAAGTTGATGACTTTGGTTGACTATGTCTATTAACTTGATCTTAAAGTCGTTGAAGCACTCATTCTCCTCCATCTTGAGCATCTCAAATTGAGTTTAGAGGACTTGAAGCTTAGAGTCCTTCACTACTTCAATTCCCTCGTGTGCAACTTCTAGGATGTCCCACGCCTCCTTAGTGATCCTAGTATTTTGAATCAATTTATATTGATTCTCATCCATTGCACATAGGATGGCATGCATTGCCTTCCTATTCCACTTTGATGCCTCAAACTCTTAAGTGTTCCATTGCGCCTTAGGCTTGAGTACATCCTCTCCTCCACCCATAAGTGTCATCATAGGTGAGATGTAGCCGTCTTCAACTGCCATCCATGCCCGGTCATGGATTTGACATATATACGACTTCATTTTCCCCTTCCATGAGGAGTAATTAATCCCAGTGAGTAGGGGAGGCCTTGTGCTCGAAGCACCCTCTTTGCCACCATCGTTTCCACCATTTCCACTCATAGTGTATAATGAATGAAATGAAATGTATGCAAAATGTATGAATGAACAAAAATCACACAAATGCAAAACACACCAAAAATGAGCAAGTATCACCTAAGTATATCTAGGAACCCACTCTGATACCAATTGAAACTAATTAAGGTGTGCACAATATTAATCTAGAGGGAGGGTAAATAGATTTTATCCGATTTTACCCGATTTTCATGTATGGTCAAGATTACGAAAATATCCCTGTCTAGTCAATATAAAATATCAAGTGTAGAAATTGCGGAATTATAAATGACACAAGATATTTACGTGGAAACCTTCATGGGAAAAACCACAGGTTAGTAAGTACACCACACTTGGACCTTGAATCCACTAATTGTAATAGAGTTTACAGCCTAGGTTGACCTCAACCTCTCATGACCTATAACCCCCTACTACTACCCGCGGGCCTATAAAAGCGGACCTAGTCCAATTTGCTTGTGGCCTAAGCAATCTTAGCCACAAATCTTACTTCTCAATGAAGTGATAATATGGCCTATATGAATATATGAAATACTCAAAATGCAATTAGAGCTAGGGAACCCTATATGCTTATCTGAGATGACAATATTGCAATTAAAATAATCCTAGATATCAATATCTAAATGATATGTCAAAAAACTTAGCTAAACATAGATTTATGAAAACCTAGATAGCTATCACAATACAACACTCAATCAATACATCAAAAATAATCTCTATCTTATATTTAGCATATGATCTAAAAACATACAAGTAATTAAAAAGATGTCTTAATATATAGAACACTAAAATTAGATGAAATTAGTGAAGAATATACCAAGGAAGATGTGATGATGCAAAACCATTCATGGATGCATCCTATATGGTCATGGATGATCTTAGATGAACTTTGATGAACAAAGGAAGAGCTTTGAATGTTTAAAGATGAGTTCTTAATTGATTTTCTCTCAAGTGTCTCTCTTTTGATCTTTAGGGTTCTAAGAGTTAAATAATTAAGTTCAGAGAATGAGAAGATGGTATATTTATAGACATCAAGAATAGGGCATGTAAAAAGACAAGTTTGCCCCTGAAAACGCACTATCGACGGTTTCATTCGGCTGCCAGGCTGTCGATCACAACCGCTGAATTGAACCCGAAAAGAACAGGGGAACAACGGCGGTTTCATAATCGCCGATCTAACCGCAGAATCAAACCCAAGAGATTAAAATCAATCAGGTATGAATGGCGGTTTCGAACGGCAAATGAGGTCGCCAATCATAACCGCAGAAACAGTCCAGAGACTTCTGGACCCAAACGGCGGTTTCATTCGGTGGCCAGGCCAGGCCGCCGATCATAATCACCGATTCACCAAATGTGGTAAAACCAAAGAAGAAGCCAAGGCCATCTCCAAGGGTAGTCCTCACGCAAAACCAAATACAATATTGTGCATGCGCGAACATTTTCGAATAATATTCGGGAAACGAATTACAAGATACAAACACACAACAAGATAAAACAACAAAAGTGTATGTGTGAAATGTGACATGTGAAGAGAATACACACATATGCAAATATGCTAAGTGTGTGTATGCTACTAAATCTCTTCAAAGAAAACTAAGCACTAGAGATATACCTTTGAAGTGCTTCTTCTCTTGAAGTCTTGAAAGCTTAAGCTACCTTTACATCAAAACCCTAATATGTGGTTTGTCCACGAAATAAACCAATCAATAAATGAGACCTTACACCTAGGTTCCTGGTATATAAGATATACTTGTCAGGAAAAAGAAGCTATTCGGAACCCTAAGGAGAACTAAGGTGGGCGGCAACTATAGTGGGAAAAGAAAAAAGAATTTTTTTTTTTTTCTCTCATACAAGGGTTTGCCAAATTCACAAGGAGGAGCAAGGTGTTGTCTTCTAGTTCTTTTAAGCCTCCATTCAACCACTCCCGGAATCCATGACATGCTCACACACACAATTGCTAGATCGCGGGACATAGCTAGGAATGCTTAGTGGTATTGGATCGTAAAGAAGGATCGAAAAGAAAACGAATGAGAGTTCTTCAAAGGTATGAAAGCAAATCTCTTCCTCATATTCGTGTATATACAAAAAGTCCCAAGAAGATGATAGAAAATTTTTGAAACCTATCGTTCTTAATTTGTTTTTATTAATTTAAAAAACTAACTTTTTTCCGCTGCGCGACTTACATAACAAGTTGACTTTTGTCAACGTGGCATTGTTGGTCTTCCGCTATTCCCGCTCTTCTCAGGTGATATGTCACTCAAGCGAATTTTACATACAACATCTATAATACCAAACACAAACTTTACCATATATCAGTATCCTGCTAATATATACAATACCAAACACTAACAGCTGTCATACAAACATTCTTAAAAAAAAATACCATACAAATATTTAATATATAACCTACATACTAGACTAATTCAACAAAACTTTAACTATTCAAGACATTATTATTACTTTCTTACAAAACATATGTTGTACAAATACCATCACTAGAACCCTATAACCACCACTAATATCAGTAGAACTGTCAACTGCAAACTAATAACATCAACAATCAAACAAAAAAATAAATTTACAATCAAAATTATGTTACTCTAAAAAAAAAAACAAGATTTTTTATCGTTATAAACCTAAACAACAAAATCCCCACTTATTGAAAAAAAAACTCAATAATTTGAATGAAACATAACTTTGAAACTCTAATATATCTCTATGTTTGCACCATACAAAATAAAATAAAGAAAAAAAAAACCCCATATTTTCACTATCAAAATCATTTATCCAAGGAAACAAACATACCTCAAAGACATCGATGATAGTTGTTCCAAATCTTTCAACTCAGATGCATAATTGCTTTACAAGGTTGCTCTTTGAGAATAACAAAGATGCAATAGACACTGAGAGGATTTTATAGAATTTTATTTAGGATTCTAGGTTTTATTTTGGCGCCAATAGTAGAAGAGCAAATACGCCAAAGTCTTTTGTCATACGATGTGAGTTGAAGAGACCTGTCAATGGCTATGCATTTTCCCCATATAAAAATAAATAAATAAATAAATAAACATTATTTTAATCTTCCCTCTCATTAAAATATTTATTTAATATTTTCCCTCAATAAAATATTCATTTCTCTATCTCTTTTTGAAAGCTTTTATTAAATGGACAGTTTTACTCTTATACCGTTATCTTCTAACGGCTCCCCACTAACGGTAAGGGATGTTTGTGTTATTTTTGACAAAAGCTCCATAGAGATGTAATTAGGCATAAAATCCAGAGATGTTTGTGCAATTAGTCCTTTAAAAAACGATACCATTTTAAATTTTGCAAAAATCCTTTACTTAATCATGAATCGACTGTTGTCAGAAACACCATTCGGGTAGGATCTTAAAAAAAATAAAAATAAATAAATAAAATAGAATGATTATGTTAATCCCGTAAAAAAAATTGTTTCACTTGAGGCGTTGATCCAGCGATTGAAAGTAATAGTTGGAAGGTCAACGGTCAGTTTAAAGGTTTCCATCGCATGCCAAAGGGATTCTACCACGTGGCACCGATCAAAAGTATCTTATCCATTCGAGAAACATTCAACACCCAGTGCCAAAGAACAAACTCGCTTTCTCTTACTGTAATCACAACAACATTTTAACACATCCGACGGTTCTGCGTCGAAACATATGACATGTCAAGTGATCTGAGCGAGTAAAAGATAATAAGCATACTCGAGAGAAATACTCGTAAGTCGTAACCAATACGCTACCATTTGAAGAGCGGGAAAACCCGCTGGTTTTGAATTATTTTGGAATACGGAGCGGAGGAAGAGCTCGTTAAACCAAAACAAAAAAAGTGTGATTTCACTTTCGATTTTACTCATACGACGATATTGGTAGTTGTATGACTTCTCTGAGGAAGAGAGTATGGATTTTCAAAGCATGAAGAGAAAGCAACTTCAAGCTCTGTGCAAGAAGCATGGTGTATCGGCCAATTTATCTAATCGGGAGATGGCGGATCGGTTATCTTTGATTCTCAAGGTTATTTTTTTTTATTTTATTTTTTTCGTTTTAAATTGCTGATCATGGATGCTTTCTGTAATTTATGTTGAATTTTTTTTTATTGTTCTAGTTTGTTCGATGGAGGAAATAGAAATTAGAGATCGAGATTAAATGATTAAGTCGTTGTAAAGTTAATTGAAGATGAAAATTAAACTAGTAATTGAATATTTTATTTAATTTCAGGCTTAAATTTACTATTGAGAGTTTTGATTTTCTTTTCAATTTCGGTGTTTGAATTAGATGTAGTGAAATGCGTGAAATTGACTTTAATTTCCTTATTTTTACACAGAAGAACAAGAAAGTTAGTGAACGTAATTCCAAGGTTGCGCCCAAGGTCGTGAAGAAAGTTAGGTTTAGCCCCGAAAACGAAACTTTTGTATTTAAGGTTTCGGGTTATAAAAGGGGTGGCAGGAGACGTACGATGAAACCTCTACCGAAGAAACGGATTCGAGTTATTGAAAATGAAGTTGTCTCGCCTCCTCCTACTGGGAGGAAGAGAACTAGAAGGGGTGTGAAGAATGATAATGTGGAGGGGAAAAGTGACGTTGAGAGTGATTCTACTGGGGGATTGGTTACGAGACGGTTGAGAACTAGGGAGGTGGATGTTGAAAAGAGTGGTGGAGTTTTGGTGGTTTCAAAGAACGCAGAAGATGAAGTATCTGAGGACAATGCTGTTGCTGGGAAAGATGTTAAACCAAGTGGGAGGATTACACGGTCACGTGTTAAGTTTGAGGGCAAAGCTTCTGGGAATGGGGTAGTTCAGGCTCAATTTGATGAAATTCAGAAGGGTAAGGGTCCCCATAAAAGAAGGGTGGTAAGTGAAATCCTGGCTGCGGATATTGCTGAACAAGATAAGGATGGAGACTCTGAGATGTTGACTGGGAACTCAAGGAAAGTTGAAGTTTCTAGAAGGAGCACAAGATTTCAAGCAAAAATTGCAGGGAAAGCTTCTGAGGAAGAGACTGTTCAACTTGAAGAGCCTTCCAAGGGTCAGGGTAGATATGCTTCTAGGCGGGAACCTGTTGCACCCAAGAAAAGAAGAGTGGGAAGCAAACCCATGAATGAGAATGGTGCTGAGCAAGACAAGCTTTTGCAAAAAACAGAACTAAATGTTATAAAGGATAGAGGCTCTGAAATTTCGATTGGGAATTCAATGGTAGTTGAAGTTGCTAAAAGGAGCACGAGATCTCAAGCAAAAGTTGCTGGGAAAGCTTCAAAGGATCTCAGTAAATATGCTTCTGCACGTAAATCTGTTGTACCCCAGAAAGGTAAGGTGGAAAGCGATGGACTTCAGGAGAAAAAAGAGACTAGGAAGAGATCGAGGAATACCAATAGCAATTTGGAAGTAGCATCTAAATTTGAAGCAGTTGTAAAACCTAGTAAAGAAACTGAGAAGGTTGAGAATGTTTCTGTTCCCACTAGCCCTTTGAGGAGAACCAGGAGCAACACTGTAATGTTTACATCTTCTGATTCAGCAGTTGGAAAGTTGGAACCTCATAAAACTGTTGAAGAGACTAGAAAAAGAACAAGGAAACGCAATACCAAATTGGAAGCAACTTCTAGATTTGAAGCTATTGAAGAATCTAGTAAAGAAACTGAGAAGGTTGAGAATGTTTCTGTTCCCACTGGCCCTTTGAGGAGAACCAGGCGCAACACTGTAATGTTTACATCTTCTGATTCAACAGTTGGAGAGTTGGAACCTCATAAAACTGTTGAAGAGACTAGAAAAAGAACAAGGAAATCCAAGACCAAATTGGAAGCAACTTCTAGATTTGAAGCTTTTGAAGAATCTAGTAAAGAAACTGAGAAGGTTGAGAATGTTTCTGTTCCTAGTGGCCCTCCAAGGAGAACAAGGCGCAATACTGTAATGTTTACATCGTCTGTTTCAACAGAAGGAAAGTTGGAAACTCGTCATACTGTTCAAGAGACTAGGAAAAGAACAAGGAATACCAATACCAATTTGGAAGGAGCTTCTAAATTTGAAGCAATTGTAGAATCTAGTAAAGAACTTGAGAAGGTTGGGAATGTTTCTGTTTCCAGTGGTCCTTTGAGGAGAACCAGGCGCAACTCCACAATGATTACATCTTCTGTTTCGACAGATGGAGAGTTAGGAACTCATCAAACTGTTCAAGTTGAAGATGCTTGTTTGTCTAAAGTACATCAAAGGAGGTCTAGTCGAAATGCTTCTAGAAACAACTCCATCCCAACCAATACCAAATTGGGAAGAATTGCCAATGCTGTGGAAAAGGGTAAGCAACGGAAGCAAAGGCAAGAGCAGATCATTGATGAAGAGATCTCCGCAAGCAAGTGTAAACCTTTGGCAGAAAATCCCCCAAGACGATCCCCACGTGTCGCCTCCAAAGGTGATTTGGTTGAACCTGCAGCACCAGCAGTTAAAGTTGTAGGAAAGAAGCGGCATAGTAGATCTAGAATGCTGCTTATAGTGGAGAATCCATCTGAGAGCTTTTCAGCTCCTAAGGAACCTCTAATTGAAGATGCCAGATTGGCTGTGGGTGAAGCTGCAAGGACCAAAAACAATCTGGATGCTAACTACAGTAAACAAGTTCTTGAAAGTTCAAACAAGAAGAAGAAGACATACAGTGGGGAATTCGAAGCAATGAAGCAACTTGGTTCTGTTGAGGTTTCAACTGTTAATTCTGTTATGACGGAGGCCACAAACACAACGATGAATCTAGAGGAAACTTCACCTGCCAATCAATCAAATAAGTTAAACAGAAAAGGTGATTTTGGTAATGTCAGCCTAGTTGAATTGGAAGTGACAGAAATGAATAACAAAGCTAGCAATGTGATTTCTCCTGAAATTACATCTCCAGGGATTGGCTTTTCACCTGCCAATCAATCATATAATTTGAGTGAGTGATTTCTTATTTTCTTTTGATTTTATAAATGATTACATAACTTTTTTTTGTGGGTAGCTTACCGTGTTCTTAACAATGTGCAGCTGAACCTTCTAACATATTGGCCTGGGAGAAAGCGGTTGAAGCAGAAGAACCATCAACAGGAAAAATCACAAACCATGGAAGTGATATTGTAGATGATCAATCAAGCAAAGATGACAGGGCATTAGTTCAAGAACAGCAGACATTAGTACAATCAGAAGATGCCAAACAGACTGCTGAAACCACTATTCAGGAGGCACTTCTTAAGGAAAATCGGATTGAACTCAGTGAAAGAAGCTCAGAGAAAAGGTTTGAAATTCCCCTGGAGAAAGCTGAAGAAATAAGAGTAATTAATCCTTCTGATGAACAAGGAAGTTCTCACACTGAAAATTTTCGCGAGGTTGTTGAAATGCGAGAAATTGCTGCAGAATCCTATCTTGTTATTGGTGTATCTAGTGCACTAAGGACTGCACAAATGCAATTGAGAACAACTGGTGGCAATGCTACGGAGGCAATTCCATCTAGACCTGCATTAGAAACTGAAGGTCTGCAATATTCCTTATTAAAGTTTTCTTCTTTGTGTGATACTTTAGGCATTTGAAATGCATAATTTCTGATGTGGTTACCATTATTTAATCAAGCTTTTTTCTTTTTATTTACTGTTTTTTCTCTATAGCCATGGTAGGTTTTGATAATGAAGTGAATAATGTCCATGTCCATACTTTTATTGCAAATAACGTTGACATGAAAGAAGGTTAGTTCCTTCATATCTTTATAATGCTATGATATCCCAGAGAATCCGTTTGAAGTATTCTCTTTTTGTGCAATTTGCAGAAGCATATAATGCCGAGGCTCAAAATGATTATGAATCCACTGGGGTTGAAAGAGGCAACACATATTCCATTGGAGGAGAAGAGTATTCTGGTAATGGAACGGAAATTTCTGACAAAATTTTATGCATAGAATCTTCTGTCAGCAATGCATGGGATGGACTTTGTAGTCAAACAAAGACCAGAGACCATGTGACAACTAATAAAAATCAGCCTGAAGAAATAATTTATAATGAAAGAACATCACAAGTTCTAAGTGAAAAGATTACTGAGGACTACGACGGGAACTTACTGGTGGATGGCAGTGCCATTCCAGATTCAGTCGCAAGAAATGATGGAGATGCTAAGAAGAAAGAAAATGAAGTCTCAGAGCTATACACTCAAGATGCTGTAGAGAATGAAAATGAAGTCTCAGAGCAAAACCCCATTAATTTTTCCGAGGAAAATAGAGAGAGGTGTATGCATGAGCCATTGGATGCAGAAGAAATTGATCTGATTATCACAGAAGAGAGTGGCACTGATGTAGTAAAAGATCCTACAGTTGTTAGTGTTGATTTGCAATGTGAGCACACATCTTTAATTCCTTTTGTATTTATATGTTGCAAATACTTGTGAGTTTTCTATATAATTTCTATATGCGTTTTGCTTGTTTTTGTTTCATATGATTGTTTCCTCTATTTGCAGCTCCTTGTACCAGTGACAGAGAAAAATGCCATGAGCTTGCTTTACTGGAAAACAAATTAATTAATGACGAGCATGGGACAGGTTTGTTTCATAGTTAGTGCTCTGCGGCTAGAATATTCTTTAGCAGATATATGGACATCAGTGTTAGATTTTATTTCCTTAAATATCAATTCAGTCTTTTTTTACCTTGATGATTAGTAACTTTAATAATGTTCATGAAGAAATGATAGTCATGGATCTGAAACAGTGTTTTAAAAATGTCTTAAGAAATAATGGGATCTCTTTTTAATGTATCTTCTTTTTTCTTTCGTTGTGGAGTTTCAGATATCGGCAATATAAACTTGTCCTCCTCTAGGGCTAGGTTATCAGTGCATAATGACATGCAAGAAAACTTGAAGGCAAAGCTTTATGAGGATACAAAGGATGTTTTAATGGCAGAAGTACAAAGAGAGCCTTTGCCTCAGTTTGCTTTAGAGAAGTTGCAATACAATATGGAGACTGACACTCCAGATGGCAGTAACATTTCTGGCAAGGTTTTGTGTCAGCCATTTGAAGATTGCAATTCAGGAAATAGGACTGAAGTGCAAGACAGTGACTTGGTTGGAGAGAAGAGTTGCAGTATTGGGGATGTGCCTTTAAATGAATGCAGTTTAGCAACCAAGGAAATCAACGGAAAAGGTTTTAATGGAGAATTAAGTGTTGAGCAGTGTGCTGATGTTGTCAAGGAGGAAAATGCAGAATGTGCTCTAAAAGTTGAACTTGACAAAAATGTGCACAATTTAGACATCAAAGATATTGATGGTAAGGGTTTTAATGGAGAATCAGATGTTGAAGAGTGTGCTGATGTTGTTAAGGATGAAAATGCAGATTGTGTTCTAGAAGTTGAGTTAGGTGATAAAAATGAACTTCGGGGGATGGCTTCACAGGTCAACGATGCTGCCGGTGCTAGTTTGGGGGAGATCATTGTTAAAGAAAGTGAATTTTCTGATGACAAAAGAGATGAAATAATGATAGCACCCAGTGAGTGTATTGAAAGAGTTGACACTGCTCTAGGTGCTTTGAATGAGATCATATCTGCCAGTTGTGAAGATCTAGAGGAGAAATCAATGGAAGTTTTGGGCCCTGTGCAACATGTTGATGAAGTAAAGTTTGATAATCTTAAAGATTACAAAGAAGAAAATGTTTTAGAGCTGGAAAGAATTTGTTCTGTTACTTCAGATAGCCTTATGTCTAGGAATGACACAGACACAGATAGGAAGGGAAATGTTGAAATAATGACCAGTGATTTGAATTTCAATTTTAATAGTTCTGATGATGTGAAGGAAGATAATGTCAATGCCTTTCCTCAAGTTTGTACAAATGATATTGATGATCACTTGCCAGAAGTTGAATTTCATAAAGTTGATGACAGTGATCATAATGTTCTGTTAGATGATGCTGGTGAAGTGTCTGTAGATGGAGATACTGATTCTGAAAATTTGGAGGATGGCACTAAGTGGGTTCAGAAAACTCCAATCTTTTCACAGACAATTGAGAATAGAAGCAAATGGAGCATGAAAAATTCTGCAAAGGGCAAATTCTTTGCTGATAGCTCTTTTGACAAACCTGAAATGAGTTCAAATATTGCTGCTGTTTCACACACGATGGATATATCATCTCTTGGTTAGTTAACTATCGCTGATTTTAGAAGATGCTTTAGTGTTGATAAATTATAATTTATGTTTTGTTTGTGTGTGTGTGTGTGTGTGTGTGTGTGTGTGTGTGTGGTCAGAGCATGACTTTCATTTATATTGGTTGTGTCCCCAGGAATAACAGAAAATAAATCCTTGGAGCTCCATGTTGACCTGCCCCAGCTCACCAGTCCAGACACGAACATGATTTTAAGGATGGGTGAGCAAGTTGAAGTTGAAAAATCAGCTGGAAGTATCTTGGAAGCCAATTTAACTCAAGATGACGCTCCGGAGGTGAAAGAAAATCTAACAAATGATGAACGATTTAATCAACCGGTTTTGGAGATGACTCGAGATGGTGAGGATTCTCTGGAGGTGAAAGAAAGTGTAACAACTGATGAACATGTTACAGAAAAGCAGCTTGGTGAGCAGGAGCATCAAAGTCAACTCACTGTTTCTGATAAGCCCATCCATGATGATGAAGAAACAAATGAGCAAAATGGACTGTCTGCAATTAACCAAGAGTGTAATTATCATGTTCACAATGACAGTTCCTATGTTTCCGCAGAAAAGATGATGTTGAAAGATGCTGCCCCAATCAGCAGCAGTAACGTTGATGATTCAGATATGATCAATGTAGAATATGGTTCTCATGACTCAAAAAAAGCAGATACTGCTGCTGTCAATCCTGCTGTTTCTACTTTCAGTGGATCAAAAGGAGTTGTAGTGTACGAAGTTAACATAGGAGGTGCCAAAAAAATGGACATGCATGAAGAGGTTGAAAATGGAGTGACCTGTCTACCAATTATGCCAGTGGAACTATGTGCAGATCTAGAAAAACCTGAGGAAACATCACCTGAAATTGCAGTGTACGAAGAAGTTAACGTAGGAGGTGCCAAAACATCTCCTGAAACTGCAGGGACATTCCTTCAGCAGATATTCTCAAGTAGCAGTAGCTGGGAAGAGAAAAACATTTCAGAAAATAGATTATTTGATGCATTTTCTGAATATGGATTCGCTGCAAGTTCCACTGTGTCTTGCCTATATGATGATATAGCAGTTAGCAGTAAGTATCTCCACTTACAAAACCAGAACTTTTGGTTATTTCATCTTTTTTTACTTACCTACAAAAAAGCATGACTTTCTCGTTAGGGATAAGAACTGCTGATATACATTTGAATTTACACTACTGAAATTCTTGATTGGCTTTCCATCAAATATTATTTTATCTAGATAATAACTTATTTTCAATTTTTTTTTTTTTTTCTATGTATGAAGATGAGATACAAATTAAAGATTTCAGCAACAATGCTGGAGGAGAGATGGTTGATGAAGATGGAGGTACGCTTATAACTATGTGTGTCCCTGACTTATAAATTTTAGCATTCATATACTTTAATACACAATAAATACCATGATTTGTCTTTTTCTTTTTGTAGGCGAGAGTCATAGAGATGTTTCTTTGTTCTTTCAAGAATATAATGATTCTACCTTATTAGGGAAAAGTAATGCTGCGGAAAGTTTTAGTGTAGAAAATAGTACAAAAAATACTCAAGATGTCGTCAAGGAGCAACTTGGTGAGGATGAAGGTGATAAAAATGATGCCACTTGCCCAGACAATATCCATTGTTCGGCTTTAAACCAGTCTCCATGTGATAACAAATGTAAGGGCATTGTATTAGAAGCAGATGAGTTATGTATTGGTGATGGGGTTGTCACTGCTGGGGACTCCAAAGAAATAGCTGACCTTGGAAATTTGAATGGTGCCTCTTCATTAGTACCTGAGATGGTTGTTGATTGTTCTGCTGTTTCCTCAGTTTGTGATTTCTCCAACTCCGGTAAGTCATAAGTGGTAGTAGCTGCAATTTGTGTAAGCTATAACTAGTGAAAATTCTTAGAGATAGGTGTTGTTTGAGAATACTAGAATGAGTGATTCAATTGATGGGATTTGGTATGGACGAATATGCAAGCATACATTTCAAGCTTAATATAATTCACTAATTATTATATTTTTGTTATCTCTGTGAACTATTTTCTAAAGAACTTAAAGTTGAACTAGACATATTCACTGTTCGTGAAATAAATTTGTTTTCTGGACCCGGTGAACAAGATGAAATTGAAAATTCAGATGCAGGGACCTCAGAAACCTGTTTGATTAGTCAGGATGCAGGGGAGGTGAAAGAAAATGCAGTGACTGTGGAACAAGTAGCTCCACAAATTGCAAAGTTCAAACCTACTCTCCTTTCTGATTTTGCCGAGCCTACATGTGAAGGTGGCGAAGGATCGAAAGAGCAAGAACACATGCTTGACATGAAGCATAGCACTCCTGATCACAAGAAGTCTAAAAATGAATCTCTTAAGCTTGAGAGTATCATAGATTCAGCTCCTGTTATAGGTACTGCATTTGGTGTTTGAAGATTAGGAAAAGACTTATCGGGACTCAGATGGAAATTCTTTGTCTGATTTTCTTGAGTTGTTTTGCAGATGATACTGCTAAAGAGGCATGTAGGTTGGAACTAAACTTGGTATCACCTCCAAAGAAAAGTCCAGACGTGAATTCAGTCGGAGACACATGGTTTGCAAAAAAGAAAACAAATTCATCAATGATGATGAATTCTTCTGTGAGGAAACAGAGCAACAATGTGATTCAGAGAACTCCTAAGCAACTGGCGCATGACATGAAAGAGAATATGCTAAGCACCAAGAGGGGCTTCAGTAGTATCACAGCACACAAAACGGCATCAAAGAGGCGGGCTCTGGAGGATCTCCGAAAGAATTAGTTGTTGCTTGTTGAAGAATTTACCAGAAACAGAGACCTCAAAAGTTGATACTTTGTCAGCTTAGAACTCTTTCCATTTTTTTTTATTTTTTTTTTTTGTGATTATGCAGAAGATTAAACAGTACACGGTCGATATGATTTTGTGGTTTGCAGATAAATTAATTAGGAATTATAAAAAGTTGATGCTAATATCAGTTGTCCTACGATAATCTTCATGAGTTCACAGAATTTGTTAACAGTACTAGACAAGATAAAATCCATAAAATGAAAGAAGTTTTATGTTCTCTTCGGATCGCAGAGATTTTACTAATTCAAACTGTTCAACCCACAAAATCCACTTGTATAAAAAAAGAAAGAATGAAAAACTTGGCATAAACAATAATCCATATGATGCCAGATCCCAGTCCTGTCTATCTACACACAACCTGCCACGATTTTCCTTTGCGGCTTATCTTTTCCAAACGAGGACGATTCTCGTCTGCAACAATATGTGTTAAACAATGTCTTCGGCTTCAATCAAAACAAAAAACAAAAAACAAAAAACCACCTGCTTATGCAGTTTATGAAGCAACCTTTCTACATGAAACTAAAACCATCTACTTTCTATACCACGATTCTTAGTTGCAATCCAATTGACAAGGTTCTAGTACGATACCACCTCGCGACACAAATGGGTTGACTCGAGCCCACAACAGTGATAAAATTGAAGCTAGAAGTATTGACCAGACAATAATGATTGTGGGAATCTTGTTTTGTTTTCCCATACACCCCTTGAGGAATGGGTAAAGATGGACAATGACCCAGATAGCAAAGAAGAGCCTACCGAAGAGTGGACCCCATGTCTCATAACCGTTAGTGATGGCATCTGAAATCCCTACTATGACTCCAATTACATTCATGAGTAACAAAGTCAGGGGAGGGATCAACAAAGATGTCCACTTAAATAGGTAGAGCTCAGAATATTCTCCATCATCTGCTCCTTTTGAGGTAACAGTGAAGTTTGTGTTTACACCAGCCAATACCTTAAGCAGACCCTGGAAGAGAGCAAATAGATGTGACGAGACACCACCAATAACCCAGAACTGCTCATTTCTCCACCAGTCATGTATGCCGACACCTCCCCATTGCATCTCAAGGATGCCGGTTGCAGCAATGGATATGAAGAGAGCCATGAAAAGGATACTGGCATAGTTGCTAATCTGTACAAGCGTCAGAGTGTAAGGGCAGGATTTTGATTCTAGGCTTGGAAAATATTGAATAATCAAAATTAAAATGAAATTACCTCAGGGACAATGAACTTCCCAGTAAGGAGGCAGATGGCCGGCAAGGTACAATAAGCGACCAAGGGAATGGATGTCAAGGGATAAACAACTGAGTTTATGTAAGAGAAACGCTCCAATGGTTTCAAACCGCAGCCAAATCCGTACCATATTGGACAATGCCTGCTGAAGAAAATCTCAACAGACCCCAATGCCCACCTGAGAACCTGGTGTAGACGATCTGAAAGATTTATAGGAGCTGAACCCTTGAAAGCAGGCCTTTTGGGTATGCAATACACAGATCGCCACCCATGGCAGTGCATTTTGAACCCTGTTAATATATCCTCCGTGACAGATCCATATATCCACCCAACCTGGAACAAAATTTCAATATAAATGATCAAAACGGAAAGTACTCGAATAGCCACAAAATTGTCAGTGGCTGCATACCTCTCTCCCCCATTCCGTTTTATCCTCGTAACCACAGCTAATGACATGAATAGCTTCTTTCAGGAGTGCTGCAGAAGAAGCTCCTCTTGGAACTCCACCATCTTCCATAAGAGTTGAAGCTATGAAAACAGGTGATTGTCCAAATTTTTTCTCAAATTTTATCTGGGGCATCAGGGACGACTTTTCATTATCAATACCTGCCATGTCAGTACAGAGTCAAGATTAATCATGAATGACAAGTAAAATTTACCGTAAGGGTGGTAACATTAACAAACAGTTCTTTTGCTGACAAATTGAAGCCACTCACCTTCAATTCCCTCCTCGATATTTTCTAAGGCGTGTATCTGCTTTGAAGTGTCCTTGTTCTTCTTTTTCTCTTTTGACTTCCCTTTCTTATTATTCTTCTTTCTAGACCCGCAACAAGAGCAGCACCATTTTGGCAAGCAGTTACAAACCTTCCTTGGAGCTTTCTTCTTGATAGGAGCATCGTATCCATAGAGTGCCTGCCGCCTGAAGACACATCCAGTTCCAACGTAAATGGGTCCTTGGATCCCATCCAATCCCTTCATGTTGATCTATATTAAGAAGAGAACAAGTATTAGCTTTCTATCAAAAAGTCAATACAAAAGCAAATGCAAAATACCAGCTATACCAAGATCTTTACTTACATCAAAGAATACAACATTGCGGTTTGAGTATCTATCATTGCGATCAATCCCATCAAATCTTTGAGGAAATTGCACATAACAGATTTTCTTTCCTGATGTAGGGTCCATCATGAAGCACATGGCTTCACGAAGTGCCTTGCTGTTGTTTATATAGTGATCACAATCAACATTCAGCATGTAAGGGGCATTTGATATGATTGCCGAGACTCGCATCTTAAGCCACAACAAAACCAACAATTGAAAAAAGAAAGAAATTAGCTTCAAAAAAAAAATTGAGAAGATATGCCAATACAAATTAAGATGAGAGAGAGAAAGAGACAGAACTCTACCAAAGCATTCATGGCACCAGCCTTTTTATGATGATCAAATCCTGGTCTCTTTTCACGAGATACGTAAACTAGACGAGGTAATTCATTTCCTTCGACATCACGAACCCCATTATGACCAAGAAGGACCTGTTGGAAGACAGTTGACATTTAGAAACACTAAAACTTTTACATGTTAATATGTACAATAACCAGCCAGACATAAGGCATCTGGCCTCACCTGAATCATTCCAGGATGATCCCGGACATTGTTTCCTGGCCATGGAGTTCCATCCTGCATTGTCCAACCATCCTCGGGAACCTTCTGTGCCATGGCAACCAACCCATTTATCCGAACTTTGAACTCTTCATATTCTCTCTGTATCAACACCATCACAATACAAAATGCAGAAAATTACCATTTGGAACCGACCCAACATAAAAATGAAAATATTATAGTATTAATTTTTCCTATTTTAAATGCAATGAAGTGATTTCTCATCATGCATTCTAGATTAAATAAATACCGTCAAGGTCACCACGCATGCTATGGTTTATATCAAAGAAAAGGAAACGATAACAAAGAGAAAAATTTCAAACCTTCATGGCACGGCGCTCCCTAACAAATGTAGCGTCTACTTTATTTTTCAAGTAGTCAACTTTCTCAGCAAAATACCACTCTGGAGCCCGGGGTTCAATGCTAAACTTCTTGCAAAATGGGACCCACTTTCTAGCAAATTCAGATGTCTCAGAGAGGGCTTCAAAAGTGAGCATGGCAGCACCATCGTCTGAGACATAGCATGCAACTTTGTCAACTGGATAATCTACAGCAAGGATGGACAGAACTGTGTTTGCTGTGATAAGTGGAGGTTCTTTCAAAGGATCAACTGTACTAACAAATATGTCTATATCAGCTAACCCGGATGGCTTCCCTTCTTTCTCATACCTGAAAACAAATTTAGATTTAATATACGTAACTGTTAACACACAAAAAGACACAAAGAGAGTGAGGCAGTACCGCAAAGACAAGCGATCAAGGTATGTTTCTCGCAAAATTGGGTACCATTTTGGGAATTGATCCAGTATCCAAGATACCGCAAACCATATTTCACAAATTACTGATGTCAGCCACAGTCCATAAGCATCATGCACTGGATGGAGAATTCTATAGTGAAAAAATAAGCTAACAACCACAAGACGGAGAATAACTATCATTCTGTAGGGATTTATCTTGCTCGAAGATATTGCCAATTTCCTTGAAAGCGGCTGCCTGCCTTCATCCATCCTACAAAAGCATTATATAATGTCAGAGCTACTAAATTACATAAGAGAAAAAGGGAAATAGCAGAAAA
The DNA here is from genome assembly GCA_954870605.1 of Acer campestre. NCBI lineage: Eukaryota > Viridiplantae > Streptophyta > Magnoliopsida > Sapindales > Sapindaceae > Acer > Acer campestre. Next base: position 10,923,423 of record OX940810.1, on the reverse strand, counting down.
ATAAGAATGATCTTAGTTGCTTATATGTTTATTAAAGCACTTAACCGGGTATAACCATGCTAAATCGCAGAATTTTAATACTAATGACATGCAGGTATCAGCTATTTTGACATTTGTTTGCAAGTACAAGACACCTAATGACACAGTCCATGTCATTGTTTTAGAGAATGTAAGACACCTACTTCAATTTGCTAATCAAATATGAAGGAGATCAGTATCCGGTGCATTATTTTTTTACCCGTATATTCGCACCAGTCACTTGATTATGAAGACATATTAGTTACCTCAAGTTTATTTCTAGATCACTCACTATGCTCAAAAATGGATCCTTGAACTCATTGAAATGCTATGAGCTTTTCCATTTTTCAATTTTGGCAAATAATTATCAAGTGTAATGAAAAGTAAATGCATTCACTTTGTAGCTAAAAGAAAAAACAAACAAAATAAGATTTCCCTGGCAATTATTCTTATTCGCCGTTGATACTAACAGATGTACAGATTTCTATTATCTTCTCTAACCAGAACTTGTCATATAATAATTAGTAAAGGGTGTGGATAAATACACCTACATTGGCAAATCAGGATCATCCCCTCCATCTCCATCATTATTTCCACCTCCCGGGTGCTTAACAACTTGAAGTTTTTCATTTTGCTTTTTCTTCCACTCCTCCATCCGTTCCTTCCATGCAACAGTTCCGTAGCCATATACTGCCAAATCTTTTTTAGGATCCATTGGTCTTGAATGTACTGTAACATCAGCATCAATAACAAACAATAAGCAAGAAGAAACCAGCATGGATGCCCATAAATTCAAATCAGTGTTCACAAACATTAGGAAGCGGTCAAATTCAACAAACTTACATGACATGGGAGAATCAGGAATTGACATTGGATGAACCCGTCTCCCACGGCTCATAAAAGGGGGGATAATTAGAGCATGCTTATCAGGGGAGATCCCAGCATCCTTCATCACATCAATAACAACAAACACTGTTAGACACATGAATTATACTTATGACCTCAATTAAATATATCAAACCAATTCAAACCACCTCTTGGCCATAAGTAAGTAGAGGGATCTCAGGAACAACAGAAGCAGAATCCATCTCTGATGGTGTAGTGATGTGGGCTTGGGAACCACGGCCAATATTAAGGCGGGAAGAAAGCATGGCCTCCAAATCGTCATTTATATCAAACTCATTCTCCAAATCGTCAGTATCATCCTCTTCTTCATCGCCTTCCACTCTAGGACACCCTACAATCAGCGACATTTTTAGTAAAAACTATTACCAAATTGAATTCTAATCTTGTAAAACAATAATATAATTTACCAAGAGGATGGAGAGAGGTTGTTCACCTTTGATGCGCTTGTATCGGGTTTTGCATTGTGGGCAGAGTTGATTGCCCTCTCTTCTTTCATATTCATAGCAAGGCCTGCACACAGGGAATGCACATTCATTGCAAGCAACGAATGGCTCTCCGCTCTCAGTTATCTCTATCTCATCTCCACAGATCTGGCAAATCTGCTCACTCAATTCTTTAACAGAAGTTACCTGCAATTCACAATAACCACACCAAATTTGAAGACTGGAGCTGAACGTCAATTTTAATTGATTTCACTTGAAGGATAAAGAGTAAAATCCTAATGCAAGACCCCAAAGTTGTAAATTTTCATGTACTGTACCAAAATCGAGAAACACAAAGAAAATGGAAAAAGAAGTAGCCAATAAAATCATTTTTGCTTGAATCCAATACCATATTGATACTGCGGGAACAATTTCAAAGATATTAAAGAATTTGTTATCAAGTTCAAGGAAACAACCCAGACAAGCAAGAAAGAAATCAACATGTTGACCAGTTAAAAAAAAAATAATAATAATCAAATTCAAAGGAGAAAAAGTAGAGAACTAGAAAGAAAATGCTAATGTGAGTTCACAAATCAAACTCATATAAGAAGAAGTTCAAATACTCAAATGGGGCATCTTCAATATACACAAAAGGGGAGTTTAGAAACCACAAATCTTCAAAGGTCCTCACCCTTCAATCATTTTTAAAGTGTAGAAATGCAGTTCAACAGTTAATGAAAAAGAAAGCTCAAAAATAAGAGAGAATATGAGAACACTTACTCTTGAAACCTCATCAGCATTTATGAGAACAAACTCATTCCTGTTATGAGAACCAGCAACCAGCCTCCCTTTGGTGGCCATTAAACAAACTTACAAACACCCAAAATGCCTCAAAAAACTTGGAGAAACCAACCTCACAAAACCGCCTCTCCCATCACTCACTACTCACAAGAGAACCAGCTTTACCTTCTCTCTCTCTCTCTCTCTCTCTCTCTCTCTCCCCTTATGCATATATATATATAACTATATATGTAAAGCTGTGTTTTTTGTTCACTGCATAATGTGGGGTTGGTGTTCCTTGTAAAGGGTGCCTAACAGTAACAGAGTGGGTTGTAATTTGTAAAACTAGAAGAAGCAGAGAGAGAAGAATAGAATAATGAGAAATAAAATATGATGTGTGATTGTATTAAAATATGTGAGGAAACAATCAATTATAAAGTTTTGGTTTTGTTTGAGTGTGGTGATTGATTCTTTCCTTGAGAGAACCAATTTTCTCAACAAATGAGGTATCTCTCTCTGTGTTGATCTTTGATCCGTGTCACGAGATTTTGATCAAAATTTATGGAGAGACAGAGAGAGAAGAGAATCTAAAGAAAATTAAATTCAACGCTTGGCACAGAAGGGACGAGATAGGGACAGTGACAGTAAAGAGAGATCAGCAGAAGAAAATCAAAAGATTTTTTTTATTTTGAATAGAAGAAAATCAAAAGATGATTCTATTTCACATTTCATAGATATATATATATATATAATCTCATGAAATGAAATGGGGTTTCAAGTGGGTCACAGACTTACGGGTTTTGATGGTGGTAAACGTGGTGGGGCCAGGGAGTGGTGCCCCACCGTGGTAAAATGGCGGTGATGGGTGGTGGCAGTGAAGGGTATTTTTGAGAATTCACTAAGGGGCTCCGCTTTGTTGTAGTGTACTAGTATATTATATGTGTATGCGTGTTGTGCTGTTGAAATCTGAAAGTGATTTAATGTGTGTTTCAACTCTCTTTAACTCGGCTAGTTGGCTGTCTCTCACGGTTTTGTTGTTCATGTCAAAAGAGAGAGACAACTGTCACGTGTGTGTCCGATAATTGCTCAAATTATCGCGATAAATTGAATGAGTTGTTGGGTATATCAAACTACATATGGAAACTTAGTCATAGGGTTTTGATTTGACCAAAATGCCCTGACTTACTTAAACAGTTAAACTTTGAATTTTATTAGATATACCTTGTTGACCAAGAGAGCATGAATTATAAAACTTGCACATAATAAATAATAAAAATTAAAGTTACAGCTTACAACATTATAGTTGTCTACCCTTTTTTTGCTTTGTTGAGTTTGTTGGCTCAAAGGGTGGTTGGATTGATCAGAAAAATTATGCATTCATTCAATTTTCGTGTAAGAAACTAATATACTAATTTGTATCAAAGAAACCTCTTTGATAATTGATATAGGGTTAACGGTTAGTCAAAAGAGCAGGAGGTTCATTAACATAAATCTAAAATTATCAAGACCACATTAAAAAATATATGCAAAATTAGTTTCTACATAAGATTAATAATTTATGAAAATATGATATGATATATTGATATGATGTGTATGTATAGTTGGTCAGTCCAAATCTCTGTTTATTATTAATAGATGGAACAGATGGTGCATGAGTTATGAGTATGACATTCAAAAAGCTAATAAACAATTTTAAGAGGTTGCATTCCTTCTTTTCTTGCTTCTAGTAGTGTCGGCAGCCGCCAGCACACATGCATCTAATTTTAATTTTAATTTATAAGGGTCTTTTTCTTTTTTAATCAACCTTTATGTCTGAATATAATTTTTTACAACCTTTTTTGTATAGAAGGTTTTCGATTAACATTAGAAACATATCAGATAATTGACATATAAAAATCTTGCTATGTGGGTGGGATACTATCCCCAAAATCTCTTACATATTATTTCAAAAAAAAAAAAAAAAAAATCTCTTGCATTTATAAGAGCAAATTACATAATATTTTTCTGAGGTTTGCTTTTTTACGTAAAAATAATTTTATCGAAAATTGGCACTCATCTATCGATAATTTTAGATGAGTGTCAATTTTTGATAAAATTATTTTTGCGTGTAAAAAAACAAACATCAAGGTACAATTTGCTATATTTATAAACTATTTAATCAACTAAACTCTATGATATGTACCTTCAAAACCCTTGTAAGTTGTACCTCTATGTTCTTAAAATTTCTAACATCTTTTGGTACTGATTTTGTGAGACTAGCACTAATTTAATAACTTAGTTTTAATAGTATAAAATTGTGTTTCTAGTAAAAATACCCTTCAAACACAAAATAAGTGATAACCTACTTTGATGCTATTGAAACTCAAATTATTAACTTAGTGCTAACCTCAATCTATGAAATTAATTATCTTCATTAAACAAATTGAGTGGTTATGTTGATATTCCAAGAGAAAAGCAAAATAATAATAAATAAAAAAGGGTATATTCTTGCATTATGAATAGATAATAATTAAACAAATGAACTGTCCTAGATAGATAGTTTCGTTTTAACGACCATATTATAACTAATTGTGATTTAATATTTTATATGAAAGTAATATATCAACTAATATTTAATATTTAATATTTTAGGCATTGTTGAGAAGTAATGTCAATAATATAATAATTAAATCAAAGAAAAAACATGCCATATTAGGTGACTATCGTGTAAAAGAGATATATCTTTGAGGTGGAAATGAAATTAGGGTTTGTAGGTATTTCAGATAATAATCAAAGATAAAAATTAAAAAGGATGGTTGTTGAGAATTGAGATGTAAATATGTAATACCAAATTACCAATCTATAATATTTAAAAAAGGAAGAAAAACCAAATTAAGAGAATATAATGGAAAGCATGCATGTGTAAAAGAATCCAAATGGAATTTTACAGATAAATCCACATGCCTATACTATTTTCCTATGGAACCAAACTCACTCATTACTGCTCTTACAGTCTTACAACACAAGTGGCTCTTTAATTTAGATGCTTCTTTCACGGGTCCTTTTTTTATTTATTTATTAAGTCGTATTAACAAACATATCTCAATTGATGACCCTGTTTGAATGATATATAATAATTCTTTTTAAAAACTTATAACGACGTTTTACACATAGAAACAACTTTATTGTTAATTGACACTCACTTCCCCTGCCATTTGGGTTTGACTATTAAGTGTGAGAGTTGACCGCTAGAAAGTTAAAAGACAAAAATACCAATGATACACCAAAATTAAATAATAGAAAAAATCAAAATCTATTTATAAAAAAAGAAAAATATTTTTTTTTTCAAAGAAATATAATTTAAAAAATAATAATTTGTTTTCAATAAATAGAATTTTTTTAAAAGATTGATCTCCACCGTCCATCACCAAAAAAAAAAAAAAAGATCAATGGACGGTGGAGATCAAATTACAAAAAAAAAATGGATGGTGGAGATCAAATTAAAAAAAATTAAAAAAATAATGAAATTAAAAAAAAAAAAAAAACAAAATCATATCTTCTTCATTAATTCATGTCATTCAATAATTCCAAAAAAATCAATTCCAAAGAAAATCACAAATCGATCCCAAAAACAATTCAATTTCATATCTTCACCTTTCCTCGTCAATCAATTCCAACAAAAAAAAATCCACAAATTAATAATCCAAAAAAAAGTCCACCGATTCATATCATCTTCATCAATGACCTGGAAAAAAAAATCCAAATAAATCTCATCAATCAGATGAAGGATATGGAACAAAATGAACTATTCATATCATATGATGGAGTGCCAAGTCATTGATCAACAATTCATATCATCTTCATCGATCATCCAACAATTCCAAAAACAGAAAAAGAAAAAAATAATCTGGAAAAAATCGAGATACAAACACACTTTCATCAATCATAATCCTCTTGAATATGTTTCCCAAAAAAAAGACATTCGAAAAATTGCTTGTGGATGGGGATTGAGCTCCACCTGCTATGGAACTTTTCGCCATTGCAGACGAGTTGTTCATATGTGATGGAGCTCCATCGCAGATGAACAACTCGTCTGCGATGGAGATGAGTTCCATTGTAGATGGAGCACCGCTCCATCCGAGATTTGCTCCATTTCAGATGGAGTTGGGAAGAGATCTTCCAAATTTTTCTTTTTTGTTTGTTTTGTTTTTGTTTATTTGTTATTTGATCTCCACATTTTCCAGATCTCTTCCAAAATTTTCCTTTATTTTTTGTTATTTGATTTCCACATTTTGATCTCTTCCAAAATTTTCCTTTTTATTTTTTATTTATTTTTTATTTTTTCTTATTTGATCTTCACATTTTCCAAATCTCTTCCAAATTTTTCCTCTTTTTTTTTTTTTTTTTTGGTTATTAAACATGTTTTAATTTTTTTTATTTTTTTATTCAACTTTTTTTAAAATAAGCTTCAATAACGAAAATACCCTTAATTTTGACAGTCAAACATGGTCAACAATTAAGATTGGCTAGTGACAGGGAAAGTGAGTGTCAATTAACGATAAAGTAGTTTCTATGTGTAAAATGGCAAACCTCAAGGGAGTTTGATGTAATTTGTTCAAAATTTTATAATATTAACTGAAATCTTGATTAACAGTCTGGTTAATTTTAATAAGATCTTGATAATTTTAGTGTTAGAAATAATTTTTCAAAGTTTTTTAAATTTTAAATTAAAACTTCTTTAATTATTTAAAATTTGTTAAAAAAAATAATAAAATAATTTCTCTTAAGATTGTGTTAGTCTATTAGAAATGTCCTTATAAAAATTTATTTTAATTATAATGAAGAATCCAAGCAAAGTTGAATATAATGAGATAATTGTAGGTGAAGGGTCGCTTTATTATGTGATGAGATTGATGGTGGTTGTGACTTATGAGATGAATGGCATTGGAATTATTTGAAGATATTATATGCTATTTCAACTTATATATTGTCCTTAATGCACCGACGATTTGTCTTCATTTTTCTTTCCAAAACGTGATTCACATCGATCTGGGCCACTGCCTATATGGCTATATACAATATCAACATTATTGAGGATGCTCAGTAATTAACTTATCTAATTAAAGTTATATATCATTATTCAATAAAAAAATAGAAAGCTACCAACTTTTTAAATGGCTATCTTCAATTATGAGTTGCCACTTGGGTGGCTTCAATAAACTTAAACTTAAACAAATATTAGATATCTCGATTCTGGTGTTATTTAATAATTAATTAGTCAAATGATTGATTTTAATTTATTGTAAAATTTCATATTATAAGTATAACTACACCATTTAATAAGGTCATTAAACTTTAATACAGATTTCATTTCTATAATTGACAATTAACAATTTCATTTCATTAACAATTTCTTTGATCTCTTTAATCGATAAAAGGACCGATAAAAAAGCATTTTGATATTCAAGTTAATAAAACTCTTAAAAATGATTTTATACAACAATCTGAATCCATCCTCAACGATTCCATCCCTATTGTAGGGGAATCTAAATTTGTAGTTAATGATATTAAAATGTTGTGTTCTAATGTTGGCATTATTAAGAGTTTAGTAACTTTCAAGTCAGGAAATTCCTTAGCTTCTAAGCTGGCATGTTCAGCTTTTGTATCTTGTAGGGAACATCTTTGGTTGGATTTTAATCCTCCTACTAGTGACTATGGTTTTCTATAATTTGTTCTGCGTGTTATATATCAAAAAAAAAAAAAAAAATAGGTGTCGGTACTAAATTGCAACTTTTTTTTTTTTGGTCCAAAACATGTTGTTACAAAATACAATGCACCTAGGCCTAGCCACCTACACATAATTTAAACTTTAAAATATATATATATAGGTCTGCTTTGACTTGCTCATATATATCAAATACTATATATGTGATCCGAATATTTATTATAATTACCGGAAGATGTTTACTTCCACAACACCTAAGAGCATCTTCGATGGTAACATGGGTTGTAAAAAAATTAGATATCACATAGGATGAACAACCACTTTGTTAAAAAAATCATCTCCAATGCAACCTCTATAATACAACCTCTCTAATACAACTTCACTTTTTTTTTAGAGGTTGTCAACATGACTCTGATATCAGAGTGTTTGTTGGACATCCCATCTTGTTGACCCAGTCAGTAAACACTTTTGTCTTCTACTTAATTTATTCAATAATTCTAAAGTATATTTAAGGAGACCAATAATAAATTGACATGTCATTATAAATATATATTTTATAAATGAAGCTTTTTCATTTGGATGTCTATCAAGTTTAATTACATGTCATATATGAAGCAATTGGCTTGACAATGTTGACATGTCACCATTTTTTTCAAATGCTAGCCACATTACCATTGGAAATGCTTTAAGAGAAAATTCCACACACGTGTTTATAAAATTCAGATAATGGAACTTAAAACTCTCGACCACTAATGTGATTTGTCACTTGTGCTAAAAGGGGACAAGACGAGGGTGACATAATTTATACTCCTAGAGAGAGACATTTTGTAGTGTTTATTATTGTACTGATGATTACAAATAATGTTTTGGAAGATATATATGCAACACTTGGTAGAAAAGAAAAGGTGATAGAAAATTGGAAAGAAAAGCAAAAGGAATCAATAATCGGTGAAGAATGTGGGTTTGGCTTTTTTAGGTTTTCTTTTGTGCAACTCAAACCCTAGTACCCTACTACATGTCCGATTGTCCCACTCTTCTACTTTTTAGGGCATAAAATAAAGAAGAAGAAACCATGTTTAGGGTAGTTTCCACTTCAAGGGAACGCAGTGTCCTCAATGGAGCCAAGAAAAAGTTAGTTGGTCATTGCCCTTTTGATGGGTAATGAGTAAATGGATGTGCACTTTTATTTCTTCCGCTTCAGAAATCAATCATGTGGTTCTTCACTAACTCAATTAAGTTCAATTGTCCGCCCAATAGATCACTAGATGTTTTTTTTTGAATTTGGTAGAATTAATGTTGAAATTCAAGAATTCTTAAGAAAATCACTTTTAAAATTTGTCAAAAAGGTTTTTTTTAAAAAAAGATAATTTTTTTGTGATTTCCTTGCTGTTTAAATTACAAGTCAAAATAATAATAATTTTAAAGTGATAATTCACTTTACAAGCATTAAGTAACTACACTAATTAATTTAACCCACAAACAAACACACACACACAAAAAAAAACAAAAACAAAAAAAAAAAACTATACTAAAGTGCGCCATATCAGACTATAAATTCATAAAGGCAGGGCCCATATTAAGAATTTATAATTTAATTAAACAAATTATTAGTCTTTTAATATATATTAATGAACATTTTTTTTTTTTTTATGTATTCAGAAAAAGGAATATAATTTTTAATTTATTTTTAATTTTTACCATTTGTTCTCATGTCACAAGTTAATATTTTTTAAAACAAGCTCTAAAAATGATTCATAATATACTTTTAGTTGGACATAAAAATTAAAATTATCATTATATTTGACTAATAAATACTTAATAATGATATCATTTGGCGTTAGACCTTAATCCTTTAGTCGGCTACCATCATCATTGACCAATTAGAAATTGAAGATTCATGAATTACTTTCCAGCAAACTAGTGTACACGTGGCAAGAATCAAGTGGTGACGTACGTACCATGTTAGCACCACTAGACGATTCTTACAAGTTACAACAACACGCCAAAGATAAAATTCACTAGAATTCCTTTTTATTTGATAAGCGACAAAATTCACTAGACTTCACTAGGCAACATCAAAATTCAAAACAAACCTCAATTTCATCAACTCAGCCAATTACATATTTGGCTTCATTATAAAGTTGAGCCTTTTTTAATCCAAAATAATTGTAAGAAAAAACTACATAACAAAGATTAATGTTCTAAAGACCGTATAGAGATTGAAAACCGAAACTGAATGATATGTTTTTTTTTTTTTTTTCCTTACATCTGAATATAATATCAATTTGTTTGTTTTTAAAAATAAAATTGTTTGAAAATAAATGATTTGACATTTATAACATCGTTACTATTTTTGTATTTAAATTTGATATGATATAAACAACTAAATAAAAATAATTTAACAAATACTAAACCATTTTTATGTAAATATTGATAATATATTATTCAATGTTAAGATATGATAAATTATGATATTGAAATGATTTTGATTTTCACATAACAAAAAAAAAATATAAAAAAATTGAAGGTTCAACAATAGAGTTGAAAATGATAGTGTGATTAAGGTTTTTTATTTATTATTATTTTATTTTGTTTATAGATATTTATCATTAATAATATGTCAAAAGAAAGATATTTGTATAATATAAATCATAGTAATATTGGAAATAATTATCTTTGGAAGGATAATCTTGGAAGGAAATATTTTAAATACAATACAGTGATTTGGAATTAAGTGAAGGGTGCCGATATTGATACCCATATTTATATTTTAATAAAAAAAATTATTACAAAAATATCGCAATAGGAATTTATTAATAAGGACAAATTAGTTTAATTAAAAATAAGCTAAATACCATGTACACCCCTTAATTATACTCATATCTTTAACTATATCACTTTATTAAAATAAAAAATAAATAAATAAAAAAAAACTTAATTAAACCATAATTCTATTTCAAGTATCAAAATATCTCATTATCATTAATCTAACTTCTATGCAAGAGTTTTATGTTTTCATATTTAATACGACCGATACAAGAGAAAAAAAAAACCTAAGGACTAAAAAAATTAAAGAAAATAAAATGATTAGAATCTTGGGCTTAGAGAATTGCTAGATCATGTGTTTAGAGAGGAGAGATGATACAAAAGCAATGGGAAACTACTGCAGTACAACTAAAAAGCTAACAACATAAAAGATCTACAATAATTAAGTTCGATAAAAGGAAAGCAATATCAATGTTTTAGTTTGTTCTGAAGCCAAAATAAAGTTTGTTTTATATATGTTTTTCTAAAAAATAAAATAAAAGGATTTAATCAAGGTTGCAGATATCAGAAACTTTAAGCACCGTTGTGTATCTAGGAGATTAACGGTGATATAAGAAAGTGAAATCTGTTGTAATAGATATCAGCAATTTGACAGAGTTGAGTTCTCTCTGTTTCCATTTCCCTGAAGTAGAGCTTCTCAAAATTTAAGAATTTAAGAATTCTCTAGACTGTGTTTTCGAACCTATAAAACTTAAAAATTGTGAAATTAAGTGTGTTAATAACTTAAGGGAGTTTATAAATAAATTGTATTAAAATTAAAACATTCATTTAAATAATGGTACTATTGACATTAAGATGGGTGCTTATAGTAATGTTTTAATTTTAAATTTTAGACATAGGTGTACTTATAAATATGGGTGTGCTTATCATATTTATGGATATCAGTATCCGCACCCTTAAGTGAAAAGTCAATATTTTTTACTTTTTATTTTAAGTTGTTTTGGGGTAATTTTAAGTTGTTTGGCCATTTAAAAAAAAAACAAACAAAACAACTTAATTTGTTTACTTCAAACCCATTAAATGTTAAGTGAAAAAAAAAAAAAAAAAAAAAAAAAAACGACCCCTAAATTTTGGCGAAACGTCACTTGTTTATTTGACGTATGAATTTAATAGATTAATTAATAGTCTCCGGTCCTCAACTTTTCGAAAATACATTAAAATGATCATTTTGACTAAAAAAGTAGCGGTCAAACATAATAGATGCCGTAAAAAATACTATTTAACAATCTATTTAAAATAATTATGTATATTCAAAATATTATAAATAAATAAATAGAAAATCTTTAAATAAACGGTGGAGATCAAATAAAATTTAAAGGAAATGTTTTTTCTTAAAAAAAAGCAAAAAATTAAAAAAATATATTTTAAATTGATCTCCAATCGTCCATCACAATGATGGATGGTTGGAGCTCAATTCATAATTAAAACAATTTTAAAAAATAAAATAAATAAATCTCAATTTGAAGCGGAGAGAAGGAGATTTATCAAGCCATAAATATATATATATATATATTTTTTCTATTATCAGTTCGTCCTAACAATAAATATATCAGGACGAAGAATGTGGACCACTAGATTTACATATTTTGACTCAAAGTGTATGCACTTGTCATAACTTCTTCATAATCCGTGGTTCACATTCTTCGTCCTGATATATTTATTGTCATAGAAAGACTTTATATATATATATATATACAGTTTTTCTATTGTCAGTTTGTCCTAATAATAAATATATCAGGACGAAGAATGTAGACCACGGATTATGGAGAAGTTTTGACAAGTGCATACACTTTGAGTCAAAGTATGTAAATCTAATGGTCCACATTTTTCGTCCTGATATATTTATTGTCAAGACGAACTGATAATAGAAAATATATATATATATATAGTTTTTCTATTGTCAGTTCGTCCCGATATAAAATATATCAGGATGAAGAATAAAGACCATTAGATTTACATACTTTGACTCAAAGTGTATGCACTTGTCAAAACTTCTCCATAATATATGATCAACATTCTTCGTCATAATATATTTTATATCAGGACAAACTAAAAATAGAAAGACTATATATATAGTCCCGATCTGGTCGGTGCGTATTGATATAACTTCATGAGAATATTGAATGTGAGCCATTAGTTTTGACAAGTGCATACACACTTGAGTCAAATCATGTAAAATTAGTGGCTCACATTTAATATCCTCATATATTTACATCAGTGCGCATTGACTTAAACATTTATATATATATATATATAGTCCCGAACTGATCAGTACGTACTAATATAACTTCATAAGGATATTGAATGTGAGCCACTACTTTTAACAAATGCAACACATTTGAGTCAAAACATGTAAAAATAGTGGCTCACATTCAATATCTTCATATATTTACATCAGTGGGTACTAATTTGAACATTTATATATATATATATGTATATATGTATATATGTATATATTTATGTATGTATGTACGTATGTATGTATGAAACAAACAAAGCACATAAACAACTCACAAAGAACAAAAAATAGATCTCTAGGGTAGATTTCTTGACACAACTAAGCTCTTCCAGAATAGACGACCATTGAAGCCAGGTTATATGGTCCAAGATATTCCCAAAATATTTGGAGAGTGATTTCGACCAACCCGTGACTTGAAAATTAAATTCGGTTTCCGATCAGCACTCGGAATGTTTCAACGGTCTCGAAAAATGTATAAAATATTTTAAATTCTCAAAATACCCCGAAATTATAAATTGATCCGGAAACGTTCGGAAACATTCGAAACCACATAGACAAGTCTCTGAATTGCTCCGAACTCATCTAGGAACAAATCCACACATAGTTGGACCTATAAAATACGAAAAATCTCGGAAATTAAATTTCCATAATGAGATTACCAACTGACAAATAAAAAATACCAAATATAGAAATTTACAAACAAGTAAAACATACAATAAAATGCACAACCACATTCAAGATTGTCATTCGTTAATTCTAATTAATTCCTAGAACATGTTTCTAAATGTATGAACATGCAAAGTAAATGTATGTGCTACATAGAATTTTGCACAACGATATAAAGACACAAATGTATGATATGTATGTATGTCAGTATGTGCACCTATGCATTGCAAGAGGATTAAGGTCTTATTTTTTACCTTAGTGAATGATACCAAGTTGCTGTGTTCTAGTGTTGGCATTATTAAGAGTTTATCAATTTTTAATTCTGAAAATTCCTTTGCTTTTGAGTTAGCATGTGCAGCTCTTGTATCTGTTAGAGAAAGGCTTTGGGTGGATTTTAATCCCCCTTATCCAGACTATGGTTTCTTGTAATTCGGTTTCTATTGTTCTTGGTTGTTATATATCAAAAAAAAAAAAAAAAAAATTAAAATTTCACTGAATATAAAGGATTCAATTGAAACAAAATTTATTTAAATGTAAATATAATTTGGATGGAAACATAATTAAGCATACGTATAAATGTATAATTATAGAGGTTTTTGTTGGATAAATAACTGGTTAATGAAAATTGAAAATGCATAGAAATTCAATTTGATGGAGTTTAATTACAACACGTGTTAGAAGTGCATAAACACGTAAGCAAATAGTGGGGCCGAACACAATCATGAAGAAGTGTGAGGTAGGACGTAGGACCCAGACAGCACTGAAATCGTCGGTGGAATGAGTCAATGAGGAATGCAAATGTAAAACCTCCCCTGTTTTTATTAATTAACAAGGACCACGAGATATGAATTGATCGTACGGTGATGACCCACTGACCACTGTCAAGGAGAGAATGTTGTATGCACCAGGTGCATTGTACCCATCCAATGGGTGCATGCCATGTTGTAAGGATACCAATCAAATGAGTCTCTCTACCACATGGTATGCACCCATTAGTTAGAGTGCATTGCACCGAGTGCATGCAAGATTTTCTCACTGTCAAGACCGTTGATCGTCATTTTAACAGACGTTTATTTTTCTTATTATTAACTCCACGTCATTATTATTATTTTTTATTTTGTAAAGTATATGGTGTTGTGGTCGGTGGGCGTTTAAATGTAGGTGGGATTTGGAAAAATGCCCGCGGGAGGAAATAGCGGGTCATTTTGTATTTGGATTTGGATAATGGAATCAGTCCAAGGCTAGAGCTAGGCACGGTCCGGTTTCGACTAAAACCGGATTAAACCAAAAATTTCAGTCTTTTAAAAAATAGAACCAGTTTGGACCAATATTATTTTCAGATCAAATTATATTTATTTGGTTCGGTCTGGCTCGATCTAACGATTTTTTACTTGAAATCTAAATGCTTGACTTTAAAAATATATATGACTTGATAAAGTGAGTAATTAACAAGACATGCAAGTTACTTATTACGTAAGGTTCATCAAACTAAAAAAAGCTAAAAGAGTAATAAAAATAAAAATAAAGTGTTGTGTAGAATTTTTGGAAGTAGAAAAAATAATAATAAATAAAATCACTTGCCATTGCAATTAAATGTATACAAGTCAATTTTTTATTATTATTATTATTATTATTATTATTTTTACAACTAAATCATGAAAATTGCACTAATTTAGTTTAATATTATTAATATTTTTTATTATTATTAGTGATAACTTTGTAAAGTAATGGAAACAAATTGAAATCTTTTACCATCTCATGGTTAGAGTTTTATTTATTAACGGAGGTTTTCATTTTCTATGAACTTGCACATTGGTGGCCACAAAAAACAAATATGAAATAATAAATTAGGGTTTTTGACTATAACCTTTTATTTTTAAAATTTTATTAAAATTTTTTGGGTGTAACATATAATAGTAAATTAGTAATACTAAAAGTATTCGGTTTACGGTTAGGTCCGGGTTTAATATACTTGGACCATAGACCGGACCGAACCATATGGTTTTACTAAAATAAACCTATATGGTTTTTTTTTAAAGTACAAAACCGGAACAAACCAAACGGTTTGGTTTGGTTTGGTCCGGTTTACAGTGTATGGGCTTTTTTGCCCACCCCTATCCAAGGCTGCTACAAATACAAATCCTACCCATGATTAGTTTACTCCATTGCTTTTAGCTTCCATAATTCTAGAATAGGGCTTTACCAATTTTAGGGATTATATTCATGCAATTTATTACAATTCAATGCTCCTTTTATATGTTGTTGAGTTTTATTAGCCTTTAGGGCGTAGCTGAGTCGGTAGATAGACGAGTTTAAGATTTGGGTAAATGACTTCTAAGTCAGCGGCTCGAATCCTAACAATGGCAAAAAAATTCAAAACAAATAACATGTCTAGATAGGTGGATAGATGAATAATAAATAAATAAATAAATAAAGATAACACAACGTTTCCAAAACAAAAAAAAAGTTGGAGATATATAGTCATATAGAAAGAAAAATGTTAATATATGCCTAATGGAATTTATTTTATTTTATTTACAATATCTATTAATTCGAGATCGGGTATTTTTTTTTTAAGTTTTCACCTATGATAGGATTCGAGTCATTAACCTGAGAGTCATTAATCTAAGTCTCAAGCTCGTCCACCTACCAGCTGAGCTATGCCCTTTGTTTAAAATTGAAAAAACTAAGTAAAAATGTTATATAGGATTTTTTTTTTTTTTAGAAAAAGCTTATGTTATATAGGATTTAGTTATAGCTCAAAGTTTATTTTAAATACATTAATGCTAGTATGATATAATTAATCGAAAGATAATTATTTTTATGATGATGCTCAGTAACTTTACGGTTTACACCATAGAGTGAGGAATTGAGCTCAGGAAATTTCAATTATTTTTCTATATAAAACTAAATTCAAATTTTTTATGTGAACTATATTCAAATTGAAATCTCATATGTATAATTATAACATATATATATCTTAGAATTGAGCTCAGGAAATTTCAATTATTTTTCTATATAAAACTAAATTCAAATTTTTTATGTGAACTATATTCAAATTGAAATCTCATATGTATAATTATAACATATATATCTTATCAATTTGTTATTTGGGACTCATATTCAATACCATTATAATATCTTATCCTTTTTTTTATGAAATATAATTACAGATTTCAGATAAGGGTAGAACTTATGATTGCAGTACAATTCCTGACATATATACCAACTATATTTATCAAAAGAAAATAAATAAAACATTTAAAAAAAAAAAAAAAAAAAAAGATCCGACCTGCCGGATTCGAACCAGCGACCTAAGGATGGCCAAAGGGTGGAACCCACTACAGTCCTCCGCTCTACCAACTGAGCTAAGGTCGGTTGTGTGGCTGCTGGGATTCGAGCCCAGGTCTCCACGGCCACAACGTGGAATTCTTACCACTAAACTACAGCCACTTGTTGTTTCATTTGGCAATGAAAATTATATTATACTTAAAGACTAGTACAAATTGCGATTGTTGATTTGCTCAGTCCACGACCACGTGCATCATACGTTGGAGTTTGATTAAACAAAGTAACTAGGTTGGAGTTTGATTAAACAAAGTAACTAGATCACTCATTTGGCCGATTTCTATAATCACACTTTAATGATGTTGATGATTGCTGATAAAAGCTACCTATTTGTTTTAAGAAACCCCAATGTCACTTTAACTTTAAACCTTATTGCTTAGATTGTTGCAAGCAATATCATTACAACTTTTAAGTTTTTGTGCAAATTGAGGTAACCTAACCCACAACCATTTCAATCATCACCACCAAGTCCAAGTGTCCAACCCATATATATATATATATATATATAAGATAAAATAGGGTTTTATCTATTAAAATATTGAATCTCTAGTTCCAGTCGAATGTTTGGTGATGCCTATGCAACTTTTGTAACAGGTTTTTTGTAATTCATACAAATTGAAGTTTGACAGTTAAGACACTTTTCAGGAAAAAGACGCAGTATGCAGTGTGCGTACAATCACAAGTCTCAACTCTGAAGTCTGAACCCTGAAGTCGTGATTTGGTTGAAACAGCCAGTCATGAGTTACTCAGTCCATATGTTATATGGACTTGTCTTTATGTGTCATGGATTTATCACTTCTAACAGTTCAATACAGAAGTTGCTCACTTATAGCAGGATTAATTACTTATTAATTTATTATAAACAATCTATTTAGTTACGTAAGTAATTACAAAAGCGGTTTATTTTCTAGGTTTATTTATTTAAAAATCTTTAAAAGAATTAGGTGAGGTTGGTTTGGTGGTAAACACCAGCACTACGGGGTTGTAGTGCTGCGGATTTGTGTCTGAACATTTGACCTAATCACTTGATCTAACCCGACCTAAAAAACAAATAAAAAAGTTTAGTTTTAAAGGTAAAATAAGGTTAATGTTGCGAAGACCACAAACCGAATTGTTGCTCCCAGGTCTCCCAACACTAGCAAGATGAGAAGGGTATCCTACGCCTGAAATTCTATGTGGGAAAAGCAAATATTTGTAGGCCCAATTCTAACTGGGCCTGGACCAGTCCAATTCAAGCATTTTTTTAAAAACAAATTGCAAAAATAATGTGGCTGCTGGGATTCGAGCCCAGGTCTCCACGGCCACAACGTGGAATTCTCACCACTAAACTACAGCCACACTTATTTGTTATGGTATTAACAATCTAATTAATAATATCATTATTATGTTATGATTAGAAAAAATCAATGTCTGGCGAAGGCAGGCCAATCCAAGATGAATAAACAGATAAATTATCATTTATATGAGTGAGTGGTTCAATTTTTTGTTGATCGGTTACACTTGAAAAATTCATAATCCATCAATGCTTACTTTACAATTATAATTATAATTATAATTATATGACAACTTGATTGCCTCCATGAACTTTCCATAATCATATCAATTAATTTTATGTCTTTTCAATTCTCATGACTTGTAACCTTCATGTGAGGATACAAATCAATCATGTTGCCAAATCTCTATATAAACCCTAGCTTCACCTAATCTTTCACACACATATCCATCAACCAATCTCAAAATGACTAACACTTGTAAGCTTTTCTTGCTGATTATTACTCTTTTCTCAACTTTGATCATGTGTGGTTCCGTGACCAATGCTAGACCGTTAATGCACCCCAAGTCAAGTCTCGTGGCTCGGCTAAAACTAGATGATGAATCGCCAAATTGCTGGGACACTTTGGTTCAGCTTCAAGCTTGTAGTGGAGAAATCATTCTCTTCTTCCTCAACGGTGAGACATACCTAGGCCATGGATGTTGCCATGCCATAAGTACTATTACTCTGCAATGCTGGCCTAATTTGATTGGTACGCTAGGGTTTACCACGGAAGAAGGAGATATACTTGAAGGCTACTGTGAGTCTCCACCTTTGATGACATCCGATGAAGGGAATTCTAAGGGTATTCCCGTGAAGACATTGGTTAATCCTTGACTGGATTTTGTTTCATCTTGTTATTTAGAATAACATGTCTTTTCAAGTCTCTTCGTGTGTTGTTGTCTTGTTGATGATCAATGTTTTTGTCATTTGGGTCACGTTATATATTTGCTTTTATTTAATCAGTAAAGAGTCAAATGTGTGATGTTTAATTCACAGTCATGCTTAATATATGAAAATTGTCAGTATTGTTAATTTGTTATATGTGGTAACTTCCATTTTTACTATTAACTTACTTTTTACTCACTCACTCACTGTGATCTCTTGATATTTAGCTTTTACCATTATTAATTAATGTTTGTAACTGGTTCTTAACAATAAAAGAATTAAATGATAAATAAAGATAACAGGAGGTCCTAGTTATTTTACTAATTACTTTCCAATATATCTGCATCAATGCCAAGACAATTTATACAACAGAAACTCCCTGACTTGAGATTGAAAAACATATAAAATTAACAGTACGATTACTAACTAAAACGACGTCGAACTAGCTATAGCTATTTGATTTTGGTGTTTGACAATATTGTGAAATATTTTGTTTCTTCTAGAATCAAAGTCTTGGTAGAATTGAACCAAAGACCAATAATATTCAACACGCATCTTAGGTAATTGAACCAGAGACCAATAATACTTTTAGGGAGAATTGTAAATAACCCCCTAACCTTTGATTAAATGCCGAATCAAACCTTCTGGTTTGAACAATTAACAAAGAACCCCATACTATTAGTTAACACTTTGTTGACCGTTAGTTGACTTTATATAAATCAAATATTACAATTTAAATCCTTTATTATAAATGGAAACTATAATAAAAATATATACTAATAACAATCAAATCAATTTCTCACAAAAATAATTTTTTATAATTTAAAATAACTTTTTTGTTTAAATTTTATAATGATTTTATTGTTTTGTTATAATATATTTAATTTTTATTAAAATAATTTTTTATTTTTTATTTTCTAACATATTTATAGTATATAAATTTTTTATTACTTTTAATTCAATTATAGAAAAAATTACTTAAATAATTATATTTCATTAGATTTAATTAAAGTCAACTAACTGTCAACTAATGGTAGGGTTTTTTTTACTTATTGTTCAAACTAGAGGGTTTGATTTAGCATTTGATCAAAATTCAGGGGGTTATTTACAATTATCCTTACTTTTTATTCACATTATTTCAAATTTCCCAATTTAAAGATATTTTAAGTTTTAACAGATTAATTATATAGCAGTTAAGGCGAGAAGACTGAAAGAGTTTATTATAATCATAATAAACTCTTCCAGTTTATTATATATAGCAGTTTATTATTATTTTTATTTTTATTAAATGAAGGTGTAAGGGTTTTTACAAATTTAATAATCTATCAAATTTTTTGCCACCCTTAACTTCTAAAACAAGCAGCATGTTAAATTCAAAGTTCAGAATTTTTGGAAAAAATTTCTTCATGTAAAAGAATATGTATGATATCTCTAGCAGTGATCAACTTAATTAAGAATCATGTTGCTTATGATTAAAACATTTTGGATCCGGTCAGATCAAAATCTTATGATTTTTGTTGTGGTTGATAATATTTATTAATTCGGGATCAGATATTTTGTTGAAAGCTTTCGCATTGGTAGGATTCGAGTCGTTGACCTAGGAGTCATTTGCCCAAACCCTAAGCTCGTCAATCTACCAGCTGAGCTATAACTATTAATTAACAAATTATCTATTACATTATCTCATAATCTATATAAGGGTTCAAAAATTAAATAGCACTTTTTGAGGGAGGGTTTGTGCAAATAGCACCACATTAATAAGTCATGTTTTAATAGCACCAAAATAGGTGATGAGACCAAAATACCCCCACTTACTCTTTTCCTTTTTATTTTTTTTCTAGAAAATTCGAGACTTATTTATGATTTTTTCGAGACTTATTCATGCGTTTTCGAGACTTATTCATGCGTTTTTCGAGACTTATTCCTGCGTTTCGAGACTTATTCTGTTGACCTCCATTAATGGCGACAGTGACGATCCGACGACGGCGCTAATCGACTCCGGAGATAGTTGGATCTGGAAGATTGAACGATGCCGAGTTCGTTGGCGCTATCGGTTTCATCAGATTCATGACGGATCGTCATAAATCGGACGATGAAGATTCGCGATGGTTTGGGTTTTTCTTCGTTTCTCTCTCTACACAACTCGAAAATGAAAACGAACACTTTGGTTACAATGATTGGCACTCGACGAACGTTTTCCCGGTGGTTTTACCAGTCAACTCGTCGGTTGGCGATGGCACCTCCATTGAAGCTCCATCAATGGAGGTTTGGGAAAAAGGAAGAAGAAGGTGAAGGACACCCAAGAGAAAAGAAAAGAAGTTGGGGGGTATTTTTGTCCAAATTCCATTTTTGGTGCTAATAAAACATGAGTTAGTAATGTGGTGATAGTTGCACAACTTCAAATTTCAAAAGTGCTATTTTGCCCCATTTCCTCATCTATATAATGGTTAAATTAATTCACATGAACATAAATTTAATCACTCTTGCATCACTCTTTTAAAACAATAAATATAGAATTAAATTTATGGTAAAATTACAGCATTTTATGTGATTTTTAAGGTCTTTTTATTTACCTTCAATATTTACTATGCAAAAATTTTCAATACATATGTTAGACTATAGAAAATGCAGCCTGATATACTGTATATACTTGATGTGTGCCTGATCTAATTTGATTAATTGTAATAGTTGCTGTACGCCTGGCGTACATGAGTACATCAATCTTAATATATTCCTCTCCTTTCTGTCAATTAATGAAATCAATTAACAAATTAATTAATTTTGCTGTGTAATAATAACAATTGTAACAGATTAACTTGCATTTTTCATTAAAAAAAGATACCAACAGGCAACAAGAATAATAATGATTATAGTCTGATTCACTTCCTCTTACTATAACGATTTTGATAAATTAACATCACTAATTAATTATAAAATAATAATAATTAAGCACACATATTAATTGAGTTAGACTCTTGGATCTCCGCGTGTCCACATAACGTACGCTTATATATATATATAAACCCTAGCAATCCAGCACATTCTTCACAACTCGATCAGTACTCTAGATCTCAAACTCTCAAAATGGTCATCACTTGTAAGCTTTTCTTGCTCAGTCTTCTTACAGCTCTGTTCATGGCCTGTTACGTGACAAATGCGAGACCATTGCACCCAAGTTCAAGTCTCATAGCTCGCCTAAAACTAGACAATGAATCACCAAATTGCTGGGAATCTTTGATCCAGCTTCAAACATGCACCGGAGAGATCATACTCTTCTTTCTAAACGGTGAGACCTACCTAGGGCACGGATGCTGCCAAGCCATGCACACCATTAGTCACCAATGCTGGCCTAACATGATTGACACTCTCGGATTTACAACCGAAGAGGGTGATATTCTCGAAGGCTTTTGTGATCATGAAACTGTTGATGATGGTGATCATACCCAATCCCCTCCATCTCCACCGTCCGTTGTTACTGCAAAGATGAAGACTTTGGTTCCATGAGTCATTAGGGTTCGGTCTTTTTTATGTTTCCGTTTTTGTTAATTCAGTCAAGTAAGTTTTTAAGCGTTTAAGAGTGTTTTGGGTTATGTTAATTTGTAGGTAAAAGAGTCAGTGTGGTGTTTCACAGTCATGTTTTTAATTAGAAATATTTTAATGAATTTAGTGTCTTAACTCTTATATATTGATCGTGAGCCAACTTTTTAAAGCTAATTAGTAATAATAAATAATGAAGAAAAGCTAAATATAATGAATTACTACCCAGCCAAACAATTTCTGAGTGCAAGTTTATATTCCTAAAATATCTTTAAATGAAATGATTATTATTAATGAAATAAAATACCTTTTCTTAATTGGGTGGTAATAACGAAAAAGGAGAGACAAAACTTTGTCGGTTTATCACAGATCGATTCTAGCCTTCTAGGGTAGAAATGTTTTTTAATAGTTTTAACTATGATTTTAAAATTTATTCATTGGTATACTAATAAATTGAGTGCTCATATTATTTTCTTTGGCTGGCAATATCCCATCTAATGCTTAAAATACAAATCATATCTTAAGTCATAATCTAATACTTTGTTTAAAAGCTAACCTAATAAATATAGACTATAGTAACAAACTTAAAAGATTAAATACATATAATTACACGTCCACTTTTAGCAAAGTGGTTATGTCATTCTACACTGGATGTTGAATTTCAAACTCTATTTGTAGAGTATTTCTGACTAATTGATATTATGTTTTCTTTTTTTTGGAAATATAATTACAAATTTCAGATAAGGGGAGAACTTATGATTGCAGATTTACAGTACAATTCCTGACATATATACCAACTCTATTTATCAAAAGGAAATAAATAAAACAGTGTTAGGAGATCCGACCTGCCGGATTCGAACCAGCGACCTAAGGATGGCCAAAGAGTGGAACACACTACAGTCCTCCGCTCTACCAACTGAGCTAAGGTCGGTCATGTGGCTGCTGGGATTTGAGCACAGGTCTCCACGGCCACAACGTGGAATTCTTACCACTAAACTATAGCCATTTGGCAATGAAAATCATATTATACTTGAACACTTGTACAAATTGATTTGCTCAGTCCACGACCACGTGCATCATACGTTGGAATTTGATTAAACAAAGTAACTAGATCATTCATTTCGCCAATTTCTATAATCACACTTTAATGATGTTGATGATTGCTGATAAAAGCTACCTATTTGCGTCTTTTTTTTTTTTTTTTCGTTTTTTTTTTTTTACATTAAAAAACAAGAAGAACAAACTACAAGTCTACAACAACAGACAAGGAAAAATAAAACTAAGGCAAACATTTTGCCACAGAAATTCCTCCATAGAGGACAAGGCTAAGGAGGCAAGGTTATGGGCCACCTTATTCTCGATTCTGGAAATGGATTGACATTTTTGAACCTTAACTACCTTAAACAAGGCCCTAATATCATTAAGAACAAACTCGGTCTCTTCTAGGACAGTAGAACCATTGAAACTTTGAAGACCACATTGCAAGCATCCAGTTCCATATAAGAGACCTTGAGCTGCAGCTTTTTCATAAGAAAAAGCCTCTCCCTAAGCGCAATCATCTCGCCCGTTTCTGCAGAATTTTTTTCCACAAAAGGCTTAGATAAAGCAGCCACAATCCAACCCTTGTCATCCCTAATGACAACACCAACACCACACAACCGATTACCAGCTTTCATCCTTATATCAGTGTTCAGTTTCAAACATCCCACTTGAGGAGGGGACCAACAGGTAGGGGCTTTGAAAGGAAAAGGGGCAGCTTGGAGAGCCTTAAATCCTGCAGTAAACCAAGCACCCCTTCCACTAAAGTGGCCTCATTCCGAGCCTTCCCTTTATGAACTACCTCATTTCTCAAACCCCAAAGGCCCTAGAGCACCATACACACAACCTCCAGAGCCTTTACCTTTAAGCACCTCGCCAAGCCTTTCAAAACCTCACCATATCCCAGCCCTTTAAATTTGATGATCGAACCCCAAAACGGCGTAGAAACCCACACTCGGTCGACTTCAGACACCACCAAAGGGCGTGTCCCACTGACTCCACACCCTTCTTACATCTTGGGCAGTAGGCCTCTCTCACAATTTTTCTGTGACACAAATTAGAGAGAGAAGGGAGGGCATTGTTGCACAGTCTCCAGACAAAAATTCTTACCTTTGGAGGGATGTTTATGCTCCACAATCTAGACCACCACCTTTGGGAAATTGAGGGACCTGAGCAAGCCTCTGAGATATTCTTGTTCATAGCCATTTTATATCCACTTTTAACTTCGTATGTTCCTTTCTTGTCATAGTGCCACAAAATTTTATTTGCCGGACTCCCCACACCCAACGGAATTGACAAAATATCATTACTGTCAATATCTAGGAATACTTGCTCCAATTTCTGATTGTCCCACCCTTTTCCTTCGTCAAGCAGAAAATCCGCAACTAGTATATTTTTGTCACCATTAGCGATGACTGGTAAGAATGAGGTAGGCCATGGGATCCAAGGGTACAAAGGCCTTGTTCTCTTCCCATCTCCAACTTTCCATCTAATACCTTTTTGAAGGAGTTCTCTTCCCCAAACAATACTTCTCCAAACGTGGGAGGCCACAAGTTTTAGCTTCACACTAAGGAAATCCTCATCCTAAAAATATTTTGTTTTTAACAACTTAAAAGCAAGGGATTTAGGTTTTAGCTTCACACTCAGCTACCTATTTGTTTTAAGAAACCCAAATGTCACTTTAACTTTAAACCTTATTGTGGCGACTTTTGCTTAGGGGTGTATTCAATTTGGATCTTAAAAGACTTTTTAAGACTTTTTAAGACTTTTCTTTAAGTGGATGACTTTTGCAGATTTTATGGACTTTTATAGACTTTACATGATTATAAAAAACTTTCATAGACTTTTATTTAAAAGACTTTCATAAACTTTCATTTTAAAAAACTTTTATAGACATTTATAGACTTTCATTGACTTTTAAATATAATGTATACTTTGTTTTAGCAATAATATATATATATATATATATTTACCAAGTCAATAAAAATATTTTTTCAAATGAATAATAATAATAAAAAAAGCTATCGTTAATTAAACTTGACAAAAACATTTATGTCTATATATGTGATTTTAAAATTTTTATTTTTATTTTAATTATATTCTGCATTATAAAGACATTATGCTCATTTTTATTTTATTTATAATTAGTCAAAAAATTATTTATTTTTTATAATTAGTCAAAATATTATAAATTTTCTTTTAGGATAAATGAGCAAACCGACAATAATATTAACGTTTACATGTCTCTACGAAAATATGACAATGAATATAAAAAATCTACCAAAAATTCATTCAAATTATTAAAGATAAAACATAAAAACCATACCTAGTTGTTGAATAAGACCCATGCCTAAAAGTGAGTAATTTGATATTGATCATAATTACATGGAGTCATGCTTATACCGTCATATATGACTTTGATTATGACATATTCACATGGTTAAGTAGTGGTTTTTATCTTTTATTATTTTTATTTTACATAAATAAAGTTCATTTGTTTTTTTTTGGTGTTATTTAGTTACTTTGAAAATATATGTAAAAAAAATATGAAATATCTTGTCTAATTGCATGCTATTGGAGAGTTGTTTTATATTATTTTTTAGTTATTTTTTTTTTTTGGTTATAGATTATTAATGTTTGCATGTTTTTTATTTTTTTATTTTTTTATTTTTTATTTTTATTTTTTTTATTTTAATGTTTATTCATTTTAAACGTTATTTGTTTTATTTTATTTATGAAATTTGTTAAGAATGAGTGTGATTTTATTTGAAAATAGAACATATATTTGGTGGTTGATGTTTTTCAAAGAGTTTTATATTTTTCTTTAAAGTGAAATTCTTTTTATTTATTTATTTATTTTTATTTTTTGTTGAAATTGGACTGACCTAGAGGGAAAAAACATCACAAGAGATCATATGCTGAAAAACCCCTAGGCAGTATCCATCCTTATAATAAAAAAGAATAAAATGAACAGTAACAAAAACCAGAAAAACACAAAAACCAAGGGAAACATTCCCAACAAAAAAAGTGGCGTGTAGGCCACAAAAAACAGAAACAGAAACAGAAACATAAAACATCTAGAAAAACGAAAAGACTCCTGACCCATGCAATCATTACCGACTAACAAAGAGTAGAAAGATGGGGTGTTAGACTACCACGAATCGACCTCCAACCCCAAAGCATGCTTAGAAAGAGCGTTCGCAATTTGATTCCCCTATTTAAAGATATGAGAAACTTGAAACTCCATTTTTGATATCTAATAGATACAGTGATGCCAAGCTTGTCGAATCCACCAAAGAACTTGCTCGGAGCGAAAGGAGAGCAGCTGAACCATATAAGAAGAATCACTCTCAAACCAGATCCGATGCCACCCATTATGCCAAGCAAAATTAATGGCCATCGAAGCTGCAAGACGTTCCACCTCAAACGCAAACACCAGACCAAGAGGAACAACAAAACAACCCTTCACAAAAGCTCTACAATTACGAAAAACACCCCTATAACCCCTATCACCTGGAGAACTTAAGGCGGTACCATCGATATTAACATTGATCCAACCAGGGGCCGGAGGTGACCAAATCACACTTTTTATAACCGGGGCCCTAGCCGGACGACTACGGAGATCAAACCGACGAAGAATCAAAAGATCATCTACACAATTACGCATACACCCAATCTCTAACCGGTTAGCATCACATACACTACATGCCAAATTAAAGACAAAACAAATCTGAAATCTACACCCCTACTCTAAAAAATCCATTGGTTACGGACAAACCACATACTCCAAATCACATCATGAATAACCGTCTTCCATAAAACCTGCACCTGATCACCAAACAAAACTGACATGGCATGGGAGAAGAACGAAATCCACAAATTGGTAGAAATACGTAGCTGAAAAGCCGAAAAAACTGCCTCCCAAAGAGCAACCACTAGGGGGCACCAGAGGAAAATATGATCAGATGACTCATTGTTAACCCCACAAACATCACACCGAGAAGCTAAGTGAAACCCAACCTTACATAAGCGATCCTCTGTGGGGAGCCGATTCAACAAAAGACGCCATGACAAAGTTGAACAGGAAGGAGGGATAAAAAGGCACCAAACATCCCTCCACCAAGAGACCTTAGGAGAACCAATAATCATACGGGAATAAGCCGACTTGTAAGAAACTTGCCCATCCAGAGAATGAGTCCACACCAAAGAATTTATAACTGGAGAGATAGCAATCCTATAGATCCGAAAACAGAGATCCGAAAAATGGCCTCAAAAACTATCGTCAAGAATCCACATGCTCTCATGGATAAAATCAGAAACCCTTGCCTTGAGAGGGCTAGCCAAGTAATCAGGAATCCTTAGAAACTCCAAAATAAGAACCCCCAACCAATGGTCACGCCAAAAATCTCGTTAAGAATTCTCACCAATGGGCTAAATACCCTCTTTAAGAAGATCTAAATAATGAGAGCGAAAAGAAGGCCAAATTGACGAAATGACATACCCTCCCTGCGATTTCCAAAGCTGCGTGAGATACTGCTCCCTTAGAAACAAAAAAGCAAAACCCTCAGAGGTCACAAGCTTCCAAGTGAGTTTCTTTAAAAGAGAATCATTCAGTAATCTAAGATCTTTCAAACCGAGACCACCTTGAGAGTAAGGCCTACAACAGCGATCCTAAGCAACCCGAATCAGTTTAGTCTCCTCACAAAAATCCAAAAAAATTTCTCAACTTGCGATTAACCAACCGTAGCAAAGAAGAAGGCCATTTGTAGATCATGAAAGAATGTACAAAGGAGCTCGTAATGACCGACTTGATTAGAGTAGCACAATCGGCCAAATAAAGGGATTTCCTCTTCCATTTAGCAAATTTAGACAAGATTTTATCTGCGATAGGCTGTAACATAGACTTCTTTGGCTTTCCTCGAAATAACAGAACCTCCAAGTAAGAGAAATGCAACTGACCAATCTGCATACCAACCAAGGACTGTAATATACTAATCCAAGATGCGGAAATAGAAGATCCAAAATAGATAGAAGACTTACCCCAATTAACCAGTTGACTTGAAATTTTACCATAAACCTTAAAAGCACGCATGATATTCTTCAGATTTCGAATTGTGCCTCTGTGAAAAATCAGAACATCATCTGCATAAAGCAAATGCGTAGGAGTAGAAAATCCCTTCGGAGAAGAAATATGCAATAACTGAGAAAAATCCACCATCCTCGACAGAAGCCTACTAACGA
Source organism: Acer campestre (assembly GCA_954870605.1). Classification (NCBI taxonomy): domain Eukaryota; kingdom Viridiplantae; phylum Streptophyta; class Magnoliopsida; order Sapindales; family Sapindaceae; genus Acer; species Acer campestre. The sequence goes on along the minus strand of OX940810.1, from coordinate 10,894,498 downwards.
AATCCTCGGCAATACCAAACATGAAAGGGGATAGAGGGTCTCCCTAACGAACCCCTTTAGAACAATGAAAATAACCCTCTGGAGACCCATTGATCAGCACCGAAAGCCTCGAAGATCTCAAGATGTTGTAAATCCAATTCATGAAAACTGGAGAAAACCCAAAAACCTGAAGAACTCTGCGAAGAAAAGACCAATCTAGAGTATCTAAAGCTTTGAGGATATCAATCTTCATTGCTAAATTACCCTTATAGCACTTTTTATGTAGCAGATTCACACAGTCAGAAGCTAAAGAGATACAGTCCTCAATGTGATGGTCATAGATGAATCCAAACTGATGAGGAGAGACAATCCTAGCTGTAATATAAACAAACCGATTTGCCAAAATTTTGGAAAAGATTTTGAACAAGAAGTTACTAAGCACAATCAGACGAAATTGATCTATCGAAATCAAATCCTTTAGCTTCGGAAGAATAACAATGAAACTGGAGTTTAAACTAAAAAATATAACCCATGTTCGGAAAAAGTCTTGAACAACAAGAACCAAATCACTACCCACCACCTCCCAGCAACGCTGATAAAACCCTTTAGCAAAGCCGTCTGGCCCAGGGGCAGATGCCGAATCCATAAAAAAAATCATATCATGGATATCGTATGGCGAAGGAATGCCAATCAGGAAAACATTTTCTACATCAGACACTAAAGAAGGAATCATATCCTCCACCATTGAGAAATCCGTCTCAACCTGAGAAGGATCTGAAGAAAAGAGATTCAAATAAAAATTAATGATATGGTCCCTGATAACCAAACGATCATCCATTAGCACCTCATTAATTGAGAGAGATGACAAAGCATTCCGACACTGCCTACGTTTGACAAAGGCATGAAAGAAGGAGGAATTACGGTCACTATCTTGAAGCCACTTCACTCTTGACCAATCACGATAAAAATATTTTTGCCTGGGTAACAAGACATCAAGCTCATGATGAATATGAGACTTGGCCACGACAAGATCCTCTGAAAAACCAATATTAGACATCTGAAGTTGAATAGACTAAAGCTCTATTGATTTCCCAATAATGTTGGAGTTCAGATCCCCGAAAACCTCCTAATTCCAAGTCTTAAGAGCATTTTTCAACCTATTCAACTTGCTGATAACCACCTGAGGAGGCTTACCCATAAAAGGGGAACTCCAAATATGACAAACTAAAGCCATACAATCGGGATGATCCAACCACATGCCCTGGAACCGAAAAGGCCTAGGACTAATGATCTCAATATCTGACAACTGAATCACCAATGGACAATGATCCAAAAATCTACGTCGAAAAGTCGTACAAGAAATGTCTCACCAACAGGAAATACAACCCTCAGAAACCAAAGCTCTATCTAAATTCCTCTCAATTCTAGTGCGGGAATAACGACCCTTAGCCCAAGTGAAATGAGCACCCTGGGAGCGAACACCAATAAAATCACAATCCTTAATAACTGACCTGAAATCCTCACAAAGCTTCGAGCTGGAGAACGAAGGCTCAAAGACTCATGAGCTCCCTAAATTGAGTTGAAATCACCCACAACCAACTAAGAGGAAGATACCAAACTGGCCAAGTCTTGAAGAGACTGCCAAGCGATCTTCAGACAACTGCTGATGTACTTGTATAAACGAAAGTGTAATAATGTAGCAGAGAGTTAACCGTGAGTGAAACAATAAGCTGTTGCTCATGATAAAGGACTAGCTGAGCATTAGGGAAAGAATCACTAATAACTACCCAAATCGTCGATAAAAGACCACCCCTATCATTCAAACCCACTAAATGCAGACTAAGAGAAGACCAGAAGCCAGAAGAGATAGAAGTAAAAACCACCATAGGCTCAATAATACAAACCAAAGAAGGTTGGTGTAAACGACACAAATCTCTGAGAACACGCCTCGTAGACCCATTACCAATACCATGACAATTCCAGTAAAGGGCACTAATCATCGAAAACCCCAGAAGAAGTTCGTATCTTGGACTTTAGCTTAGTCAGCCTATGCGTAACCATTGTCATCCTCTGAGAAATACTGCTAGCATCTAATCCTTCTAACTCCAGAGCTCTAAGTAGAACCTGCCACCGAAGAGGGAATCTGAGAAGACCCATAACAGTCCTTCCTTACCCTGTGAGCAGAATACGAAATCGGGGGATGCTGAAGAGAGGAAAGTCTTAAGTAGTAGAAATCATCTGAACCAACGAATCTATGAACAGCTTGGATAGGAACAGTCGAATGAACATTAGAGATCAATCCTGAAGTAGTAGAGGACTCCAATATTGACTATGATATCGAAAAGGAAACATGACCCGTTGATAAATCCAAACTCAAATCAGACCTAATATCCATAGAAGAGTCTGGGACAACTATTGAGGATCTAGGAACTATTGGGATTGCATTGACACTCCCAGACTACTGCTCACGTGAAGCTGTCAAAGAAATAGACTTAGAGGTAATAGCCGAAGCAACCGGATCTGAAGAAACTACTAAAGCATTAGACACCAAAGAGTGGGGAACAGTTACACTGGAACCACATACTTAGACATAGAAACCGGTCGAAACTCCATTCAATTAACAGATTTACTGTGCAGGACTTAAAACCCCCCATTATTAGCAATCGTAGCTGACCTATCTCGTTTGGGAGCAACCTTACCAGCACTAGAATCAGTCAAATTGTCAGACTTGTTCCATCTATAAGAATGAGATAAATGCTCAGTGGAGGAACAAGTAGAGCAAAAAACAGGGAGATTTTCATGTTCAACAGAGATAAAAGAACTGTGAGCATAATCCCTTTCCAGCAAAAGAGAAGTCGGAGGCAAGGAGGATACATCAATGTCCACAAGCACTCTAGCAAAATGACTAAAATCACCATCAATATTGGCTTTGTCCAGTCTCAGAGGCACACCAATACTTCTAGCTAAATCTGAAATAATCTTTGGATGCCAGTATTTCCAAGAAAGATCATAAAATCGGTCCCAAACTTGTGCATTAGTAGACTTTTGTGAAGCCGGATTAAAATCCGGGACCTAAGGCTGGAGGCATAAAATACCCGGCTTGAGGTGAATATAACCCATACCTCACACAAAAGACTTGTCCACCTGAGAATGCAACATCACCTGAAAGTACCCTTTTCTCAGGGAAATCAACTACCATGAAGAACTCAACTTCCAGAAGGATTGGAGCTTAAACTTGAGGTCAACTAACTTCCAAGGCTTTTCACCGCTGGAGAGCACAACACGACCAATAAGAGAATACTTACACTCATCAAGATGTGACTAGTATGCCTTGGGATCAACCTGAATCGAAACATATCCTCTTTTTTTGGAGGGAACCATAGGCACCGTTTGTGCCTGAACAAAAGGAGCATTGAAGAGATTAGCATAAGACATACCTTTAGCAGATGAAGGGCCATTCACATGGGACCTAGACGAAGCCTCAATGGGACCTACCTGACTAGAAGGCCCAGACCTAGGTACCTCTAAAGGATCAGAAGCCACAAACAACGATGCCTCCATGAACATGGGTCCATTATAGAACCCGTCTCACTGGTTATATTTCTCCCACAATCAACATGCACAATAACCATAACCAAAACACAAGCACAACACACCAAAATAACAGTTGAAACTAAAATAAATCCATCAATCCATGTCCAGCACAATTCCAATAGAAAATCTTCTTTAATTATAAAGAACTAAAACTGTTATTCTATTATATTCAAAGAAATTGCATTAAAAAAAACCTCAATCAAAGCATAAATCATGATGACATGTAGAGCCACAATCATAAGAGACAAAACCTGGTGTGGTCTCGAGAAAGCAAACAAAAGTCTCACCACAAGCCTTGTGTGGGAACAACTTGCTTGCTCCAGTTTTTCCTTGCAGCGGCGGCTTCTTATATCTAAAAGTCATTGATATTTTAAAGTCATTAAAATTCATTGAGATTTTGAATACCTCATAGCTTTCATAAATTGTTAAAAACTCTTGATTGAATATCACATGACTTTTAAGGATTTTTTAAAAGTCTATAAAAGTCTGTATTGAATACCCCATGACTTTTATTGAAGTCATTAAAAGTCTATATTGAATACACCTAAACTTTTTAATTCCATAAAAGTTATTAAAAGTCTTTTAAAATCCTAATTGAATACACTCTCATTAGATTGTTGCAAGCAATATCATTACAACTTTTAAGTTTTTGTGCAAATTGAGGTAACCTGAAAACTTGAAAGGAAATTGAAGAACAGAGAAAATAGCAAATGAAAGAAAACTGAGAAAGATTGATTTTTTGATTAACTGAATAATTACATTTGATGTTCGTTTATAAATCTATTGATTACAGAGTAACAAACTCTGTAACAAACTCTAACATGACACTACCATTGGCTTTGATTAATGCAGTCACGTGAAGACAGTTATTGGACAACTGAGGTGTCACGATTAGTTACAAGGTCAAGCTGGGAATTGCTCATTGTACAGCTTTAGATCATAGCTCCAGCTGAATGCCATTGTACTCCACTCGATTGCATTGATGCAGAGCTAATTGGTCATCATTATCAAGCTAATGTAGATGAGCTTGATGTCTAACATCCCCCCTCAAACTAAGCTTGGTCTTTTCCAAGACTAGTTTGTTTCTTAAAATGATGAACCTACTGATACCAAGAGGTTTAGTGAGCAAGTTAGCTATTTGATCTTCAGTGGGGATGTATCGAACATCTAATTCTTTCATTTCAATCTTATCTATAATAAAGTGTAAATCAAATTCAATATGTTTTGTCCTTGAATGGAAAACTTGGTTCTTAGCCAAAGATCTTTCTCACGTGTTATTACACCAAAGAATTGGTGTTGTTTCAAGCTGGATACCAATTTCCTTCAATAAAGCTTTTAACCATACAACTTTAGTAGTAGCCTGAGCTAATGACCTACTTAGCCTCACAACTAGATCGAGCTACCACTTTTTGTTTCCTAAAACTCCAAGATACTAAATTACTGCCAAGATACATACACCACCCACTAGTAGATTTACGATCATCTAAGTTATTTGCCCAATCAACATCTGAAAACCCCTTTAAAGTAAGCTGAGGAGTTCTGCAAAGGTTTAAAATGAAGTCCAAAATTGAGAGAACCTTTGATGAACCTTAATACCCTTTTATAGGCTTACCAGTGTAGAGTTGTTGGAGTTGCAAGGTATTGGCTTAGTCTATTCACATCAAATGAAATGTCTAGTCTAGTTAGAGTGAGGTATTGTAGGGCTCCAATTGTGCTTTAATATATAGATGGCTTTGAGAAAAGCTCACCATCAGCTTGAGTTAGTTTGGTATTTGTACTCATTGGAGTTGGACATTAAGTGTAATCAAACAACTTGTTCCTTTTTCTAAAAATCGACTACATATTTGCTTTGTGTCAAACATATACCTTCAACAGATCTTGTGTCTTTTAAGCCTAAGAAATAACTTAGCTCTCCAAGATCTTTGATTTGTAAGCCTAAGAAATAACTCAGCTCTCCAGGATCTTTGAAAGTATAGTTTTTGTTAAGATCTTGAACCACTTGAGCAAGCATGTCTCTATCGTTTCTGGTTAGCAATATATTATCTATATAAACCAAAAGTAAGATGATAATGGTGTCCTTCTTGAAGATGGACAATGAGGTGTTAGCTCTCAAATTAACAAAACCCTAAGCTTTCAAGGCAGACTTCAATTTCTCATACCAAGCTCTTGGAGCTTGCTTGAGACCATACAAGGATTTGATCAACTTATAGACATGTTGAGGATGTTTTGAACTCTCATAACCCTCTGGTTGCTCCATGAAGATAGTGTCTTTCAATTCACCATTTAGAAAAGCATTGTTGATGTCTAATTGCTTGATACCCCATTTGTGAATAACTGCTAAAGACATTATAACTCTTATAGTTGAAGACTTGACCACCAGACTAAACATCTTCATAAAGTCAATCCCAGTTGTTTGATGAAAACCATTGGCAACAAGTCTAGCCTTGTACCTTTGGATTGTGCCATCCTAATTGTGTTTTGTTAGGATTATGCTCAATAGCAAGAGTGTAATATTGTATTTAACAATCTGTTTCATATTAATAAAGTGATTTCTGGTTTAAACAAATATTATAGCATTTATAGTTGAATATTATAATTGTTAAAGTAAATAATCATAAGGTCTAAAGACTATGAGAAAAGAAGAATTGTTCATACATTTGGATATGTATGTGGTAGACACAATTCTTTAGTTAGTCTTGAATATTGTTCACAACTTAAGTTAAAGGTTGAGCACCTTTATCTTGTTAAAGTTGTAGAATTCTTTTGCTAGCATTTGAGTGGGATCAAATGAGATATGATGAGTCTAAAATCATCGGAGTGTCTTCGAGCAAAAGAGTCTAGTGCACTGGGTGCATTGAACTGGATCAAAATGAAATACTTTATCTATAACCGTCAATAGATAAAAGTAATTTCATTATCAGGACAATCAGAGAGTCTATCTTAATCCTGAGATAAATGATGGACTTATGGTTGCAGGTGATATCATTTGAGCTATCAATGAGTACGATTATATCGCATAGTCTATCCTCGATAGTTTGGTGATATTCATTTGTTAATCGATAGAGGACTTCATTTATAGATATGGACATCGTGGCTCCATTTATTAAATGAGAGTATAATATCATCATATGGATGTTTTGAGGTAATTGGATATTAAATCTCAACGTTGAGTTTTCAATAGTGTCTATTGAAAACATGGCTTCTGGACAAGTCAAAATATCCAAGTTCAAAACGTGGTCATATGAGTAAATATGGTAACTTGGAGAGTTATAGGCGGTCTATGAACTCTTGGCGATTACTGATATTAATCACGAGGATACTCTATCTCCAATATGATTGTCTAGGGTATGAATGAGGAAGCATATTCCTTTTCTGTCTTTATTTAAGAGTTCAATTTTAGCTCTTTAGTGGAATGAGCTAAAATTAATGGATCGGACCTAAGTGAATCATTTGTTGATTGTGATTAGGTTATGTCTATTGGAGCTTAAATTTAGATAGCCCGCCAAGATCCCCAATCCACACGGACTTGCATGGATCACTTGATATATTCTACCGGACCAATTTAAGGTCCATCTAGAATTGCAATTTAATATATTAAGAATATAATTTGCACATTATTTATGTAATGGGCTGCACAATTATATTTATATATTAATGGATGACATGTGGGCTTGTTTCTTTTAGTAAGAATGAGTCTAGTTCACATGTGGGCTTTTTATTTAAAGTCCTATGGATTTAATGAAATAAGAAAAATAATATTTGGCCCAATATATATATGTGGGGCGGCAAGGTGATTTAAAAGCCTTAAATATTATTTTGTTTTCATTATTTAATTAAATAAGAATTAATTAATTTATTAATTAATTGTTTAATTAAGAAACAAATCTTTTCTGAATAGGAAATATGATTCCTATTGGTATACTATTGGTAGTAGTATACTTAAATTAAAAGACTTGTTTGACAAGGAAATAAATAATTAATTTTATTTATTAAATCAAATAAGAAGTCTTTTATTTTAGTCAAATAAGGAATAAAAAGATTTATGAGTTTGATTAGGGTTTGGAAATCTTAAACAAAATAGGAATTAGGGTGCAACTAAATCTCCAATATTTTAGGAGTAATAATTGCGGCAACCCTAATTTTTTTTGGCTAAGGATTTCGGCCACCCTAAGTTAAAAAGAGAAAAAGAAAATTTCCCACACATAAGGCTATTGATGATTTTCGGCCAGCCTAGGGTTTATGTGCAGAAATTTTATTTCTTCTTCTTCTTCTTCTCAACTCATAGTTAGAGATCTATTATTCTACTAAAAACAAAAGGAACATAGATTATTCTTTGATGGTATACTGTTTGCTTGTTCATTAATAAGCTTGTATATATTATATCGATTAAGGTTCACGCGAGTTTCGATCATAAGATTGAGAACTCAAAAGTGACCGGAATAATCTTAGGTTCCTTTAGATTGTTTTTGGGACTAACGAATCAAGAAAAGTTTGTTTAATCCAATCACAGGTTTGCAATTCAAAGAAAGGGAGACCACGCTCCTAGGTGATCCACGTTCGTGCTAGGATTGAAGATCTTGCGGATTACCATCGACGCAAGTCAATCGGATCACGCGACAAGAGGTATTAATCTTTTGTTTATTTTTATATCTTTAATTAATCAAAAGGGTTTAAGGTTCATAAAATTGGAAAAATTTTAAAAGCTACTCAAACTATTTTTTAGTCTCGCTTCCGCTGCGGGTATATTTTTCCTTACATGTTTAACTCTGTACGCCCATTTATTCCCTACTACATTCATATCATCCAACCGAGGAACAAGAACCCAAGTCTGGTTTCTTATAAGAGCAGCAAATTCTTCATCCATAGTTGACTTCTAATTGGTATTTGATAAAGCTTTAGAAACAGTAGTTGGTTCACTCAAAGAGGTTTCAGATAAGTAGAGTTTGGGTTTTAGATTACCAGTTCTTTGTCTGGTCAACATGTGGTGAGTAGATTGAACTCTGGTAGTGGGTGCAACAGACTATATGGGACAAGGTGTTACAGCTGGTGCAATAGGCTGTATAGTAGGTGCAGTAGACGGTATTGGACAAAGTGTTGCAGCTGGTGTAGTAGGTTGTATAATAGGTGTATCAGACTGTATTGGACAAGGTGTTCTAGTTGGCAATTCAATGTGGAAAGGAACAACATGTAAATGAGAGAGATCATGATGCACCAAAGAACCTACTCCTGAGTTATCAAAAGGGGAACTAGACTGATGTTGAACTTGATTCTTAGTATTTGACTTATGTAATGTAGCTTTGGATAGAATAAAGTTAGATAGGCTAGGCAAGATAGACTGACTTTTATCATAACAGAAAGGAGTTGAAGGAAACAGACTCTGAAATGGAAAGTCTTCCTCATTGAGCAAAACATTTCTTGAAATATACACCTTACCATTTTCATGTAAACACTTATATCCCTTATGGAGATCACTATACCTGAGAAAGAGACACTTACTAGAATGAAAGTTGAACTTGTTTTTATTGTAAGGTCTTAAGAAAAGGAAGCAAGCACACCCAAAGACTTTTAGAAAGTTGTAATCAGGTGATATCTGAAATAATTTTTGAAAGGGAGATATGTGATTTAAAAGAGGTGTAGGAAGTCTGTTGATTGTATACACAGCTGCATGAAAGGCTTCCTACCAAAATGTGAGAGGTACTTTAGCTTGAGCAAGGAGAGTTAGACCCATTTCTACTATATGCCTATCTTTTCTCTTAGAAGTTCCGTTTTGTTGATGGATGTGAGGACATGGATGTGTAAGGCTATTCCCTTTTGCTCAAGAAAGTTGGCTAATGGTCTATACTCACCCCCTAATCACTTTAAACACATTTGATTTTCCTATTCAAGGCTAACTCAACATGGTTTTGAAAAGAATAAACATGTCTGTAACTTGAGATTTGAGGGAAATAGGGTAGATCCAAGTGTATATAGAGTAGGCATCTATAAAATGAACATATGACCTATATCCTTGGCTGGAAAAGTGAGGTAAGGATCCCCACACATCAGTGAAAACCATTTCGAGTGGGGCTTTGTAAACAGTATTAGAAGCTGTAAAAGGTAGTTGGTGTGCCTTACTATATTGACAAGCATCACAGAAGTCGAGTTATGATGGTGTAGAGCAAGGCATGTTGAGCCTTTTTAACACCTATTTGACAATAGGAAAAGCAGGATGTCTTAGCTTGCTATGCCACACTTTTAATAGAGTTCCATGAACAATAGAGTTAAAAGCATTGTAGGTTTTTATTTTATTCACATGAAAAGCTAAAAGTGTTTTAGTAACATTGCAAGTGCCCAAGATATCATGAACAGAATTTGTACAAGTACACTTAGAATAGAAATTGGAAACAAGAAAGGCTCGAAGCTTTGAAGAACTTGACTCTCTAGCTGTTGAAAGGTCCAGTCGATAGAGGCCATTTTTCAAACCCCCTTGCAATAAAACTTTCCTCGTTTTCTTGTCATTGATCATGCAAAATTCAGAGTTAAACTCTACAATAACATCATTGTCTTTGGTAAATTGTGATATACCAAGTAGATTTTTGGTTATTGTTGGAACATGTAGGATATCATTCAAGAATAGAGGAGTCTGTGATGATGTGTGAGATGAAATAACCGAGGATCCTATATGAGAAATATTGAGTTTAGCACCATTACCTATTGATAGCTTGTCATTTCCTTTGTAGTTAGACCTTTGTGTGATGTTGTTCATGTCAGCTATGATGTGGTTGGTGGCATCACTATCCACATGCCACGAGGGATCCATAATTGTGCTTGGAGATGAAATAAATGCACTAGAGTTAACATTGCTACCAGAATAACCGTGCATCTGTCCTGAAAAATTGGGCAAGCATTGACTCATGTGATCTTGATAGTTTCCAGAACCACCATTGAGTTGTCCTGAGTTATTGAAACTTGGATTGTTGTTATTAGTCCCTTGCTAAGATTAAGACTGCATGTTTTGCAAGCTGAGGCCTTGAAATGCCTGATCAAACCTCTTATAGCATAAAGAGACCATATGGCTTGTTTTCCCACATAGTTGACAAACAAATCTAGAACCACCTCTATTTCGGTCTTTTCCTTCGCCTCTTGACTTGCCTCTCATGTTATTACCTCTGAAATTCGAGTAATGTGCTTGAGCTTGATCCATATCCAGAGACATCACACCATTATGTTGAGCAAGTCTGCTCTCATAGCTCATCAAGAGAAAATACACTTCTTCTAAAAAAATATGACCTTGCCTGACTGTGATGTTGACAACAACATCATCATACTCAAGGCCAATACCACCAAGAATTTGAGAAATTAATTCTCCTTCAGAGAGATGCTGACGAGCGGCTGCAAGATTTTCACTTAAGGATTTCATCTTCAAAATGAATTCACCAATTGAGAGAGAGCTTTTTTTAGTATTCTGTATTTCATGCCTTAATTGCAAGGCTTTAGCCTTCGATTGTTGAGCAAACAGATTCTCAAGTGTTTTCTAGATATCATGAGAGGTTACAAAATGAGTTACCTGGCCAAAGATTGGTTCACTAAAGGTTAAAAAAAGTCATCAAACAAGAAGTTGATCTGTTTTCTTCCAAGTTATGTATTCTTCATTCAGCAATTG
>OX940810.1:10533283-10875783 GCA_954870605.1 Acer campestre | reverse complement strand
CCACTCGTAATTTCTCAAAAGTTCTTATCGAACTAATTCAAACAAATAACAAGGATTTCTTAGCAACGATCCGTACTAAAAAAAATTTAGGTTCACTCGAAACGAATCACAAAGAAACTGGGATCACAATATTCCAGCAAATATATATATATATATTTTGCCACGAAATTTTGTACTTTTTTTTTACCGGACAAATTGATCAAACGAATTTTTTTTTTGTTTTTTTTTTGTTTTTTGTTTTTTGTTTTTGTACTGGAATTGATCAAACGGAATCAAGAAGAAGAAAGGAAAAAAATAGATAGATAAACCGGATGTTATGAACCTACGCTTTGATACCAAATGATATGATCCTCGTCGATTTATGACTAAGATCGTTCTATGATCTGGCTTGGATGGAAACCGCGACCCAACACCTATAACGAGATGCGAACCTTGGTATAAAGGAAGACGCCACAATCAAGGATGGAATACTTGATTGATAAGTCGGGGAGGAACGCCACAGAGAAATTCTGTTAAGTTCCAATTAGTTCTCAAAGAACAAAAGATAAATTGCTCTCTATATTTATGAACAATCAACTGTCTCTTATTGAAAGAAAATGGTATAATTTATAGTACTACGGCCACAGAAGACCAGCCCTAGAAAACCCTAGAAAACCCTAGATTATTACAATAATTCCTGAAGTTGTGCCCAAGGCAACGAAAAAAGGAAAGTTGACAAATTAAAAACATTCTTAACTAAGCTAATTTCAATCTCAAATCAAGGAAGTCAATCTTGACTTTAATTCCTTGATATCTCAGCCTAAAATTGTGCAACAAGAAATAAAAATACAATTTATTTAGTCCTAAATTAGCTCCCAATGCCTATTGACTTTCTTGGACTTGAATCATGTTTGTTATGGGCTGGAGATTTTATTCATCACCTTCAATGGGCCTCCACGTGCTTGCTTGAGCCCAAATCCCTTGAATCAGCCCATTTAACGCATTTTGGAACTTCTTGGCTCGTGCTCTTGTAACTGGACCAATGGGAACTTGTATTGGATCCGCATTCCATGACCTCGTGCTAGCCACGTCCTCATCACTCTTGAACAAAATAATAATTATATATATAAAATACTAAAAAATTAAGGTTATAGTAAAATGAGTTTTTTTTAATGAGTTTTTTATATAAAGAAAAATTGTTGATATAAAGAAGTTTAGATAAAATAAAATAAAAATAGAACACTTACTCAAGATGAAGTAAATAATCTTACATTTAAAAAATAAATAAAAACAAGAAACATGATATTAAAAAATAAATAATAACAAGAAAAACAACATAAACAATTAAAAATTACAATATTTATTCTTAAAATAATAAATTACAATCCAATTTTATAATGAGAAATTTTGTTTTGTATTTATAATGAATTCACTTTAAATTTATACAAAAATAATTGATTAATAAATATTACTAAACATGATTTTGAATTTTTTATTCTTCTAATTATTGGTAAATTATTGATTTATTGATTCTGAAAACATTAAAACCATAAAATAAAGAAAAATACTAAGAATAAACTAAAATGAATCATAATAATAGATGGACTATTTTAATCCAATAAATTAAAATTTGAGATTTTAGAGTTTATTGATTAGATGGATGTCTTAGGTATGTCAAACTAAAATTATTAGAAATAATAATAGATAATTTAATATAAAATAAAATTGAATTAAGTAGATACAAATTAATGGTAGTTAAGAAGTTGACACTACCGAAAAAGAGAAAGTGAATTGTTTTATTTTAGAAGACGATAAATATTTGAGAAAGGAATCGGAAAAGATGGTAAAATAAAAAAGACATAAAACAAAATTATTAAAATTACAGGATAAAATTGAATTAAAGAAAAAAGATATTTATTATGTTTGAAAAATGCAAATGGTGAGAGTAGAACCCCTCACAATCAATAAAGGAGAGGACAAACTACCAGCTAAGTTATGAGTTAATAGTGCATATTTAAAGTTAGATTATGTATTAATATTAGGGATGGCAATTTGACCCGCACCCGTAAGCACCAGCCCGAACCCGACCCTTTATGGTCAGGTTTGGATGTTGAATTTTCGACCCGCGGACCCGCGAACCCGCTTAAAGAAAAACCCGGCGAGTGCGAGTGCAGGTGCGGGTGCAGGTTGGAGAAACGAACCTGTGGATGAACCTGCGAACCTGTATAAATAAAATACCATGTATGTGCTGTATGGATACAACGTCGTTTCAAATAAAATAAAAAAATCGAAGAGAAACAATGAAACCCTAACATATTTTCCTAAACTTTTCATTGCCGTCACTTCTCTTACCAAACTTCAACTTCATCTCTCTCTCTCAAACTAAACCAGATAGAAATTAGAATACCCTAACAAGAAGAAATCATATTCCGTCGATGCCAAGCTAATTTCGCCGGTTTGATTTACAATTCCTGTGCAGTTGTCTAAGGTACATACAATTCATAGCCTTTCTCCTTTTATTTTTAATTTTTCTACATTTTCTTCTCATCAATTCATATATATATATATATATATTTGCATCCCTCAATTCTAGTCACTGCAATTTTCTGCCTTTGACTATCTAATTTGCAATAACACGATTGTCAATTCTCTGCCTATGACCATCTAATTTGCAATTTGGTGTCGTTTGCTATTCAACATGTCTCGCTTTCATAGCATGTCAGTGGTATTTGTTAGGTAAATCATTGAAACCTGCAGTCTATTGATCCAATAATTGTTCATTGATAATCTGAAAGAAAACCTTCTCATAAATCTCATTTAGTTTAACAGTCAAAGAATTGGAATAATTGTTATTGAAGGCTGTTAAGGATGGTTCACCTGTTTTCCATTCTTTAACTATGTCTCTAGTTGTCAAGAAGATTTGATAAGTACATCATTATGTGTTGTTTGTTTGGGTGCCTTGTAAACTAGGATCAAATTCATGGATGTTTGTTATTTCTTCTTTGGTAGTCAATATAATAGTAACATGCTGGCAATGTAAGTAGGCAGACTGTTAGACATTCTAATGCTCTTAATGTCCTTTTACATGAATTAAGAACTTATCAATAGTGGATTTGTAATCTTTTTTTTTTTCCTTAAACTGCTAGTTTAAGAATTCCAATTTGTATACAATACATTATCAAATAACTTCTTTTTTCCCATGTTTTGCTTGTCTTTCATTTTTATTCCTGGTGCAGGTCTAGTTTTTGCAGATTTTTTTTTTAATTTTTTTTTATTGTCAATTTTCTACCCACATCATCATGTAAGTTCAGTAAAGAAAATATCAGTTTGTATGAATCAACATTATCTAATTCTCAAATGTGAATGAATACATGTGCTTTTGGTTCTCTCATCCTTCTCTTATAAGGATTATAATGAATAATTGTGAACCAGTTTGTATTTTCTGTTTTTGTAGTTATTCTCATCAAAATTAAGATGTCTACAATACCGTCGATAGGAACAAGTTATACCCAAGGCGAAGACAATCGAAATTAAGATGTCTGTTGCTTAGTCAAGATGAGATTAATAATATGGATGCTGAATTTAATACGCTTGAGTTTGATAGCAATGTTACAGAAAATGGGAAAAGAAAGTTGACATCAAATGTGTAGCTCCATTTTGATAGAGAAAAGCATGGTGAGGTATGGACTGCCATTTGCAAAAATTGTAAGAAGAGATTATCGGCAAAGAGTAGAAGTGGAACATCTCATTTGCGTGGACATTTGGAGCGATGTCCCCGTAGAATCTTTTATGATGTCAAACAAATGCTAAAAGCTATGAAAACAAAAGAGGGAGATGTAAAACTTAGTACTTTTCAATTTGATCAAGATATTGCTAGAAGAGAGCTTGCAAATATGGTCATTTTGCATGAGTACCCTCTTAGTATTGTAGATCATTTTGGGTTTCAATGATTTCTTTCCTCGGTTCAATCAATGTTTGAAATACCCACTAGGAATACAATGAAAAGTGATATCATGAAAATGTATGATTATGAGAAGGTTAAAACATTAGATTTATTAAAGAGAAATAAATGGAGGATTGCAATTGCTACTGACATGTGGACATGCAATAATCAAATGAAGGGGTTTATGACAATTACAACACATTTTGTGGACAATGAGTGGGTGTTACAAAGTCGAATCATAAGGTACTATATCAAACCCATTTTATAGATTTACTTGTGTTGATTGTAATTTGTTAATAGTTTGTGATTGTAATTTCTTAATAGTTTTAATTGTTAATATAGTTTCTTGCGCTATTATCTTTTATAGGTTTGCACATGTTCAATGTCCTCACACTTCCATGGTGCTTTCTGATGTGATGATGGATTGCATACTAGATTGGCATATTGAGAAAAAGGTATCTGCTTTAACGGTGGATAATTATAGTATTAATAATGCTATGATTCCAATTATCTTAGACAAGCTTTCTAGTGACTCAACTTTGTTGAACAGAGAAATGTTTCATATGCATTGTTCTGCGCATATATTAAATTTGATAGTGAAGGATGGGTTGGATTTCATTAATGATAGTATTGATAGGATTCGGGGTAGTGTCTCTTATTGGATAGCATCACCTAAGAGAGAGGAAAAGTTTCTTGAAACTGTTCATGAATTAGAAATTGTGAGCACTAAAAAGTTGGCCCTTGATTGTAAAACGAGGTGGAACTCTACATTTCTAATGATTCGCTCTTCTTTAATTTATAAGACTGTTTTTTCTCGTTTGGGATAGAGAGTTCACAATATAAATGTGTGCCAATCGAAAATGATTGCGTGTTTGCAAAAGAGATTAGTGATAGGCTTGAAGTGTTTTTTTGTGGCAACGGAACAAATTTCAGGAATCAAGTATCCTACGGCCAACAATTATCTACCAATCTTGTGTGACATTAGGTGTGCCATTAGTCAATGGGGTACATCCACAGTTGAAGAAATAAGACTAATGACATTAGCTATGGCACAAAAGTTTGATAGTTATTGGAGTGAATTTCATGGTTTAATGGTTGTGGCAACAATTTTGGATCCTAGATTTAAGATGAAAATCATTGACTGTTACTTTCCTATTATCTATGGAGATAGAGCTTCTGGTGAGATAAAAAAGGTACAAGATCTTTTGTTGAGGATTGTTAGAGAGTATGAGGGAAAGTTTAAAGCTTCAAGTTCTTCCTTAAGTAGTGATCCTACACGTGTTTCATCGTCTCAATCAACAATGGTTCATTCAAGATTAAATTTTTTGTCTATGTTTGATCAATTTCTTAGTTCAACCCCTTTTGCTACTACTCAAATGAAGACGGAGTTGGATTATTATTTGGATGAACCTGTCATTCCAAGAGCCGATAATTTTGACATATTGAGATGGTGGAATGTAAATGCATATAAGTATCCTACTTTGCATTGCATAGCTAGAGATATTTTGGTAATTCCTGTATCTACGGTTGCATTTGAGTCAGCTTTTAGCACCGGCGGTAGATTTGTGAGTCCTCACCGTAGTAGGCTGCATGCAAAGACAATAGAGGTATTAATGTGTACTCAAGATTGGTTATGGACTAAATTAAATGGTATGAATATTATATTGTCTATTGAATACTTTATATTATTTATTTAATTTTTTTTAACTCATATATTTTGCTTCTAATTTGATTTAGCACTGGAAAGCAAATTTGAAGCATTTGAGAAAGAAGATGATAATGAATGATGATTGATGAGGTAATATAATTTCGTCATTAATGAGTTTATAACTATTTGATTTTAATTGAATGTATACCTAATTGATTTTTAATTTAATATTGTAGGAATCAACAAGGTTGTGAAAAACTTGGTGATAAATTTGGTGATGAAACTTGGAAGTGAGGATGAGATGATAGATCAAAAAGTTTGGTGTGGTAGTGATTTGTGAACTTGTCTTTTTTATTTATTTGTATTCTATGTACTTTGGATATTTTAATGGACTTATGTATTATGAATTTATAGATTATGTACTTAACTACTTATGGATTAAGAAGTAAGAACCCTTAGATTATGGACTTTTGAATTATTTTTGGTCATTTTATTTTTGTGGTTATTACTGTTTTGTAATGTATTAAGTAGGGAATTAGAGATGGAAATTTAATTCAATTAAGTATCAAACAGCTGATTACATGTGGCAATTTATAGGTGACAAATCGCAGGTTGCGGGTTTGTGGGTACCCCACGGGTGAAGCACCCACCCGCGAACCTGCATTGGTTGGTGGGTTCACGGGTGAGGGTATGGGTGCAGCCATAACCCGCGGGTTTACGCCCGCCAGCGAACTAGCTTACCTATGCGGGTTCGCGGGCGGGCGTGGGTGAGAAAATTTTCGCAGATGAGGGTTTGGATTTTATAAAACCCGCCCGAACCCAACCCATTGCAAAAAAAAAAAAGATTGAGGTAGGGCATAGGCCTCACCTGACCTTAACGTGGGTCCGCCCCTACCACAAGGATTGAAGATCCTCGCACCATAAATGCGCAAATACTTGATTTATCAAGAATTTTGCCAAGATATGATCCCTCTAGGATCTCACTCAATAATAATTTTTGCTTGCATGCCAAGGGTTAGGGCAGCACCCTAACCCCAATATAAACACATGTATCGGGCAAAGAAAGAGATGAGACAAGCAATTCATCACTTGTAAACTGTAATCATTTCCACATATTGAATATCTTTCTCCCATTGTTACAATGATCGTGGTTTTTCCTTGTATTAAGGGTTTTTCAAGTAAAAACCTTGGTGTCTTTCCTATTTCTACATGTATCTCTTATTATTATCCATTGATCAATTCACACACATATTAGCGAGGCGACCTGATCATATCTCACAAGCTACAGTAGGCGCCGATATGCATACATGTCACTGTTGATTAAATCGCTTGGAAAATCGACATCAACAATATATACTTTGATTAAAGTAAATGTAACTGCAAAAGCTATGCAAAGTTTGAAGGCTAGTATGATGGATCAAAATCAAAGGGAAAAAGAACACTAATTTATAAATTATAATTAAACATATTGTTTTTTTTTTCTTTCAAATAATTAAACATATTGTTAATAACATAATCAGAAGAACAAAAGAAACAGTGAATAAATTATGCGTCTCTCTCTCTACATTTGTGTCGTCTTTTTTTTTTCTTCTTTAAACTACAACATATGCATGTATTGTCCTTTAATGTTCTATTAATAAATTTCAGTAAAGGATTACTAATTAAGGATTTTAATTAACATTGAATAGCTGTGAGTGTATATATATAGTTAGACTCTTATGAGGAATCCCTTATTTTAATTTCGGTAAGGACTATGATGAAAACACATAGATTTTAATGAATTTTAATCTGATTTTTTTTTTTGGATGATGAGTTCAATGAAATCTACATATGAACAAAATTTGAGAATTTTCCAAGCACTAGAACTGTTTATCCAAATTTTATTAAATATAAAGGCATCAGAAAATAGGCGAAATATTAAAAAATTCAAGAAACATAGTTCAGTATTCAAAAAAAAATTCAAATTTTATTTATAGGTATATTTCAATGAACTCATCATTCACAAAAAATCATATTAAAATTTATTAAAATCGATGTATTTTCATGAAGGTCCTTACCAAAATTAAAATAAGAGATCATTTATGAGAGACTCATTATATATATAGGGTTGTCGAGACCTGTAAAGATCAAATAGTACAGGTACGTACTCTCACTAACAAGGAGAAAACTCTCTACATATACTTATAAAATGTGCATAGTGGGACTCGAAGCCCTGAGAACCAGGTATGAAAGAAAGGTGCACCACCATCTCTGCTAAGAGGTGATGTATGGTGTAGCTGTGAGTTGATATTAATTTTACGTTTTTGCCGTGTAACATTTATAAGATTAAATTATAAGACACTAACAATTAATAATTAAAAAATGTCTCTCCTCCTTCTCTCTAGAGAAAGAGTGTGAGTAGCTTTTTCCGGTGGGTAGGGTGTCTTCTTCGGATAGAGGTAGGGGTTTGGCTTGTGTTTTCTTTCATGCTCCCTTTTATTTTCCTCCTTTCTTCTCTTTGGCTTCCAAGGCATGAATGCTTTGGAAATTTCTAGGTTATGTGAGAATCTGTCTATTGCAGATGAAGATAGTGTGGTCTTAGAAATGCCAGAAGACACCGTGTTAGAAGGAGTAGAGGACGTTGACAGATGTTTAGTAGGGAAGGTTTTAACGGGCAAGAAAGTGAACAGAGAGGCTTTTAAGGGTTTGATTGAGCAGATTTGGAACCCGTTTGGTCAGGTAGAAGTCGAGATGGTCAGGGACAACATTTTTATGTTCTATTTTCTGAACCAAGAGGATTGGAATCGTATTTGGCAGAGAGGTCCGTGGCATTTCGGTAACAGTTTGATAGCACTAGAAAAACCAGCTGGATCTGGAAACATCTCTAAGTTGGGTTTTAACAAAGCTGATTTCTAGATCCAGATCCATGACATCCCAATTTTGTGTATGAACAGGAGAACGACGAAATGGATGGTTGAACAAATTGGTGTGGTGGTGGAGATTCCGTCGGAGTCAAGGGAATGGTGGGGAAGGTATATGAGAGTAAAGGTTTGTATTGATATTTCAAGACCCCTCAAACAATGGCTGAGACTTAAGCTGGGGAAGTCGGAAGAAGTCACAACAGTGGTCCTAAAATATGAGAGACTCCCGGAGTTCTGCTATGCCTACGGTAGGATTGGCTATGGAATTTTGGAATGCTCAAATGGCGAGGCTAGAAGAACGGCTCTAGAAGGTAATCCGATGAAGTTTGGGTCATGGATGAAAGCGGTGACTGGAGAAAAAACCAAATTGATATCGCAGTCACATGGGTACGGGAGTTCCTCGGAAAGAAACAGATCGACGGAGGGGTCACGTGAGAGAGAAGGGGTTAATTCGGCTAGTTTGAGACAGGGTTCTTTGGCTTCTAAAGATGAAGGTCCGGCGGCCTCAGTTGCGGCGGAGGGGAAAATTTTGAAGGGTGCCTTAGCAGAGGGAACTAAGGTGGGGCCAACCCAAAGTGATGGAATGTGTCTGGATGGGCCGAATTTGGGCTCAGTTAATCCACCTCCTGTTTCAGATTCTATTAATGGGGTTGAGATAGTAATATCAAAACCCGTTTTAGTGGACCAAGCCCTTTCATCCACTTTAACCCCTAATACCGTCCCCAAGCCCAACCT
This sequence comes from Acer campestre, assembly GCA_954870605.1. Lineage (NCBI taxonomy): Eukaryota > Viridiplantae > Streptophyta > Magnoliopsida > Sapindales > Sapindaceae > Acer > Acer campestre. Next base: position 10,866,578 of record OX940810.1, on the reverse strand, counting down.
TTTAGTCTAAGGTAGTTCAAACACGTTACAAACACCTCTTGACCAGCCCCCTTTGTGTTTAATCCCCATTCCACCCCAGTCCCCCCCAAATAAAAAGTCCTCTAGGAAGTGGAAGAGAAATGCCAGGGAAAGCAAGCATTAACTTAAACCAGGTTTACCTTCTAGCCCTCTCCAGAGAATGCTTGGACTAAGGAAATCTCCAAGTAAGCAAAATTCAGGGAAATTTACTTCTTCGGGGACTGGTAGGAAAGGTATTTTATCTGCTAAGGGTAAGAGTTCCCAGGATTCTCACTCCCCAAATCTCCACCCTCTTGGTGAAAGAAAGGTGAAAGGAAGCAGTAGTGGGGGAGAGAAGAAAAATGTCTGCAAAAGAAAGGTGGATTTTGATTTGTGTCAGGAAGATTTCAGGACTTCGAAGAAAGGAAAGAATGATTTCTCTGACTCGAAAACGATGATATCGGCGGAGCCTGAGGATCAGGCCCGCCAGGAGCAATGATAGGTCTTAGTTGGAACGTGCGGGGTTTGGGGAATCCCCACTCGTTCGCGGCCTTGAAGAGGCTGCTCAAGAAGCATTCTCCGGATTTTGTCTTTCTCTCAGAAACGAAGATTCAAGGTTTTAGAGGAGATTCTTTTAGGCCTCTGTTGGGTTTTTCGGGTTGTTTGTGTCTGGACAGCGTTGGTAGCAGTGGGGGTTTAATGTTGTTATGGAGTGATAGAATTGATGTGTCAGTGCTCTCCTATTCAAAAGGCCACATAGATGCCAGGATGTGTATGACTGATGGCTTTAGGTGGAGGTTCACAGGGTTCTATGGTGATCCTGTTGGTGGCAAGCATAGGGAGTCCTGGGAGCTCCTCAGACGCCTCAGAGCTATCGATAGCCTTCTTTGGCTGTGTGGGGGCGATTTCAATATAATGAGATTTTGGCTAGAAGTGAGAAATTAGGTGGTTCTGACAGGTCCTTTGCGGGTTTGATGCAGTTTAGGGATGTTGTGGATGACTGTAACCTTGTGGACCTGGGATTCACAGGGCTGCAGTTTACGTGGAATAACAGAAGGGATGGGTCCAGTAGTATTCAGGAACGCTTGGACAGATTTATGGCAGACATTAGATGGAGAGATAATTTTGTCAAGTGCCGTGTTGAACACTTAAGTTTCAACTCTTCTTATCACATGCCTATTCTGCTGGAGTGTTCCAAGGTCACCCGTTTCAAGAGACAGTATGCAAGGTCGTTCAGGTTCGAGCAATTTTGGCTAAAGGAAGAAGATATTGGTGAGCTTATTAAGAAAGTGTGGCAGGACAGTGGCCCTGCCTTAACGGCGGGGGATCTTCAGCAGAAGCTTGCTCAGTGTGCCTCCAACCTGACAGTGTGGAGTAAATCCAAGTTTGGAAATATCCAGAGACAGATAGGGGAGAAGACTAGATACATTGAGCACCTCTATCTTCAGAGTGGGATTCCTGGAACCATGAATTCCATCCGTACGTTAGAGAAGGATTTGGAGGGGCTCTATGAATGCGATAAGATTTATTGGAAACAACGATCGAGAGCAGAGTGGCTGGAGGTAGGGGATAGAAACTCAAAGTATTTCCACTTTAAAGCCACAGCCAGGAAGAAGAAAAACCTCATTGCTAGCCTCCAAGATTCCCACGGTCAGTCTCAAGTCACTGAAGAAGGTATGGCCCGTGTGATTTCTGAGTTCTTTGAATTGCTATTCAATTCTTCCAACCCCTCAGATCAACTGATTAGAAAGGCTACAGACCCCGTTAGTTCAAGGTTGTCAGAACACCAGAATGGGGTTTGAATCGGTTTTCACAAAGGAAGAGGAAGAGGAAGAGGAAGAGGTCAAGTCAGCGGTTTTTAGTATGGGTCTGACAAAGGCCCCCGTCCCGGATGGATTCCAGGTGATCTTTTTTCAGAAATTCTGGGATACGGTCAGCAGCGAGGTTACTAGAGTTTGTCTCCGAATTCTGAATGATGGGGATTCGGTTGGGTAGTTTAACTCTACGAATGTGGTCTTAATTCTGAAATGCAAGAATCCCACCAGCATCAAGGACTTTAGGCCTATCTCTCTCTGCTGCATTATATACAAGATTGTCACCAAGGTCATTGCCTCTAGATTGAAGAATTTCCTTCCTGATCTCATTTCGCCTTATCAGTCTGCATTTGTGCCGGGTCGACAGATTTTTGACAATGTTATGATTGCTTTCGAGTCTCTTCACTCTTTAGCTAAGAAGAGGAAAGGAAAGAGGGGGCATATGGCGTTAAAACTGGATATGAGTAAGGCGTACGACAGGGTTGAATGGTCTTTCCTGAGTGCTGTAATGGTCAAAATGAACTTCCCTCAGTCAAGGATCAGGCTGATTATGGACTGTATCTCCTCCTCAAGTTTATCTTTCTTGCTGAACGGAAGTCCGGTTTGTTCGGTTTCTCCATCGAGAGGGTTGAGGCAAGGCTGCCCGCTTTCTCCCTACCTGTTCCTTTTGTGTGCCGAGGCGTTCTCAAGTCTTGTTTCAAACTCGGAGAAAGGGGGGAAAATTCTGGGGTTCAGAAGTGCTAGGGGAGGCCCTTTAATTAGCCATCTGTTGTTCGCGGATGATAGCATCCTTTTTTGCAAGGCCTCTACTGCTAGCGGGACTCTTATCCGAAATTTACCGGATATTTATGAGAGTGCTTCTGGTCAACAAATAAATTTGCAGAAGTCCAAGGTCACCTATAGCCCGAATGTGCTGCCTTCTACTAGAAGAGATATTAACCTCCTTTTTGATATTGAGCAGGATATTAGGCAAGATGTGTATCTCGGCCTCCCCTCTTTAGTGAGTAGAAATAAGAGAGTCCTCTTCAATGATATTAAGGAGAGGGTCTGGAAGAAGATAAGGGGATGGAAAGATAGCTACTACTCTTTCGTTGGGAAAGAAATTATGATAAAAGCAATGGCACAAGCTGTGCCCTCGTATCCGATGAGTCTCTTCAAACTCCCGGGGAGCTTATGTAAGGAGCTGGGTGTTATGTAGGGATGGGAATGGGGGCCCAATGGGGCGGGGGAGGGTCCCCCCACCCCCACCCCCATTCCTAAAACCTACCCCCACCCCTGCCCCCAAACCCTATTTGGGGGAACTGGGGATGGGGGTGTTTGGGGGGAGGTTCCCCTACCCCCACCCCCGTCCCCCATTTCCCCCATTTCCTCCATTTCTATTCCTAAAATTTTTCAATCCGAAATTCGAAATTCGGAATTCGATCGGACCAAACTTTTGTTTCATCTTGTTTTAATATTCAATCCAATAATTAACAAAATATACAATCTAAAAAATATACAATTGATTTAATTTAATCCAAAATTAATACAAATAGCTATAATAATATAATGTTAGTAAATTACACTATAACACATAAAAGTTTAAACAAATTTAAAGCTTTCGATCAATCCAAAATATGAGTAATATATTAATAGAGTTATAGTTTTTTTTTTTTTTTTAAAGAAAATAAAATTAAAAATATATAAATAAATAATATGGGGGGAATGGGGGATTTGGGGCCCCACCCCCACCCCCTATTTAGAAAATGGGGGAATGGGGAAATGGGGTGGGGGGAGGTTACCCCACCCCCAACCCCATTTAGGTTTTGGGGGCAAAATTTGCCCCCACCCCCACCCCAAAACCCCATTTGGGGGCAAATTTTGCCCCCAAATGGGGGCGGGGCCCCGTGGGGGTGGGGCCCCATGGGGGAAATTCCCATCCCTAGTGTTATGGCTTCGAAATTCTGGTGGGGGTCAAAGGAGGGGCGTCGTAAGATTAGTTGGATTAGCTGGGCAAAGATGTGTCGTCCGAAGGTCGAGGGTGGTCTGGGCTTCAAAGATCTAGCCCTTTTCAACCAAGCCCTCCTAGCAAAACAAGCTTGAAGAATCCTGTCTTCCCTAAAGTCCTTAGCTGCGAGGGTCCTAAAAGCTAAGTATTTCAAATCTTGCGGCTTTACTAATGCTCATATCAAATCTGGTTGCTCTCACATATGGAGAAGTCTAGGGTGGGGTAGGGAGCTCCTCACTAAAGGGATGAGATGGACGGTGGGAAGTGGGGAAGGTATCAAAGTTTTCAAGGATCAATGGATCCCCTGGCCTAGCACCTTTAAACCTTTCACTCTAGATCTGGGGACTGATGTTAGAGTAGTAGACCTTATTGATTCTTCTAGGAGGGGTTGGGACTCTAGCAAGCTAAATCAGATGATGCTCCCGGTTGATAGAGATGCGATTCTTGCGATCCTAATCAGCTGGTGTGGTGGTCAGGACAGTCTCTCCTGGCACTATGAGAAGGGTGGGAAGTATTCAGTGAAAAGTGGTTATAAGTTGGGTCTCTCCTGGAATTCCCCGCTCTCCTCTTCCAACAATTCGGCCAGGGACAGCTGGTGGAAGTCTCTGCAGGACAGATTCCTCCCTCCAAAGGTTAAGCATTTCCTTTGGAGGGCGTGCCTCAATGCTCTCCCTACTTTGGACCAGCTTTGGAAGAGGAAAGTTGTGGTGTTTCAGGTGTGCACTCGTTGTAATACTGATAGAGAATCTCTCTCCCATGCTCTGTTTTCCTGTAAGCCTGTGAAGTCTGTGTGGAGGCAGTCAAAGTTTGGCTCCCTCCTGATCTCCCTTCGTCCCCTCTCTGTGCAAGAGGCTTTCCAGTCAGTGGCGTCTCAGGTTAGCTCCTCTGATTTTGATATCTTCTGTATGATTGCCTGGGGAATCTGGTCTGACCGCAACTCTGTGGTTAATAGTGGCAAGGGTAGGTCCCCTTTTTTGATTGTCAGCTGGGTGTCGGATTTCTTGGATGAGTTCAGGAATAGTAGGAAGGTTTTTTCCTCCCCTCAGTTGCATCGTCCAGTTGAGCCCCCCAAAGACTGGATGGCCCCTCCCTCTGGTCAGTTGAAATTGAATACGGGGGTTTGTTTTCGCACAAATTCAAAGCTGATTGGGGTGGGATTGACCATTAGAGATGATTGTGGCAGAGTGGTGGTTGCCCGTGCAAACCTCCTTCATGGCCAGTTTAGTGCGGAGGTGGGCCAGGCTCTGGCTCTTAGGGAAGGGTTGATGCTAGCTAAGTTCTATAACTGTAATATTCAGATAGTTGAGATTGTTTCCCCTTGTGTGATCTCTTCTTTGTATTCTCAGATCCCCATTTTGGGTGACGTTATGTTTATCCTTTCGGATATCAAGGCTTTATTGGCAGAGGCGAGTTCCTGTAAATGCTTGAGCATCTCCAAGTCTGGGAATGTTCTGGCCCATAACTTGGCCTCGTTAGCCTTCTCCTCTGCGAGGGAGTGTCTTTGACTGGATTGTAGCCCTTTGTGTTGTTCTTTGTAATGGTTTCGGTTGATTTCAAAAAAAAAAAATAAAAAAAAAAATTGATAATTATATGTATGTATGATCAACTACTTCATCCTATTATAACTGTGTCTCCACTAAATATAATTCTATCTCTATATAAACCCTAGAAATCCAACAAACTTTTCACAACTCTATCACTATCTCTATCTCTAAAAAATGTTTATCACTTCTAAGTGTTTTTTTGCTTAGCTCTAGTCATGACCTGTTAGGTGACAAAAGCGAGACCATTGCATCCAAGTTCAAGTCTCGTGGCCTACCTAAAACTAGACGATGAATTGCCGAATTGCTGGAACTCTTTGATCCGACTTCAATCTTGCACCGGAGAGATCATTCTCTTCTTCCTAAATGGCAAGACCTACATAGGGCACGGGTGTTGCCAATCCATGAACACCATTAGTCAACGGTCTTGGCCAAACATGATTGACACCGGAGATGGAGCTAAGATTTTGGTTTGGGGGGTGCCAATACAAAAAGGGAACTATTGTTTAAGGTTGATCACATAAGACAAATGAAACATGACTTTTTTTATATGTCAAAAATCATTTATAATTAAATTAATCTTATTTTTAGATCGAATTACATTTCAATTACATAATCAAAGTGTTTTTGAGAAAATCGTTTTCTTCCTTTTTCAAAACAGATGTCCAATTTATTATTATTATTATTTTATACAAATCCATGTAAATCCAAGTTTTTTCTACGAGAGATCCTGCATTTTTTTTTGTGTATTTTCGCTTCGGGAACCAACAACCAAAACCAAGTCAATCACTCAATCAAGCTTTATTTAAATTTAAAAATTAAAAATTATTGTCCATGTCAGACAACACACTGCCCAATGCTCTCTCTCTCTCCACTCTCTCAAGTTCTTTATTTCTTCACCGTCTCTAACCTCTGTTCTCTAATCTCTTCTGCAAATACTATCAACCATTTTCAATTGCAATTGATTTCATTCTTTCTAGAGATTATTATCGTTGATCAGGTCATCAAAACCTCTTGTTTTTGCAAGGCTGCCATACCAGAGACATAGTGATACAGTAACAATCTTTCCTATTTTATTTTTAATACTTATTTTCTTAACTGAGAAAACAAAAAATTGAAATTTCTTGGAGGGGCCATGGCACCTGTCGGCCCCCCTCTAAATTCACCCCTGATTGACACTCTAGGCTTTACGACCGAAGAGGGTGACATACTCGAAGGTTATTGTGATCATGAAACTGCTGATGATGATCATCATCATACCCAATCTCCTCCATCTCGACCGTCCATTGTGCCTACTAAGGTTACTACGTTGATTCCATGAGCAGCCGAGATTAGGTTTTGGATTTTTTTTCACTAACAACTAGATTTTTGATTTTCATTTTAATAATTGTGTTGGATTTCCATTTGCATGAGCTATTTTAGACGTGTTTGCTTTTGTTTATTATTGTGGTGTCTTGCTTTCTATTAAAGAGGGAATGGAAAATATCAATTTTTTTCTTTTTATTGATTTATTGTTTACTTTGATGCGATTTCTAAAATTTTATGTTTCTCTGAATGGTTAAAATATTTCTAGTTAATTTTTTTTTTAAAAAAATGTGAGAAATGATGAATTATTTCATCAAATGCTTATGTTAGTTAGAGGTATTCGATTAAACACAGTTTATGTTAACAAATTTTAATTAAAAACACTATTGATTCTTCGAATTCGTACTAATAAACTTCGTATAGGTTGCTTTAAAATTTTGGTTCAGTTTCAGCTCTTTGATATAACTGGCCTTACTTGATTGTATTTTACCTATCATATTTTCCGATGCTAGCTACACTGTAGTCTGTAGGTCTGTAGCTAAAGGAAAGATTATTGGGGAAATTGCACCGGACCCCTTGAAGTTTGGTCTTGATACACCTCCATTGAAAAGTTTCAATATTCTCCCCCACATTTACGATGTGTTTGGTTGGATGGAGAAATGGAGAGAGGGAGAGGGTTGGAGGGAGAGATCAAATCCTTTGTTTGGTTGGAAGGATGAGAGGGAGGAAAGAAGAGCCATTTGGGCCCACCATATTGGATCCTTCCAATTATGGCGGATGAGGATGAGAGGAGGGAAGAAGATTGGAGGGGAATTACTATAATGCCCTCCAATTTTTCATTGCCCTCTAATTTTTTTAAGGGCAATATAGTAATTTTACAAATTAAATATCAATTTATTCTTTCAACCCTTTTTTTCAATATCAAATAACATGAAGGATAGATATTATCCTCTCCAACCCTCATACTCTCTCTCCCTCTTAATTCATCCATTCCTCATACTCTCCCTCCCTCCTACCAAACATAGTGTTAATGGTGATTTGTTTAACAACAAACACTTAAGGGCCACTTTGGTCTTTCAAAATTTTGTTTATAAAACTTTACCAAATTTTTTTACTAAAATATAAAACTGTTTATTATTAAAAAAAATATAGTAAATTGCAATAATACCCTCATGTTTTTCTATATCACAGTAAAATCAAACTCTTATCTTAATTATAGAAAGATACATTTGACCGGTGGTCAAACTGTTAGCTTTAATGGTGAATTTAACTATGAGATAAAAATATCCAAATTACCCATCTTTAATATCTAATTTTTTTTTTTTTTTTGAAAAGATATCTAAAAATTAATTTAATAAATGATAAAAATAGAAAATAACAATAAAAAGAAACAATTTTTTTTTTTTTAATATTAAAAAACAACGATCCTGTGAGGAAACCAAATTTCAAAAAACCCACCAACCATCTGGATTTAGGATCTACACCAGATCTACATCCACACAAATCCTCACCGGATGTCCAACAATTCAAATTCTCACAATATGTCCAACACTCCCCCATCACCAACACTCTTACCATATCCAAATCCAACTCCACCTACATCACCAACAGTCGCCACACGCACAACGTCATGACCTTCAGCTGCCGCCACACCCTCCGACTTCCGTTATGCCCTCCAACTGCCGCTGCGTGCCGCCCACCAAAAATCCACTGTTGTTGGAACATCTCCTCCAAAATGGAGAAGATGTGGTGTGATCTCCATGGAGGAGGTCGCAACAAGGAGATTGGTGCGATCTACATGTAATCTCCACATGGAGATCGCACCAAATCTTCAACTTCAATTTTAATTTTTAATTTTTTCAATTGGTGTGAGATCTGGGCGATCTCCATGTAGCACCAGAATCCAGATCTACAACTACAATTTCACTATGTTATATTATATATATATATATATATTTAAATGATTTATATTAGGGTGGCTTTATTGCTACCCACAAAATATCTTCTTACACCAATGTTTTACTGAAGCTTTTTTTATTTCTAAAATCCCCTTACATTTAATTGCTTAAAATACATGGCTTTTATAATTGAAAATTAAATTTACTTCCTTTACCATGATAATATATACTTAATTAAACCCAACATCAATCGGGAAATATAATTTTTTTTTTGATATATGGTCAATGAATGGATGATCAAATAATTTATTTCATGGATTCCGAATGTATACAGATATATTTACTTTCATTTTTATTATTGTTTTGTGAATGAATAAAAAATTTTTGCAGTTGCAGATATATTTCATGGATTCCAAATGTATACAGATATATTGCAAAATTGTTGCAGTTGCAGTTTTGTAAAACTTTATATATATATATATATATAACTGTTACAGAACTCAATCAAGTTTACATGGTTCTTAAACATAATTCACTCACCCACTTTACTTCAATTCAATTACAAAGTCTTATTAATTTATTTGGTTTGTAAACTGAAAAATTTGATTTATTTGGTGATTGAAAAAATAGTTTTTTTTTAAAAAAAAAAAAAAAAAAACAAAAGAAGCTATATATTATTGTTTATTATTGTTGCTGTTTTCTATGACAATAGTTAAGTGTGTAAAAGCCATTGTGATTTCATGGTTTTTTGTTTTAGATAATTCAATACATTGATTCCGCAAGCCAGTAACAAAAAATATATATAATTAGTTTTAGAGTTGAAATTTATTTTATTTTTGTCCAAGTAAAATCTTAGTTGTAGAGTTTTATTTGAATATGATATATATATATATATATTTTATTTGTTAAAGGGTACGAAGAAACTGTATGTATTTTTTTTTTCTGAAAGAAGAAAAGTACAAGGATTGTTTTATTTTCAGTGGTGGAAGCTAATGAAGAGAAATGAGTGCAATGAGAAAAAATATTTGTTTAATTTTTTTTTTTTTAAATACTTATAGGATAGTTTTTGTATTTTAAATGGTGTAGGGAGTAAAATTAATAATTTTAATTTTTTAATATGGGTATAGGAAGAAAAATGGGTGTTGGAAGATATTTTGTGGGTGACAATAGCCACCCTTTATATTATTATTTGAAAAGATTTTTATTTTTTTGATAATGTTTTTAATTTTTTTAATTTTCTTTTATAATTAAATATTGTTGTTTGCTTTACTTGCCGTAAAAAGTCTTTTTTGCCCTTATACCATTAAGTCCACTGTTAAGTCTAATGGTAATCAAAGTGGTCAAGTGTATCTTTCTGTAATTAAGGTAAAAGTTCAATTTGACAATGACATGGGCAAATGTGGGAGTATTTTATTGCAATTTACCTTAAAAAAAATAATAATTAAGTTTTGATCTCAAAAGCCTATATATATATATATATATATCTCATAAGCCACCATACACATGGTTGGCCCTGGGCCTTTCTAGAGGGGCAGTCACCCCAGGCCCTTTACAAAAGAGGCTTTGATTTACATGAAGGACCCATTTATTTTTATTTCAGACGAATGCCCACTCTCATGTTTAAAAAAGGGTCCAATTACAGTTACTTGTTATTAGTTTAAATGATGGATTGATGGGCATATTACTTTTATTTCATATCGGCCCAGTTGTTTGTTAAAAAAAAAAAAAAAAAAAAGACAAAAAATTATAGAAAACATGCAAATAAAAATTGGGTAAAAGCCCAAATGTGCACCAAACAAACAAGTTAGGGTTTCAAACTTTCATATTTTTAATTTTTTCCTCCCTCTTTCTCCAACTCAACCTTGCATATTCTCATAATCTCATTTTTTACATCCTTATTTTCTCTACATTCTCTTATTCTCTAATTTCTACGTACTACACCTCGTTAGCTCGTTATACTCTCTCTCGAATCTCGATCTCCAAGTCTCACTACCGGCATCACTCACCAGTGTAGGGCATGTTCTTTTGCATATGTCATAAGAAAATTAAAATATATACCTAGTAAAAATTTGAGAATTTTTCGGATTTAAGAGTTATTTTTCCCGATATTTCGTTATTCTTTAAGTTTATATCTTCAAAAAAGTCCGAAAAGAAATAGTTTTTGTACTCGAAAAATTTCAATTTTTTTTCATTCTTTATATCATCCATGGAAAAAAAATTACTTCAAAATTCAATAAATACCATTAAATTTAGGCAAAGGTGATATAAATATTAAAAAAAAAAAAAACTATAAATAATGAATATGAACAAAGGACCTTATTTTAGATTTTTGCCCCGGGCCTAGAGGTGGCCACGGTTACAGTTTGGTTTCGGTTCCGTGGCCACCAAAACCGAAACCGTAACCGAAAAACCAGTTTGGTACATGGTTTGTAACTACCGGTTTTATGGTTACGATTTCGGTTTAGGGCGATTTTGGTTTTGGTTTTCGGCGGTTTAAGTTTCGGGCTTCTTTTTAAATTTTTTTTTTAAAATTTAAATTTTATTTACAAGTGAGATAAAGATTGTTTGAAGAAAAAATAAATATAAATTTTTGCCTAATAATAATTACAATCGAACAAAGTTTAAAATAAAAAAATAATTAAAAAAAAATTTCACTGAAGTATTTAGAAGTTTATTAATAAATACAACTTTACAATTTCACAATTTTTTTTAATAAAAAAATTAGAAATTGGCCTTGAAGGCTTGAATTCAAATATACAATATTACAATGTAACAAAGTTAAAATTGAAAAAAAAAAAAAAAAAAAAAAAAGAACCGGCCTTGCAACTAATTTTTACCACAATTAAGTAGCCTACGTATCCTCCACCAATGTAGAGGAATCAAAGACCACGTAGTTTTTTTACATTTAATTAGTTGCTCGGTGTTGGAGGTTGGAGCGAAATCTATTCACTGTCTTATGTTCCCGTGGTTTGGTCATCTTCGAAGAAGTTGTTCACTATCTCCAGCGGGAGTTCTTGTTGTCTATATTTTGCCTTTGTTCACTCATCAACATACGCTTGTATTTCAAGTGATTGTGGACACATAACCGACCGTCTTGGTTCCAAAATATTTCCACCTACACTAAATTCTTGTTCCACAACAACGGTAGAAACCAACGTTCCAATAATTTGTTTAGCAATAATAGCCAAAATTGGATAATCCTATTGATGACTCCTCCACCAAACCCGGATACTAAATTTGTGGCTTCTAAATACCGGTCAAGCTCAGAGTTAGATGAGGATGAAGAAGATATTCGTAATTTTTTGGCTCTTTGGAAAAACAATCGATCCCTTAAACCCTTTAGTTGAAATTTTAAGGAAGTAGCAGTACCACCAGATGTGGGTTAGGGTTATGAAACCGGCATGTTTAAAGACGGACCATACATTATAAGATATTCATCATATAATTCATAAAGCAAAGTCTTAACGGAATTACAATAACTAAGAACATCAACTTCTAATCCTAAACTTTGGTAATAATGAGTTAAATAAACCTGCAAACATTCTAATTTAAAGTGTGGATCAAAACATGATGCAAGCAAGTAAATATTTGGAATCTCCCCATAATACTGTAACCATTTTGTTTTCATGGCAGCAACACATGAACTCAATTGAACACCGAATTCACACTCACTAAATACACCGGCAATATTAACACTTTGAATAAGAAATAAATGAGTAGTGGGATAGTAAACACTAGATAAAGCATTGGTAGCATCATTAAAAACACGTAACAATTCAAAAAAATTTATACTTGCATCCCAATGGTTCAATTAAAGAGAAATTGAAGGAACGTTATAACTAATAAAAGAAACTAATAATTCCTTATATTCAACACTTTCATTAAGCAACTTATAAGTAGAATTCCAACGAGTGGTGATAATGTGACGCATATTATTCTGAGAGCAATATTTTAACCGTTATTTTTGGGTTTTGGTTATGCCTCTAAATATAGTTAATACTATCTCTAATTGGTCTAATATAAACAAAAAACTGTGTTAATCCAGCCTGAACACAAATTTAAAACGTGGCATACACATATTTGATGAAATAATTTACCCCCAAAATAGAGATTGTACAAATCCTGTAACATAGGAATAGATGAGGTATTGCTTGCAGCATTATCAAAACCAAAAGCAAAAATTTTGTTTTGGATATAATACTCATAAAAAATTATTTTAATGAGTTGAAAAATATTTTGAACTGAATGTGAGTCATCGAAAACACGAAATGCAAGAATTCTTTTTTGCATGTCCCACTCATTATCCATATAATGACATGTCACACTCATGTATGAATGACTACCAAAATTGTCGGTCCATATGTCGACACATGGAAACGCGACCTTGAAATTGATAAAAAAAAATGATTTCAATTTGTTTTTTTCTCTTTTATAAATGGTATTTAGTGTACGTGTAAGAGTGGATCTAGGAACACATTGCATTGAAAGATTTAATGCATTTTGACAATAATTAACAAAACCTACTTTCTCACCAAAACCAATAGGTAAGTGTTCAACTGCAACCATTAATGCTAATTCTTCCCTATTTTTTTTTTTTTTTCAAACGTATAATGAAATAATATATTAGAAGGGGTTCCATACCTTGAGATTTGGGCTTGGTTACTAGCCTTCTCGTATTCAGACGGGTGACTTTTTTTGATATGGGATCAGTACGTGCCATATCCGAAGAATTTGCCAGTCTTGTATGATTTGGGGTAGTAATTGCACTGGATTTTGAAAAATTCACCATTTAACTTAGTTTTTTTCATATGCACTATGAAGAATTCGAACTTCATCGGCTTTTCTTCTTTACCTTCACCTGCAAAAAAATCATCTGAAGGGGGTGGGGGGTCAGATAGATTTTCATTAGTATTGGGGGTATTGGGATCGAGGTTGAGTCCGTCGAACTTGGGAATTATTAAAGAGAGATTAGGACTAGAAGGGTGATCGGATCCAAATCGATCTTGAAGGAACTCGTGGTAAGTTCGGTTGTCATAAGTGACATCACCATCAACGTGTTCCAACAAGTTTTGCATTGGACCCTTTCCTTTGTCCAAATTTCTTGAACCATCTCCCCCACTTGCCATTGAAAAATTAATAATAATAAAATATAGATATATGTAAAGAAAATATTGTTGGAATAATAGTGGTAAGTTGGTAACACTTAAAAAAAATAGATGATTGAAAAAAAAATTGTTGAAATAATAGTGGTGAAAAAAAAAATTATGATAGTAAAAAATAGAAGAAATAAATATTGTAAATCAATTTGATGATTGAAAAAATAGATGATAGTAAAAAATAGAAGAAATAAAGATTTATTAATAAATTATAGAATGTAGAGAGAATTGAGAATTTGAGATTGAGAGAGATTGAGAGAAGTTGAGAAAATGAGAGCGGTGTGAAGAATAATGAAGTGGGGGGGTGGGGGGAGTTATTTCTGGGCAGCTTTGCAATTAAGAAAAATTAAGGGGTAAAAAAACAAAAATGGTGGTCGTTGGGTAGATCACCGTTGAATGGTCATCTGCCTAATGACCATATATATATTTTTTTCAAATTGGCTACCACGTGGCAGCGTTTGATTTATCCTTTTTTTAATAAAATCGAAAACCCTAACGACTTTTTTTTTTCTTTTCAAATTGTCTACCACGTGGTAGCATCTGATTGGTCTAGGTTTTTTTTTTTTTTTTTTTTAATAAAGACAGCAGTTTAACCTAAACCATCGGTTTAACTAACGGTTTTAGGCAGCTTTTTGGTACCCCAAACCGTAACCGTGGGAAATCGGTTTTCAAACCGTCGATTTTGGTACTAGGTTCTGCTTGAGCCGTACAGTTTCGGTTAAACCGCGGATAAAACCGATGGTTTAACCGAAACCGTGGCCACCTCTACCCAGGCCATAAGAAAGTCAGAACTGTTGGGGTTTTTGTCCTAAAACTTGTAGTTTGTAAATATGAATTGAACAAGAAATAAAAGAAGCGGTTTATTCATTCAAATTGTCTCATACATTTATTTATATCATATGTACAAAACATCCAAGATTGCCGGATGTAATTTCTAACTGAGTATATGAGTGTCATATACAGAGGTATTCAGTTTGAGATGAGCAATCTAAAGAGTCCGTAAATAGCAAATAGAGTTAGGTACTTTATTTGTGGCTAATCTACAGCTGCGGTCCATTCCGTAATGTACGATGGTCTTAATCTAGACTATTCATATGGTGATATAAGAATTGAGGCACCTTATATGATGTGATCATATAGGATTGGGTCATGATCTATATGAATCTCTCACCAAGATCCGTTACAAGATGAGATTCATATATATCAACAAATGATGGCTATATATGGGTGATCTTAATCCTGAGTGTCCTATCGACTCCTTCAGGTTAGATTGTGGTTTTTGATATACCATGGGTGAGATTGGAGTTGCATTCCCGGTCAATAAATCTGTATGTTGGAATCGCGGTTTGGCTTGTGGCTGGGAAGGTTTGCACAAAATAGTGGAATCCACTCCTTCTTGTGAGAAGTAAATAGTAGTTCCCTTAAAGGTTGATTCGGGGCTTGAACAATATGAGCGCTCTCCTAATTCCATAAGGAATGTAGAATTTATTGTTCATTAGAGAATCAATGGTACTTAATGGAAAGATATAATTATAGGGGTATAACGGACATTATGACCCAGCTCTAATTATGAACTAGCTGTGGAGGATCATACCATATGTAATAGCTATATCAATGGACACCAAGAATTATTGGTTTGTGTAAAAAACGTCTACAGTTGAGAGAGTGCAGCTTCGGGTTTTTAGTGGAATAACACCGAAGTTAATAATCATGAAATATTAATTAAAGAGTTTAATTGATTATTTCTAAGGATTATTGGAGCTCAAAATACTATAGGTCCATTAGGTCCCCTTGCTAGCCTGATCGATTTAGGTAACAAGGGTCATGGTTAATTAATTAGATTGTCCAATTAATTATGTTACGAAAGTGACACGTAACAGATATATGAGATATATGTATTTAATTTAAAAAACAACAACCGAATCAAATGTGATCAACGCACACCACATATTAAAAAGGCATCAGGTTTTTTTGTTTAAAAGAAAGTTTTGGTTTTTGCAAGTGGTGTGTGTGAGACAAAAGAGAAGAAACTCGTGCAACCATTTGAGGAAAAAATAAAAGAAAATATGTATATTTTATTTTCTGTTTTTTTTTTTTTTTTTTTTTTGTTCTTAAAAAGTGGGTGGCCGTACTTATTCTATAACAAAGCAAGGGGTTGTTTTTGTGTTGTTTCTTCTACCTCCATATAAGTTCCTGAATACCATGACACGCCCACACGCCGTTGCCAGTTTCGGGAGATAGCGAGAAAGATCAAGTGGTTCAAATCAGGAGCAGATCGTATTAAAGTGAAGGAGCCTCCTATGTAGGTATGAAATCGTTTCACCTTCTTTACCATTTTCGATTATTACTGCACAAATAGGTTTACTTGATGATTGCATTTTAAAAATTTTAAAACCTTTCCGCTGCACAATCTGTAAACCTGGGTTCCTACAAGGACCGCCCTTACCATACATATATCTCAAAGGTTTTTAGAGGTTATTTGATTTCACACTTTAGGCAACGAAAATTGGCGGAGGATGTCGCCTCGGGGTTTGAAAGATGATTTAAGGTGTTTTGGTGTTGTTTGAGACTTTGAGTTGGGTTTTGATGGGATTGAAGTTTTGGATCTGATGGTGTGAATTGTATGAGAATTGGAAAATGGAAATAGATTTTTACAATGGAAAAGGTAATGATTTCTTCGTTGATTTGTGGCTTCCATTTTGTTTAAGTTGTCTATAAACAGACTTGCACCGCCAGTATAACAAATATTTTTTGGGGAAAATCATATTTTAGTCCCTGTAGCTTGCCTTAATCTGCATTTAGTCCATGGTTTTTTGGAATTGAAATTTTTAGTCCATCATTATTTTGACAATAGGGATTGTAGTCCCTACTGTCCAATTTCGTTAGGGTTTCACTGAATTCTTTTATGTGAACGAGGGTAAATAGGTAAATTCATCAATGGGGACTATAAGGGTAATTAGGGTTGAAGGCTATAAAGGTAATTTGAAAATAAATAGTATTTTATTTGAAAATAAATAATTTCCAAAATAATTTTTTTTAAAAAAAACTTATGTAAATATTTGGAAATTTCTAAAACACTTAAAATCTAGAAAAACAAATTCCAGATTTTTTTAGAAAAAAAAAAAAAAAAAAAAAAAGTTTAAGAAGCTTTTCAAGATATCTACAAATGTCCAAATCTCTACAAACAAAATATATATATTTTTTTAAAAAAATTAAATGGAAAAATTCCCAGATTTGAAGATATCTAGAAAATTTTCCAAATTTCTTCATACAATATAAACACCATGACCATTAGATTCGATTCAAGCCAACCCCAAATCAATAATTGAAAACACAAAAAAAACACCATCAAATTCAATTCAAGCCAACCACAAATTCAGATTAATCATTATCCATTATCAATCATTTAGATTCAAACCCAAATGAAACCGAAGCCAAACCATCATCATCATCATCATCCAGATTCAACATCATTAATCATTCAGATTCAAACCCAAATGAAACCTAAGCCAAACCATCATCATCATCAAGGTTCATAATCATCACACCACAATTCGCACCAGAAAAAACCCCTGCAGTCAAAACCATTGACCCATTCGCGAGGCGAACCTCCGACTACCATCACTTGGCAGGAGAGAAAGAAGAGAGCGTCGATCTCCTATCACAGGAGGAGATCGGCGATCGTCGTGGCGGCTAAGAGACGAGAGAGGATGTGCGACAAAGAAGAGATAAATGAGAGAGAAGGGTTTTTTAGAGAGAGAAGATGGAGTGGTTCAGTGAAGAAGATGATCCGAACTCATCTGGTTTTTTTTTTTTTTTTTGAAATACGATGTGTTTTTTTTTTTAATGATATTTTTATTTTGAATTTTGTTCGTTTGTATAATGAACTCATCTGTATACTGGTAGACAATTCAAGACGGTTCATTGAAGGGTAAAATGGTAATTTGAGGTAAAATTACATTACTCACACAAAAGACAAAATTAATGGTTAAACGGTCTTTTCAATGGGATCACCAACCTTCAGGGGCTTTAAGGTCATTTAATATGTTTGACATGACAGAATCTGTATTTTGACGGATTCTGTCACAGAAGGACTAAATGTTACTGTTTAATGTAAAAATGTGCTTCAGATGCTCTTTTCAAGGGATAGACTTCTCTTAGTCTCCTTTTCTTTCTCTCTCTAAAATCCCCTCTTTTATCAGTTTATAATTGGGGTTTATATAGTTTCCTTTGTGACAGGTGTTTATGGATATTTTATTGCCTCGTCACTTCGTCATTAATGATCGAGGCGGTTCACTCCCAGCGCCCTCCGAAACCGTAATCGGTGGACTATGTCCCTCAGTAGGAGCCACCGAAAATAAAGGTATCCGACAATAATTCGGTGTCTACAGTGACTCTTCGAGAGATGGTATCCGATAGTGTTTCGGAAGTTCAAATCCGTAACCAACAACTGCCCCTCAGGGATGTAATCGGAGCGAAGGGCGCCTCTGCGCGGAGCTAACGGTTGCAGGTCTGAACGATGGGCCCTATGCTTGGCCCGTAACATTTTCGGGTCCGGCCCATCCCATTCCCCAATTACGGGTCTCCACGTGTCGCTCAGCGAGAGCGACGTTTGGGCGGCGGTCACCTCGGTAAGGTAACCACCGCGTCGTTTCAAATTCGCCTAAAGGCGGGCTCTGCGTCTATAAAAAGGGGACTGTTCGCCCGAAAGGATCATTTGCTGATTCTCAAAACTTCAGAGCTTCTTCGGAGTCAATACTTACAATAAGCTTCGTTTTCCTTGAGATCCCTCAAACTGTGTCGTTGCGTGTCCCGGTAGGTAGCAATGGTTAGGAAAGTGAGCGCAATTAGTGCAGGGGACTCCGTAAGCTCGTCGGGTTCCTCAGATAGTTCGTCAGAGGGTGAGAGCACTAGGAGTGTGTTTGCCGCGAGGGATGACCCGGTGGACAATGAACCGGAAGTAAGCAAACCGGGACCGGGAGTCGGGGGAGGAGATGGACTTCCGATCGACCCTGAATCACTACTCCCGGGCAGGGAAGGGTATGAGGCCGGATACAACTCCGAGGAGTACTTTCGGCACAGCATGGACTATTCACGGTTCGCTGCCAATCAGATCGGAGTGAACAGGATGACGGCAGTTAGGATTAGCCAAATTGCTGCGAAATTCTCTATCCCCGATTCAGTGGGTATGAGGATGCTCGCGGCGGGGGAGCTGGTTAGCAATCCGTTTGGCGTGTCGGTGGCATTCCACCCCGCCTTCCTGGAGATAGGGGCTAGGCTACCCCTTCATCCGTACATCCGGAGAATTCTTCGGGAGTTTTCAGTCGCCCCTGCCCAGCTAAACCCCAACGCTTGGAGGGTTATAATCGGCATGTTTTCCCTATGGCGTGGGCTAGGATTCCCCGAGCCGACACTCCGGGAGATTGGATACTGCTATAGTTTTCGCCCCCACCGATCGGGGGGCGACGGTTGGTGGGCCCTTGCTTCATATGACAAGCAAGGGGGCGAACCTCTGATAACCGGGCTACCGACTTCCAACAAAGAGTGGAAGAAGAGTTGGTTCGTTGCCGCTGGAGATTGGGGCAAAAACTTGCGGCTCGGTGGTCGCCGGCAGAGTGTTCGTTCGGTGTTCAATCTCCCAGGTGTCTGGGAACCCCTTCTATTCTCACACATTATCTTGTTGCCCTATTATCTTAGTTTTATTATCTGATTGATGGGATTTCTCGCAGATTCGTGGGAGCGCATCTCTTGGGAGGAGCTTCGGAAGGTAGAGCAGAAGCATATTCAAAAAGCGTGGTCCGTGCCTGCTTCAGAGAGAAGTATCGATACGTTGTTGAAGGACAGCAATCTCTACAAGATTAGTTTCATTCCCAACCTCTCGGAGGATCGTAGGAGGATTTCCGAGACGAACTTAGAGAAGAAAAGTAAGCGAGGCAGTAAGCCTTGAAATAATCCCGCTGTATTGTGCATTCCATAACCTCTTTCCTTTTGTGGTTCAGGGAAGCTGACTGCACTCGGGAAGAAGAGGATGGAAGGCAGGGGAAAAAATGCAGACAACAGCGGAAAGAAGAAGAGGAAGATCGCTCAGGGGTTGTCCCTCTTCAAGCCCTCCACCGGTGTCCGAGGGAAATCTCCGATGGACCTCGAGGAGGTGGTCACGATATCCAAGAGAGCTCCCACCGCCCCGACAGCTATCCCGGTGGATAAGCCAACGGTGATCATCCTCGGAGATAAGACAACCGAAGGGGTAGTGATGGAGAAACCACTGGATGCCACTACCTCTGTCGGATCGGAGGACACGGAGGGAGGCGTCCCGTTCTACTACGCGAACCCCCCCACGATAGGCTATGACCCATCTCAGGGCCCTATCACCCCTGAGAATGGCGTCGAGTTCCTTTGCTCTTATGGGAAAAACATGTTGAGGAGCAGGGAATCTTGTCTATTCGGGAAGATATCTACTATTGACAGGGTTCGGCATTCGACGGGCACCCTGTGGCAGGTATGTCCCGTTATTCTCGCATCGTGTTAGTTATTTTATTTACAAGTTCATCATATCGGTGTTAATTTGTCTCGAATGTTAGGCTATGGGAGCTCTCCTAGACAAGGAGAAGAAATATGAGAGCATAAATGAGGTGAACGTCAGACTCCATGAGAAGGCAAAAAACGACAATACCCTGATAGGCTCTCTGAGGGAGAGGCACACCGAGGCTTCCTCTTCTTATAGGAAGTCGAAGGCGGTGAGCAGAAGGAAGAATGAGAAGGTGCTTGAATACCACCGACGTCTTTTGAGGGCGAACGAGACCATATCCGCCATGAAGAGGGACCTCGGGGAGAATGCCATCGACAGGTTCCTGGCCTCCGAATAAGGCTTCGAGAGGGACAGGGATATCTTTGATTAGGCTGTCTCCGACCTCAGGGCCATGCTCGGGAGTGTGTATCAGGAGTTTGACTTCTCTCAATTCGACGCGGAGGTCTCTAAGGCCCAAAAGGAGAGGGTACGTCCCGAATCTGATCCGGTAGAGGACCCGTCTCAGAGCTTCAACGAAGTTGAGATATCGGAGGGTGAGCCTTCGGAGATCTCATCAGATGATGAGCGGTTCGCAGAACTACCGGGAGAAGATGGGGACTCCGCAAAGAAGTGATGGGCCTCCCATAGCTTGTCAAGCAAAAATGAAATCTTTTTCTTTTGTAATTCTTCCTTACCATCCGGGGGAATGTCCCGGGGGTATTTTACAATTTCATGAACGGTGTTTTATTTTTGTTTGTAACAAAGCACTCTGAATGTTTTCTTTGCAATGATTAATATACAAGTAATTTGCTTCGGATGATTTTTCTTTGTTTATGTGCAAGTATACTGTATTTCCGGGGGGCTCAATGTTCACCCCCCCGTTATCCACTTGTTACTTTTACTTAATCCGCCGTATTTAAGTTTAGTTATCATTTCGGGGGAAATTACCTTCCGGAGAGAGAGCCTTGGAGTTTAGTTGCTCCATGTGAGGAGACTTCCTGTCTCCCAGAGGAGTTTAGTTTGCTCCATGTGAGGAGACTTCCTGTCTCCCGGAGGAGTTTAGACAATATAAAAACGATACGAGGTTTGTACATTAGTAGGAAAAAAAAAGGATCCCCCTCGGTTACAGATTTATATTATGAATAAACAACGTCACTCTGATTACTGGTAATATTTCTTAAGGTGGTCAGCATTCCATGGATTTCTGAGGGGAACTCCCTCCTCCGTTTTGAGTTTGTATGCCCCATTCATAGACGCCGAATCTATAATGTAGGGTCCCTCCCAATTATCTCTGAGGCATCCGGAGGAAGGTTTTCTTGTGCTCGGGATGACCTTCTTTAATACTACGTCACCGGGGGAGAATCTCCGAGCTCTAACCTTAGCATTGTAGTATTTAGTGATTTTGCTCTGGTGATAGGCTGTCCTAATTCGTGCTTGATCCCTCCTCTCCTCAATCTCTTCGAGGCTCCCCCGTAGTTCCTCCTCGTTATCTCCAGGATTGTAACATGCTACTCTTTTCATGGGTATCTGAAGATCTGTAGGGATGACCGTTTCCGATCCGAAGGACAATGAATAAGGTGTCTCACCAGTGGCCGCGGTGGGGGTTGTTCGGATGGCCCATAGGACTTCTGGAAGCTTCTCCACCCAACCACCCTTCTTTGCTTGCAGCTTCCTCTTCAGGAGGTTTTTGATGATTTTGTTCACGGCTTCCACCTGCCCGTTACACTGGGGGTGCGAAGGGGATGAAAAGTTTAGCTTGATCTTGAAGTCCGAACATACCTCCCGGAAGTTTGAGTTATCGAACTGAGTGCCATGGTCAACGATAATGGTATTTGGTACTCCGAATCTATAAATGACAGAGGTTTTGATGAAGTTGGTGGTGTTAGCTTCAGTGATATGCTTGAGAGCCTCCGCCTCCACCCACTTAGTGAAGTAGTCGACAGCGACGACCACATATCTTTTGTCTGATGTACCTCTCAGTAGTGGCCCTATTATGTCGACACCAATTTTGGAAAAAGGCCAGGGTGATGCCATCGGAGTGATCGTCTCCACGTGTAGGTGGGGTACCGATGCTGTCTTTTGGCATCAGTCACACGTTTTAGAGAATTCTTTCGAGTCCTTGAAGAGGGTAAGCCAATAGTAGCCTTGTCGAGCAATCCGGTGCCCTAAGTTCATACCGGCGGAGTGGCTGCCGCAAATACCCCCATGTACTTCCAGAAGGATGGAGGAGGTCTAAGGTGGGGCAACGCAACGAAGATACGGTAGCGAATAGCCTCTTCGGTAAAGGGCTCCATTGATAAGCAAATATCTAGGGGCTTGCCTCCTGATTTGGAGTGAAGCTACTCTCGGTTGGTAATGTTCCGTCTTGCAAAAACCTCACTATCGGACTCATCCATGATTCAGACTCCGAGTTGTATTCGGGTATCAAGACATGGATAGATGATTCCTCGGTGACACTTTGTTGCGGAAGGGTGTATACCGTGATGGTTCTCGGTAACTTATCCTCGGTGGTTGATGCGAGTTTGGCGAGTGCATCCGCGTGAGCGTTATGATCCCTCGATATCCTGAGGATATTACATCGGAGAAATGTTGCAAGAAGTTTCTTCACCTCTTTTAAGTACTTGCTCATTTCAGAGTCTCTAGCTTGGTAATCCTCGTTGACCTGATTGACCACCAACTGTGAGTCGCTGTATACCACCGCGCACTCTGCCCCCATGTTACGAAGTATTTTTAAGCCGGTGGCCAATGCTTCGTACTCGGCTACATTATTGGTTGCTCTGAATCCGAATCGAAGTGCAACCTGTGTGACACATCCGTCGGGGGTCCTTATCACTATCCCTGCACCACTACCGTGCCGATTAGAGGAACCGTCTATATACATCTCCCAAAGGTTCGAAACTTCGGCGGTTGCAGACATCACATCCGGATCTGAGAACTCTGCCAGGAAGTCTGCTATAATCTGCCCCTTGACCGCAGGTCGTGGTCGGAAGTTGACCTCAAATTCGCTGAGTTCAATCGCCCACTTGATAAGCCTCCCGACAGATTCGGGTTTCTGGAGGACTTGTCGTAGTGGGTGGTTAGTCAGAACGGTAATAGGATGGGACTGGAAGTAGGGTCGAAGCTTCCGGGCT
Organism: Acer campestre; assembly: GCA_954870605.1. Classification (NCBI taxonomy): domain Eukaryota; kingdom Viridiplantae; phylum Streptophyta; class Magnoliopsida; order Sapindales; family Sapindaceae; genus Acer; species Acer campestre. Next base: position 10,843,241 of record OX940810.1, on the reverse strand, counting down.
GAAACCATCAGACAGAGGGCCAACTTCTCAATTTCTGGGTATCGGGTTTCCGGGCCCGTCATTCCCTTGCTAACGTAGTAGACAGGTCTCTGGGATGATCCCTCTTGCCTAACCAGGGCTGAACTTACTGAGGACTCTGACACGGCTATATACAGGAAAAGTTCCTCCCCGTTTGTTGGTTTAGACAGCATCAGTGGTCTCTGAAGGTAAGTTTTCAATCCTTCCAGGGCCGATTGGCACTCCTTGGTCTAGCAGAAGTCCCCCTTAGTTTTCAGAGCTTTAAAGAAGGGGAGGCATCTATCTGTGAGCTTAGATATGAAACGGGAGAGGTACACAATCATGCCATTGAGCTTTTGAATATCTTCAGGCTTCCTGGGTGGTCTAACACTTATCGCAGCTTTGATTTTATCTGGATTGGCTTGGATTCCCCTCTGCTGAACCATGAATCCAAGGAACTTTCCTGAAGCTACCCCGAAGGCACACTTTGCCGGGTTCAGACGCATGCGGTACTACCTAAGTATGGTAAATGTTTCTCGGAGGTCTTGAGCATGTTGGTCCAGTGTGATGGATTTGGTGAGCATATCGTCGACGTATACTTCCATGGTCTTTTCAAGCTGATCTGCAAACATCCAGTTGACCAGTCTCTGATATGTTGCCCCAGCATTCTTCAATCCAAAGGGCATCACTCGGTAACAGTAGACTCCCCGGTCGGTAATGAACGCTGTCTTGGGTTCGTCTTCTGTACTCATGCGGATCTGATTGTACCCGGAATATGCATCCATGAAGCTAAGAAGGGCGTGTCCGGATGTTGAGTCCATCAGCTGGTCTATTCTCGTGAGGGGGAAGCTGTCCTTAGGGCAGGCTCTATTAAGGTCCGTGAAATCAACGCACATCCTCCACCTTCCGTCTTTCTTCTTCACCAAGACGACATTCGAGAGCCATTCATTATAGTCTATGTCACGGATGAAACCTGCTTTAACCAACTTACCTATCTCAGTGGCTATTGCTTGGTACCTTTCGGTATTAAAAGACCTTCGCTTTTGGGAGACTGGTTTGAAGGTGGGGTTCACCGCTAAAGAGTGGGATATGACTGTCGGGTCGATTCCGGGCATGTCAGAGTGGGACCATGCAAATATATCGAAAAACTCCGACAGGAGCTTTATTAGTTCGTCCCGGATGCCCTCGGATAGATCGGAGCCTACCAGAACTGTTTTCTCGGGATCTTCTAGGTGGAGGATCACTCTGGTTAAGGTTTCGGTGGGGTTCCCCATCGGTGCCGAGCTGATCTTTCGGGGGTCCAAACTGGTGACGGTGATCTCATCCCCCGGTAGTGTTTCGGAATCGTTCTCTTCTTCCTTGCTAAAGTTAGTTCCATCTTTCGGTCTCCTTGATCGAGGTACACGGCTTGGCCCAGGTGAGTTCGTTGCACTATTGGATATTGTTAATACGGGATTGGAGCCAATCTGGATGCATCTTTTGTACTCTTCCTGATCAGCACAAGATTCTCCGGGACCGTTGTCGGTAGGGAATTTCATTTTCAGCGAGTACACACTGGTTATTGCTCTCAGGGCGTATAACGTCGGTCGTCCGATTAGGAGGTTGAATGGGAAAGGTATGTCGACCACTTGGAAGCTGACCCAGACGGTTCTTATACATGGTCTTGTCCCAAATCGGATTGGTAGCTCAATCTGCCCGATTGGTCTCGTTCGATGCCCTCCGATCCCTCTGATACAGTACTGGGAGGCTTGAAGTTGCTGCTGTGTATAACCCAATTTTTGCAACGGATCCCAGTGAATTATGTCTAATGAGCTTCCGTGATCCACTAATGCTCTTTTTACTGTCCTGTTCCCGATCTTGACTGATATGACGAGAGCATCACAGTGGGGATAGCGAACTCCTTTCGAATCATTGGGAGAGAACGAGATGGGGCCCCATACACCGAGAGGGTCCTCCGGGGTCGATGTGAGGCATACGGGAACCGTGGTTCCTTCCCCAAGGGATGTGGGAAGGTCTCCGAAGAGTGACTCCAAAAAAATGAAGTTGATTGGTTCGTCGTCATCCGAGTTATGGTCAAGGTGGGACCTTCCTCTTGGGGGAACTTTCTTGCCGGAAGTTGTTGCAACAACGTCTCCCTGCTTCAGACACTCCCGTAACTTCCCACTCCGGACCAGTTCCTCTACCTGATCCCGAAGAGAAATGCAATCCCTTGTTTCGTGACCGTGATCCTGATGGAACTTACAATTTAGCTTTCTGCTCCGTTTATCTGGCGGTGCCCTCATTTGTTCAGGCGTGCGGAGTAGGCCGCTTCTGCCGGCGATCTCGAATATTTTATCCATTGGATACCTCATGGGGGTGTATTTCTTGAACCTCCCCCTTAGCGGAGGTGGTGTGGGAGCGTCGTGACTTCCGGTATTGACTGACTTAAAGGCCTGATGCTCTCTTTCCCTGTCTGAATACGGCTTTGCCCATCTTCTTAATTGCCCGGATGGCTTTGCGGATCCCGAGGCCAAATCTTCAGACTTTGTTTGGGTGATATCTTTCGTTGTGGCGTATTTCTCGGCTCTTTCCATGAGCTCCCGATATGTCGATGGACCCCGCTTGGAGAGGGACCAACTCAGCCTTCCCTGAAGCAGACCCTGTGAGAATGCCATCACAGCTCCCACCTCATTAAAACCTTGGACTTGTCTTGCAGCTTCATCAAATCGCTTCATGTACTCCCGGGTTGACTCGGTATCTGTCTGTCTGACTGAGTTCAAGTGGACTATGTTTCTGCGTCTTCTTCGGCTTGAAGCGAAACTGCTTCGGAATTCCTTTGAGAGCTCGTGAAAAGAGGATATGCTTTGCCTTTTAAGATTTCCATACCATGTCCTCGCATCTCCGGACAAGTTAAGGGAAAGATTCGGCACTTCACCGCATTGGAGGCAGTTTGCATATTCATCCAATCCAGGTAAGTATCCAGGTGATCCTCGGGATCGCCCATTCCAGAAAACCCGCACATATCCTTCCGGGGGAGGTTGATGCTGTCTGGTACTGATACGGAGGTGATGTGTTCTGAAAAAGGACTCTCCCGATTAGCAGTATGACGGTGGTGGCTGAAGTGCATTTGTTCCTGAATATCTGCTAGCTGCTCTTGAAGGGCACGGAAGGCATCCTCTCCGGGCAACGTATTCCGAACCGTCTCCCTCTCAGGATAGTCTGATCTTTCTTCTTATTGCCTTAGCCGTGTTCTTCGTGGCACCTCCTCTTAGACGATACCGTCTCTCTCCTCTCGGCTTCTTGTCATCCCTGTGGTTCTATTAGGAATATCCTCCCCTGGGTTTTCTTGAATTCGGACCGTTCGCTGAGGCCGGGCTCTCCTGTCTCTCGGAGGGTCCATGTTTGTCCGAGAGTCTGCCTCATCTGAATCCCCTTGGATTCCTCCGCCATCTACCACGTTGACCACCCTGGTTACATTCTGGGCGAGCGCGTCTATTCTGCTAGCGATGCCTCGCATTGCTGGGTCCCCCTGCGGTGGGAAGAACTGTTGCGTTTGCGGGGGGACGTACATTGCTGGAGGATAATGCGACGGAGGAGACGCTTGAGCGTAGTATGGATGAGGAGGCGCCTGTAGGTAATACTGAGGGTAACCTTGGTACCCCGGATGATGTATGTGAGGGGCATAGGGGATCTGATACGGGTAGTACCCGGGCATAGGGGATCTGCTGATGATGGTCACCGGTTGGGTTTAATGGGTTTTGTGGTACGTCCGCTCCCTCGGGTCCCGGATAACGTTGCTGCGACGGTGGTGGCATCTGATGCTCTTGATCTCCGAGTTGCTGGGGTATTGATTCATTTCTTCCGCGGAGGTGCTGGACTCTCATGAGTTTACCCCCTCCTTCTAGCGCCAATTGTTTAATGTAAAAATGTGCTTCAGATGCTCTTTTGAAGGGATACACTTCTCTTAGTCTCCTTTTCTTTCTCTCTCTAAAATCCCCTCTTTTATCAGTTTATAATTGGGGTTTATATAGTTTCCTTTGTGACAGGTGTTTATGGATATTTTATTGCCTCGTCACTTCGTCATTAATGATCGAGGCGGTTCACTCCCAGCGCCCTCCGAAACCGTAATCGGTGGACTATGTCCCTCAGTAGGAGCCGCCGGAAATAAAGGTATCCGACAATAATTCGGTGTCTACAGTGACTCTCCAAGAGATGGTATCCGATAGTGTTTCGGAAGTTCAAATCCGTAACCAACAGTTACAATTCTTAAAAACCGTGGACTAAACGCAGATTAAGGCAAACTACGGGGACTAAAAGACAATTCCCCCTTTTTTTTTAAAACAAAAATAATAATTTTTTATTCTTTTAATGAAATTCCTTTTTTTTAAATAAAAAAATAAAAAAAATCTTATTTGTTTATTTGTTTTTAACAGTATCTATCTATTCACCTATCTAGACCAAGTATCTTTTTTTAAAACTTTTGCCATTGATAGGATTCGAGTCGCTAACTTGGAAGTCATTTGCCCAAACCCTAAGCTTATCCAGCTACGTCCCTGGGGGCTATTTTATCTTGTTTTTTTTTTAATACAATATCAGGGCATTTTGGATATTTCTGAAGTCATACTTGACCATTGTTTAAGTATAGGGCAATAGGGGGGAGTTTGTGGAATACTGAACTTTTCCATCTAGGAGTATGAAGGTTAAACCTCAAGGAGTTCACTTAATTTCCCCAAGATTATTCAATGCCTTTGGACTTTGAAATCGTGCCATGTCACAGAAATATCACATGTGATTTGATATCCGTACTTGTGCCTAATAACAAAATCTGATTATCTAAGTTATTTTCTACGTAAGACACTAAAAAACAAATTAAATGAAAAAAAATCACTTGAATAATCATATTACATTAAATTTAAGCTGAAGTTCTAGAAGTTTTAAAAGGTATTGTGGTGGCGAAGGATTATGGTCTTCTTGTGGCTGTGGTGGAGACTGACTCCTTTCAGTCACTCCTTACGGAGGATGATTTTTCATCTTTGATATAATTTTGTTTACCGGAATGAAATTCACTTTATAAATCTTTGTTAATAAAAAAAATTATTTATAGAGTAAATATGGTTAATTTCTGCTGTGACAAAATATAATATGATTAATAAAAACTAAAAAGAAATTAAAACTAAAACAATGTAGCCCGAACAGATAGGCCAGAATATCCGAATATTACAAATCAATCTTTTAGGCATTGTGGATTACGTATTGACACTGACGCATAACTATAAGGCCCAGTTTGGCATTGCTTTCCCAGCTGTTTTTAAGGTCAAAAGTGATTCCGGACCAATGATAGGGTGTTTGGCATAATTGTGGGGAAGTGCTTTTGGCCACTTTTAGCTTCTCCCAACTAAGTTTTTGAGAAGCTACAAATACTTGCTTTTGGAAATTAGCTTTTGCTTTTGGAAATGCGCCACCATGTTTTTTAATGAATTTTTACCCAACTTTCCTATTTTGTCCTTAGCCTTTCATGACATTTACCAAAATCACATCTTCTTCTTCAATCAACTCCATGCTGCTCATCTCATTCCCGCTGCTCATCTCCATCAACAATCGCTGTCCATCTCATCTTCTTCTTCAATTAACTCACAGTCGTCGTCCATTTCATATTCCTGTTGCTCATCTCCATTGACGGCTTCGTGAATTGCGATGGTGTGACTATTACCTTCTTTGGCAATGAACAGTCACGCGTTAGCGATTGTGAGAGATCAACGGAGCGCGGCGGCGGGAGAGAGAGATTGATGGAGCACGGCGGCGAGAGAGACTGAGATGAGGCAGAGAGAGATCGAGAGAATGAGATGAGATATAGAGAGAGATTGAGAGACAAGAGAGACAGATGAATGGTGGAGCTGACGAGTGATAAGGTGGATCTACTTGAGTAAAAACCCAGATGAAAATTTTAGGTTTGTTTTAGATGAATTTAAATAAAATGTGATGTGGGGTTTCTTTAATTATTTCATTCTTTAATTGATGATGTTTTGGGTTTGTGATTTCTGGAAATTTTGATGAGGTCTGGTGTTGGGTATTGAGGGCCTTTGTTGTTCACCAGAGACCTCAATTATGACATCTACAGGTGATTTCCTCATCTAGGGTATCTCCAAATTTTTGCAATTTCTGTTTGTTTCTCAAGTAAATTTGGGGTTTCATGATATTTAAAGTCGATTTCCCCATTTGGGTAGCTCTTGAATTGTATAGTTTCTGTTTGTTTCCCTTCAAAGTTTAGGACTTTATGGCATTTAGAGACAATTATGTCAGCTTTGTTGGATTTCTGTAGGGATGGCAACGGGGTGGGTCGGGATCGGGGAATGCTTTTCCATCCCCATCCTCACCTCCAAAAACCATCCCCATCCCTATCCCTGCATTTAGAGAAGCGGGGCCGGGGTCAGGGATTCCCCGTTGGAGGGGTCTTCCCCATACCCGCCCCATTCCTCGTTTAATATAACCATGCATTTAAAAATTACAACTTAAAACATAGAATAAAATAGTAATTTATATAGTCGAAAATCAAAGATTCCATAAAACAAACCAACTTCTAAAGTTTAGAATCTAAACATATGCAAACTAAATATTAGAGCCACAAAAGGTCTCATGCATCAAAGCATAATCAACTTCTAAACATTAGTAAACCAAATCTTAGCAAAAGAGTCACAAAAGGTCTCATGAAAACATAACAAAGTCTGAAAACTAAGGCAATAATTAACACATAATCAAAGACAAACAGCTTGAAAACATCAAAACATATACATAAAATTCTCCTTCCATGTCTATTCCTCATAGCTTTAACATTTACTTCATCGTTGCTCATGCTATTTCTTCTCAAGCATCATACTTCACAAAACTTGGATCTTGGCAAAATATAACAGAATGTTATTAATTTTATTTCCTTAAATTAGTTTAAAGAACATAGTAAGCAAATACATCATTTACCTCATCAGCTTTGATTGTTTCTTCCTTTATTGAATAAAGGGGAGAGCTTGTTGAACCTGAAAAATTACAAGACAGCAATTAAATAAGATTAGTAGATTACCTTATTGAAATTAAAAAAATCATCAATTTAAATCATAAAAACAATTTGTTCATACCTTCCATAGCTGTTCATAACTAGGGATGGCAACGGGGCGGGGCCGGGGCCGGGGATGGGGATGGAAAGGGGTTGGGGAATGCTCTTCCATCCCCATCCCCATCCCCGCCCCTCAAAACCATCCTCATCCCCGTCCTCGCCCCCAAAAATCATCCTCATCTTGTAATAACTTAAAATAAAATATTTTCTTTTTGGTAAAAAAAAAAAAAATAGAGTCAATGTTAATCAAGAGTACTTGTGCCAGAGGTGTCATAACAAGCTAGTACGGTACAGCCCGTTGGCCCCAAGGAGCCTTGCTGGCAGGTCAACCCCACGGGCCATAAAGGAGCCGGCCCACCTTTTTTTTAATGAAAAGAAATATTATTTTTTAAAAAAACTTAAAAACCTTGTATGAAAATTAATTTTTTTAACTTAAAATTTATTTATTCAATTAAAAAAAAATTATTTAATTTTCAATTAAAAATTTATTTATTATTTAAACTTTAATAACTTATATATTAGATTAACTTATTTATTATTTTAATCGAACAAAATAATATGTAAGAAATAGATCAATAAATCAATTTATTTTAAAAAATAATTCAAAGAATTAATAAAGATGTAAGAAATAGATGAAATTATTTAATAAAAAGTGTGTAAGTCGGATAAAAAAAATATGGGTAAAGAAATTAATTTTATCTACTTATACAGATTTCAATATTACATGATTGCCTCGTTAAAAACCCTACCAAGAAAAACCTAGTGGGATATAAACTTGGTAAGGAAAAAGAGTGCAATCGAATTACAATTTATAAGTACATGTATAATTAAAATTTAAAAAGAGTGTAATCGAAAACTCTTCAGCCTTCAGCCATCTTTCTGGTTACTACTGAAACCCTCATCGACGTATAAGTTTACAAAATTTTGAATTAATTCATTGTCCTCCATTTGATGATGCATCCTTATTTAAGCATGCTCTCAATCCTGAAGACATATTAATACTTTCACAATCTCAGGGGTTAAAGAAGTTCTTCTAGGTTCGATAATACGTCCATTTGTGCTGAATGTCTATTTTGAAGAAACAGTGGACACGGGGATAACGAGTATGACATGTGCTAGTTGTTACAGTACCGGATATCTGTTTCTATGGTTCTTCCACCATAACAGTAGATCAAAATCCTAGACGTCCTCTCTTCCACCAGTTGTTTCCAACATAGAGAACTCAGTGTTAAGGAAGTTGTTGAGTTCGATATTTTCAGTTGAGCAAGTCTTGCAACTGGAGATTAAGATGAAGAACTTATTGAGCTCCTATCGGAAGTCCCGCCCCTACCCTTTAGGAGGATGCTCCAACTTCATTTCAATGGGTGTATGTCCTGTTCTTCTGATGGTAGCGTGTTTACGTCGCCAAACTAGCGATCATAAATAGTATAAACTTTGAACAACTTGGTTTGCAAGTCAGTAGACTGTTGAGTAAAATATAAGTTCAAGTTAGTACAAATATAATGAAAAAAAGTTTCTACACCAGATAATTTAATTCTAGGATCTAATATAACACTTAAGGCATAGAGTAAGGAATTTCATACCAGTATTTTTTAAATTTTTTCTCCATGACCAACAACTGCAGTGCCTAAGATTTCATCGTCTCTATAAGAGTTAAACATATCAGACATTTCAAAAAGATGATGCATTGCAAGAGAAAATGTGGGGTAATAGACCCCGGAAAGAAGTATAGTGAAATTGTAAAAAACCTTTAAAATTTCGATAAAAATGTTTGCCACATACCAATCATCTACGGTTAGTATTAGACTACCCATTTTCATATTATAAACCTGTAATAGTGATAGAATAATCAATAGCATTTTGCAGCATTAAGTAAGTGGAATTCCATCTTACCGGCATATCTGTTTGGAATCTACGAGGTCGTAGTTGGTTAGCTTGACAATATCTACCAAATTCTACCACTTTTGGATTAGAGTCCAAAAAGGGGCATCTTTGATGCGATCTATACGATCGCTTACAACTTTCAAACCAGATTTTACAACTAAATTTATGATGTAACATGCACACCGTTGGTGGAAGAAATAACCCCTAGCTTATGGGACATTGTTGTCAACAAAACAAACCAATAGATCTAGTGTTTGATGATGCATTATCTAATGTGATAGAAAAAATGTGTTGAGTTATTCTATAATCTTGTAAACAGAAGTAATTACTTGATAAATACTTTCAACAGTATGCTGAAAATCCATGCAACGAAAACCAAGAATTCTTTTTTGAATCTTACAATCAGAGTCTAAATAGTGTCCCGTGACACATAAATAGTCATTTTTAGAACGTGCGTTCCAAATATCAGAAGTTAGTGTTAGGAAGTATGCCCTAAAGAAAGGGTTTTTCTGTAACAAATCACTTGATATCAATAAAAGTCTTTTGTTAACAAATAAATTATGTAGCATGTATAAATCATTTATTATATATGTCAAAAGCAAAATATTCTAAGGATCCAAGACTAAAAGAAATATAAAGAATTGTTCACATAAAGAAGTGTTCACATAAAGAAGTTTATGTATGATTTATGTATGGTAGACATAATTCTTTATTTAGTCTAAAAATGTTCACAATTTAAGATACAGTATAGACACCTTATCTTTATTAAAGTTGTGGGTCTTTTGTTTTCAATTGGGAAGTGATGAGTCTAGAATTATCAAGTGAAAGACTTTGAACAAAAGACCTAGTACATATGATGTATTGAACGGATCAAGTGAATATTATATTTCGATTTTACCGTTAATGGAATAATACATTCATAATAGAGCAATTGAAATATATATCTTAATTCTGAGATAAATAATATACCATATGTATTATGAGTTGTAACATTTGAGCTATCAATGGGTACGACCATAGAATAACGATTCTGAATGGGGAGAGTTCAATAAAAGATTTTAACTCTACAAATGTGGTGTTAATCCCCACGAAGAGGAATCCTAAAACAATGAAGGACTTTAGACCGGTAAGCCTTTATAGTGTGATTTATAAAATAGTGACTAAAACTCTTGCTAATAGATTAAAAGTAATTCTGTCCAATATTATTTATCCTAGGCAGTCAGCTTTTGTCCCGAGTAGACTTAATTTTGACAATGTGCTGGTATCTTCTGAAATGATGCATTCTATTAGCAAAAGGAAGAAAGAAAAAGTAAGGTTGGTAGCTCTAAAACTTGACATGAGCAAGGCGTATGATCATGTTGAATGAGATTTCTTGAGGAGGGTGATGGAAAAGATGGGGTTTCCGTGGAAATAGATGGGATTAGTTATTGACTATGTTTCCATGTTCAGCTTGGGCTCTCTATTAACGACATCATTATGGGTAAGGTTTTTCCTTCGAGAGGGCTTCGACAAGGCTATCCTTTGTCACCCTATCTGTTTTTATTATGTGTCGAGGCACTCTCGTGTCTTATGAAAAAGTTTGAACATGGTGGGAAGATGTTGGGTGTGAGATATGTTAGAGGTAGCCTGGTGGTAAGCCATTTATTTTTTGCAGATGATAGTGTTCTTTTCTGTAGAGCCTTGATTAGAAGTTATGAGGAGATCATGAGGGTTTTTAATATCTATGAAAAGACTCCAGACAACTAGTGAATCTCAAAAAATCAAGCCTCACTTTCAATCCTAATGTGGATGGGAGGTTAGGAAGGAGATTTAAAATCTATTTAGGATTAGAGATAATCAAACCCGTGATAAATATATAGGGCTACCAACTTTAGTAGGAAAAAACAAGAAGAAAACTTTTAATGACATCAAGGAAAGAGTCTCGAGAAAGATTAGGAGTTGGAAAGGGAATTTATTTTCTATGGGGGTGGGGGGAGGGAGGAGTTTATTAAGGCTATGGCTTAGGCGATCCCCACTTATACCATGAGCATTTTTCAACTTCCGTTAGGTCTGTGCAATGAGTTAGGCTCTATGATGTCAAGATTTTGGTGGGCCTCCAAAGAGGGGAAAAGAAGATTATTTAGGTGAGTTGGGAAAGAATGTGCAGGCCTAAGATTATGAGAGGCACTGGCTTTAAAGATCTTGTTCTTTTCAACTAGGCTCCGGTGGCTAAACAAGCGTGGAGATTGGCTATTGGGTCGGAGTCTCTGGCCTTCAAATTGTTGAAAGCAAAATACTTCAAAAAGGAGGAGTTCCTGAAAACTCAATTGAAGCCAAGCTGCTCACATTTATGGAGGAGTTTAATTTGGGATAGGGAATTGCTTCTTAAAGGAATCATATGGAAGGTAAGGAATGGGGAAAACATTTTGGCTTTTCAAGATCCCTAGATCCTTAGGCCAAGTTTCTTCAAACTTATCTTGTTCAATAAGGAAAATATGTTAAAAGTGGCGGATCTCTTAAATGCTGATAGGAATGTATGGGACTTGAGTAAGATTGATCAACATTTCGTAAAGGATGATAAGGATGCCATCCTTTCCATCCCTCTGGGTTTTAGAAGAGGTACTGATTCCTTACTTTGGCATTATGGGAGGAAAGGAAACTATAAGTTAAGAGCGGATACAGGGTTTCTATCGAAGATAAATATCAAGAATCCTGCTCCAACTTTATAGCTTGTTGGACCCAAAGACTCTCCACGGGGAGCACAAAAGTCTCCACTATCGGAGCACAAATATCTCCAGGGGGTTCAAACCCCGAGAAAGCACCTTGAGTGCCAAAGACTCTCCACGGAGAGCAGAAAAGTCTCCGCCATCGGAGCACAACTATCTCCAGGGGGTTCAAACCCCGAGAAAGCACCTTGAGTGCCAAAGACTCTCCACGGAGAGCACAAAAGTCTCCGCCATCGGAGCACAAGTATCTCCAGGGGGTTCAAACCCCGAGAAAGCACCTTGAGTGCCAAAGACTCTCCATGGAGAGCACAAAAGTCTCCGCCATCGGAGCACAAGTATCTCCAGGGGTTCAAACCCCGAGAAAGCACCTTAAGTGCCAAAGACTCTCCACGGAGAGCACAAAAGTCTCCGCCATCGGAGCACAAATATCTCCAGGGGGTTCAAACCCCGAAAAAGCACCTTGAGTGCCAAAGACTCTCCACGGGGAGCATAAAAGTCTCCGCCATCGGAGCACAAATATCTCCAGGGGGTTCAAACCCCGAAAAAACACCTTGAGTGCCAAAGACTCTCCACGGGGAGCATAAAAGTCTCCGCCATCGGAGCACAAATATCTCCAAGGGGTTCAAACCCCGAGAAAGCACCTTGAGTGCCAAAGACTCTCCATGGAGAGCACAAAAGTCTCCGCCATCGGAGCACAAGTATCTCCAGGGGGTTCAAACCCCGAGAAAGCACCTTAAGTGCCAAAGACTCTCCACGGAGAGCACAAAAGTCTCTGCCATTGGAGCACAAATATCTCCAGGGGGTTCAAACCCCGAAAAAGCACCTTGAGTGCCAAAGACTCTCCACGGGGAGCATAAAAGTCTCCGCCATCGGAGCACAAATATCTCCAAGGGGTTCAAACCCCGAGAAAGCACCTTGAGTGCCAAAGACTCTCCACGGGGAGCACAAAAGTCTCCGCCATCGGAGCACAAATATCTCCAGGGGGTTCAAACCCCGAGAAGCACCTTGAGTGCCAAAGACTCTCCACGGGGAGCACAAAAGTCTCCGCCATCGGAGCACAAATATCTCCAGGGGGTTCAAACCCCGAGAAAGCACCTTGAGTGCCAAAGACTCTCCACGGGGAGCACAAAAGTCTCCGCCATCGGAGCACAAATATCTCCAAGGGGTTCAAACCCCGAGAAAGCACCTTGAGTGCCAAAGACTCTCCAAAAGGAGCAGAAAAGTCTCCACCTAACGGAGCAAACAAATCGGAGCATACGAAGCCCGAAACTAAATGCATGGTTATTAACTAAATCCGGTAATCAATGACAGTGATTTGAAATATAACACACGACAACCGAAGATCATAACCTGACAAAATTTAACATACAAAATAATAAAGCCTCCAAAATGGAGCACCGAAGCATGTCCAATGCAAAACCAAAGCCTTCGATACGGAACACCAAAGCACACCCAGTGCAACTATTAATAATAAAATAAATAAATAAATAACATAATAAAGACTCCATGAAATGGAGTACCCATAAATCCGAAAGTATTAACCATTGATGAATCCATCACACAACCCCGACTATAAATGGGCGACGCTCAATAATGAAAAGAAATGATATATGGCAACCAAGCCACTGAACCTATAATAAGCTCAAATAAAATTGATATTCATTTCACCGTCGGAGGTGATTACAAGATGTGGGGACAAACCCCGAATCGAAAGATTTAGTAAATAATAATATAACAATAGAATTAACGGTAGGATTCGATTAAGGTTTTCGTATTCCATAAGTTTTACGGAATCAAATTATCTCTGAAAAGAACATTCGAAGGGACTAAGTCCCTAAAAGTTCTACGGTACCAAATTGCCTCGGAGAGGAATCTCCAAATGAAAACCTTTCGAATAAACATGCTGAGGCCATAATAAGGCTACAATAATTGAAGCAATCATATTCAGCACCGATCCAAATTTATTTTGAATTACATAAAGCTATTCAAGTCCCCACCTCTATTACCAAAAACTCCAGAGCTGAGAACTTGAGGGGGTAATGTTGGACCCAAATGTGTAACATTCAGGAGACATAATCAATAGAATATACTCACACAAATAACATAACACACAATGATGCGTACACTGCACATACGTGCAAAGCATATATAAACTCTATAAATAACCTCTTTTATAACAAATCAAGGGAGGTGAACTAATTCAGAATGGCTGGGCGGGCGGGTGGCCAATAAGCTCTGAAGAGCTCAATTTGACTCATTTTTAGTCACAACATAGCTGATAAGAAATGGTGGATATCTCTGTGGAACCTAAATATTCCTCTAAAGGTGAGAATCTTTGTGTGGAGAATTTGTCACAATGTCATTCCTTCCTTGTTCAGCTTTGGCAAAATAGGGGTGATTAATATGGCTTACTACAGCAGACGCGGGGAGGATATTGAGACTGTGGGTCATGCACTGTGGTGGTACAATAAGACTATGGCGGTGTGGAATAGATGTGTTTTGGGAAAGAATAAATTGTTTTAAAGGGTTGAAATGCAATGATGTTCTAAGGGGTCTGACTGCAACAGTTAAAAGGGAAGAGTTAGAATTAATATGCATGATTTTGTGGAGTGTATGGATGAATCGTAATGACTTGATTCATGGTGGCAAGACAAAATTAGCTGAGGATCTGGTTAGCAGTTTGTCGAAGCCATCTGTTGGAGTTCCAAAACACACAAATGGTTTTTGAATTCTAATTTACAAACTTCTCCCAATATCAGTACTGTTTGGCAACCTCCTCCTCATGGGTGCTTGAAAGTTAATACAGATGTTGCTATAAGAGAAGATAAAAGTTTCATTAGAGTGGCTGTGGTTATAAGGGATGATAGTAGCTTGATTGTTGTTGTGTCTTCTAAGATTTTGGTGGGGAATTTCCAGGCTGAGATGGGGGAGCGCCTAGCTTTGAAAGAAGGTTTGTTGCTGGCTAAGATTCTAGGTTATAGAATTTATTGTTGGCAGAGATGGATGCTTGTAATGTAGCTTCATCTGTTATGAAGAAGAATACTCATCGTGGAGAAGCTGGGGTCATTATCAGAGACATTGAAGCCTTGTTTGATGAGGTAGGGGTTATAAAATGCTAGGCTATTCCACGCTCAGGAAATGGTGTGACATATAATCTTGCCTCCTTGGTTTGTTCTTCTAATTAAGAATGATCGTTTATGGCAGGGTGTTAGTTTGAGGTGCAGCTTTCCTTATCTGTAGCTTTTGTTTTAGTATGTCTTTTGTCAATATATATAGTCAATGTTAATCCAGACTATTGATGCAAATGTCAAGTCAATATATATATCATGAATTTCTTGTTGTGGCCCAAGCAGAATTAAGCATTGTCGATGGTTGGGCCGCATAGGTTGAGGCAGAAAAGAATGATACCGAGTCTGGTTAATTATGTTTATGTTTCTTTTCCTTCTGTTGAGGCCTGCATATCATTTTAGATTTATGTTTTAGGGCTTGCACATGCATCTGCTTTCACTTTTTTTTTTCCTTTTTTTTATTAATAAAAGGTTTCGGATTTTTAGCTAAAAAAAAAAAAAAAAATCATGTATTTCTTGTTCAATTGTTCTTTAGGTTTTCAAGTGTTAAAAAAAATGATGAAAATTAAAAAAAAAAAATTATCTAGTCTCAAATTAATAGATATCATCAATATATATATATATATATATGCTTCTTGGAACATTGGTTATATATATATATATATATTAAACAACCAATACTTGTTGGGTCAAAAAAAAAATATATATATATTAAACAACCAAAAACCTTTATTAATAAAAATAAAAAGAAAAAAGGGAAAAGAAATGAAAGCATGAGAGGAGCGCTTACCCTAAAACACGTTAATCTAAAAAGACATACAAGTTTAAAAAATAAAAATAAAAAACTTGAACTTAGATCAACAGAATCATTCTTTTTTGCCTCAAGGCTCAATCTGTGCAGCCCAATTAGCGATAGCGACACCTTTTAATTGTGTTTGGGCCGCTGAAGTCGCAGAATCAGAACAAACCTTAGACTTAGTTATCGGGAGGCGCTTAGAACTTTTCTTACTCATTTGAGACTTGGATTTATATATATAGCTACATATGGATCGAGAGATGATGTTTTGACTTTCGAGCACCTAACATTTCATCATCACTTGCCCTTCTAACATGTATTATCACATTATGGGTCCTGTGATCCTCTTATCACTATCCCGTGTCCGAAATACAATAATACTTATTTTTTTCAAGACATAATACAAATTAATTTAAAGTTTGTCTTTACTAAATTTCAAACATTTTGATCTTTGCTGCATTCACAAGTTGTTTCTATTAATTTCAATGATATCATTTATTTGATCAACCATTTTCATAGCAAGTCATGAGTGATATCTATGATGTTGACGTGCATCAAAGATTTGAAGAGAGTTGTTTAATTATACGATAAAATTTAACTTTTAATTTAGCATCGGTTATTAATTACTTATTTTCTTGTTTTAATTTGTGCCATATATCAATATTGTTGATCAATCTTTTATTCGAAGGGTTTCATAATTCCTTTAATTTCCAACATGTTAAAAAAATGAAACCATTTGATTTGATTTTTCCCTTTTTTTTTTTTTTTTTTTTTTTTTTGCATGTTATTCTAAAAACGAATGATTAAAAGGATTTAGAAAACTTAATTTGATTTAGAATATTGAAACAAAATATTGCATAGAGTTAAAAAAAAAAGTTTCTAAGCAAATATCTCATGTTCACATGTGGTATTATATATATATATATATATATATATAATATATAGGTTATCCACTAGCTAGATCAAATTAAATTAAACAAATAGCTAAAGTCAAGCAATGAAGTGACCAAATCTTACAATACAAATACCTTAAAATATAATTTTTTATTAACATTGCATAAATATAGATAACAACAGAACCAGATCACACTGGGAAGGCACATCTACACACACAAATTTTATTTAGGGTAGCAGTTTCTCACTCAATTAAACATTCACACAATAATTACATAATAATAAAATTATAATTAATTAGAAGAGGTGGTGGTGCTTCTTGCCATGAGCTTCCTTCTCTTCTTCCTTGTCCTCCTTCTTCTCATGGTGCTCATGGAAGGCGAATCCTCCGGCTCCAACTGCAGCCGCTGCTGCAATCTCCTCTTCTATCTTGTGCTTGTGAGCATGCTCCGGGTCTTTCTCTGACTTGTGCTTCTCATGCTGTTATATATATATACATATATATATATATATACATACCAGTATCAAATAATTAATATTTCCAGCACTACACTTCTTAAGGAGGATCTATTTGGTATTTGAAAAGTTAAAATCAGATTAAATAAAACATCATTAAAAGTAGAACTATATTTCAAGACAAACTGGGATAAAATCATTTTGAAAATAAATATTACTAAATACTTAAAAAAAAAAGAAGTTGAAAATCCCATATAGTTAAAAATATATAATAAATATACCAGAGCAAAAGCACCGGCGGTGGCTGTCCCTAGCTCTCCTATATGTTCAAGATGCTTGTGGTGCTTCTCCTCCTTCTTGTAATCAATTTCTTCTTTCTTGTTGTATTGACCAACATTCTCCTCGCTAGAGTAAGCACCACCGTATGCGGTGGTGTTCTCAGAGTAGATGCCACCCTCGGAGTAAACATCACCCTCGTCCTCATCCTTCTTGTGGTGGAAGAGGTGGTGGTGCTTTTCTTCGGCCATAGTACTTGCTGGAAAGA
This sequence comes from Acer campestre, assembly GCA_954870605.1. NCBI lineage: Eukaryota > Viridiplantae > Streptophyta > Magnoliopsida > Sapindales > Sapindaceae > Acer > Acer campestre. The sequence goes on along the minus strand of OX940810.1, from coordinate 10,825,813 downwards.
AGTTTGATGAATTGAAAAATGAGAAGTAATACGGTTGTGAATGTGGTTATTACTAGTGATGGTGAAGTAGTGTTTGGGGGAGGTAGGGCTATTTATAAGTGAGGGTGGCCAAATGCCAAGTGTTTATAGTATTTGTAACTTCGCTCATGGTTCATTTGTGGTCCTCACCATTAGGGGTGTGTTGGATCCGATCCAATCTAATATGGTCCATTGGATCTTATTCAATCCAATGGATTAAATTAGATATGAGGACATGATTGGATTATAAATTATTAAATTCATTGGATTAGATAATAGATTGGATCAGATCCTATCAAATCCATTGGATCTGTCAAAATATAAATCTTATTTTGTCTTACTCTAATTTATTTTATCTTATATAGATGAACATTCAGCAAATTATGGGTGCTATATATTGTATTTTATTACGATAAATAGTTATAATTTTATTCCAAACTTTTGAATGATTTAATTCATGTTGGTGTTTAAAACTTTTTTTTTATAAAAAAAATATTACATAAATTCGGGTTTTTTATTTTTTTTATTTTTTTATTTTTTAGGAGGACTTAAACCAACAATCTTGTAGTGTAGGTATGAGGGGTATACCATCGAACCAACCTATCTCGTCTTCGTGTTTAAAACTTATGCTTAAAGTTTATAATTTATTGAACTTTAAGTGTACAGTTATTTATTGCTTTTATGTTGACTATTAGTTTAGAATAATTTTATTTGAAATATTAAATAATGATTTTGTTAATTTTACGAATTTTTTTTAACAAATTATATATTAAGCATTGATTCATAAGAATCCGCAATAAGATTAAATCTGATCGGATTGTAATTTCTTTAATCTTATCGGATCTTGAATCATAGAAATCCAACGGATCCAATTCGCTGCACACCCGTACTCACCATCATCATAATTAAATTTTCATAAATGATTTATTTTTTATAGCATGATGTGGCTTGATAATAAATGACACTCATTCAGTTTGACAATGTCTAATGTTTGTTCGGCCTAACAATATCGACGTAAAAGAATGGGTTAGTTTTCTCTCTCTCTCTCCACAAAAATAATGCGTTTTTCTCCTTTAATTTAAATATTTTTAAAAAAATATAAATAACAGTACAACTTGATGTAAATTCACTTTCATGAGACTTTAATATCTGTTTACATGATTATAAGGTGTATCCTTTGCCTATTAAAAGAAAAGAATATGTAAGTTATGAATGATTTTATGTTTTATTTTTTGGAAGTACAATACAATTTTGACACCTACCAAATCAGGAAAGTGCTGAAACCTATCGAGATCAAGCACAATGAATCCCTACTAATGTGTAAGAGAGATGAATTACCACTTGTACTAAGAGATAATGTACTTTACAATAATGTTACATCATTAAAAAAATATTGTTCAAATGATATGATAAACTGTTTTGTGACTACTAGATAGTTACAAATAAACTTGTCACATTATTTGGATAATGAATTACAACAAATAATAATCCATTTATTTATTTATTTTATTATAATATATATAAAATCAAACCTTTCCTAATTAAAAAAAATTAAAAAAAAAAGAAACTCTCTGCACCTGATGTGACTAAAACTTGAATCGTATACAATATATATATATATATATAATCTTTCTATTATCAGTTCGTCTTGACAATAAATATATCAAGACAAAGAATGTTGACCACAGATTATGAAGAAGTTTTGATAAGTGCATATACTTAATATATCAGGACGAAGAATGTGGACCACAGATTATGAAGAAGTTTTGATAAGTGCATATACTTTGAGTCAAAGTATGTAAATCCAGTGGTCAACATTTTTCATCCTAATATATTTTTTGTCAGGACAAACTGATAATAAAAAATTTATATATATATATATATATATAAACAAAGCCTTGACGATTAATTTATTACAATATTTTGTTTTATTTTATTTTCCGTTACATGTAAAACATCTCATCTACTATTCCCGGGAGCTGATATTGACACCCATAAAACTTATTAGTACACCCATATTTTATTAAAAATTTTAATTACAAAAATATCTCAATAGAAATTTACCAATAAGGACAGGTTACTTTAATTAAAAATGAACCAAATACTATATATACTCATTAATTACACCAATATTTTCAACTATATTTCTTTATTAAAAAAAAACTTACCTTTCAAAAAAAAAAAAAAAACACTTATGATAAACCCTAATTAAACTCTAATTTTATTTCAATTTTTGAAATTTCTCATCATCACATGATTATCATATTGTTTTTGTCTTCATATATATATAGTTATAAACTCTATCAAAAAACAACATTTTTTTTTACTATAGCCGTAAATATCAACAAGTTTATTTATTTATTTTTAAGATAGCCATAGATGTCAATAAGAATTTTTTTTTATTTTTTATTTATTTATTTTTATTTTTTTAAAGATAGCTCTCTAAATAAGATAATTACAAATTAAAAATCTTTTGACCCCATATATATATATATATATATATTCCCTTTCAAAAGGCTTCTACATTCGAGATATTTCCAAAAGTAAATTAAACCATCATTAAAAAATGATTTGATTCTAAAAATAATATGATTTTTTTTTTTTTTTTTTTTTATAAATTGGGTGTGGTAATAATTTAAGAGTGTTTATAAATAATATGTATTAAAATGAATAAATTTATTTCAATGAGGGTACTATTGGCATTAAGATGGGTATTTATAGTAATATTTAATTTTTAAATTTTAGACATGAATGTACTTATAAAAATGGGTGTGCTAATAAGTCTTTTAATAAATTTTTTTTTTTACAATAAATTAAAAATACTTGTATGTATCAAATTTATTGAAAGGATCAATTTCACAAATCAAGAGGTCTACGAAGCTGTGAAAGGACAATTTCACATGTTCTACAACGGCAATGACCATAGTGACAAGTGAGTTGGGTAACAACCGTAGTGAATTCACCAATAGATTGCACATTTTCACCCGGATCCTATTTCCCCATATTCTCATCCCAATTTAGGGAATTTTTTTTAAGGAAAAAAAAAAAAATAAATAAGTGACATGCACATGCGCCGTCTATTTGTGTGTCCAACACACGTCCGATTTCATCGTCTTCTTTAACTGATTTCTTTGTACATATTTTACAATAAAATACATAACAGAAAATTTACAACAAAGAAAATATAGCAGAAAATAAAAATATTAAAATTACATCCCGGGATTAATATTACATGAGATTACAACCTTTAAAAAAACAAAACCTAAACCCATTGTACCATACAATTAACGATCAACCATGTTTATAATAAATAAATAAATAAAAATTATAAACACCATACAATCATTAGAAAAGTGCCTACACATTCATAGGGGAAATGGATGGAGATGAGGATGATTTTCATCCCTAAATTGAAATGGGGATGGGGAGACCCTTTCCACTAATGTATTGAAATGAGGATGAGGATGGGGATGGGGATGGGGATGGGGGAGGTCCCCCCATCCTCATTTCCCTATTTCCCCCAAAATATTATAAATATAATTATATATATATATATTTATTTATTTATTTGAAAACCTAACTATATAAACCTCATTTACACAAATGGATTATTGAAATACTTTATTTTGTAATGAATTTTCTTTTATATTTGTAATGCACTAATGAATTTTATTTTATATTTGTAAATTTTTTTTATATATAATTTGTAATTTTCAGTCAAATAGAAAAATGGGAAAATGGGAAAACAGGGAAACGGAAAAAATCGGGGAAAAAGGGGAACTGGGATTGTGGATTGTGGATGGAGGATGGGGATGGGGATGGGGGGACCTATATCCATCCCCATTTCTCCAATGTGCAGCCCTAGTCACCATGGATTATCAATGTTTTATTAACAATAGGTTTTACCCGTGTTAAAAACTCTAAAGTTTATATATATATATATATAATATAAATATTATTAAAAAAATTGAGAGAATTCGTATTTTGATTTTTGATTTTTTGTTGAAGCATTATAATAATATTACATAAATTTGGGTTTTTTTTTTTTTTTTTATAAAAAGGACTCGAATCTGCAACGTTATGAAATAAATATGAGAGGTTTTATCACCAGACCAACTTAATCTCGTCGAATTTGTATTTTGTTCATCTGTACGAAGAGGATTGTTTGACTTAATAATAATAATAATTTTTGTTCTTATAGGGTAAATTCTAAAGGATTCAAATCACTTATCAAAAAATTGTGTCCAATTTATGTGTAACCAATCAAATTAGGCCATATGTATACGTTTATTTTTAAAAAAATAATTAAATATAAATGATTGCGTACACATAACCCAATTTAATTAGTTTGACATAAATTGAGATACCATTTTTGTACAAATAATTTGAATCTAACTCTAAAAGCATGAATTTGAGTTTTTGTTTGTATTAAGGATAGCATAAATGTGACATGCGTAAAATTTTAAGGTGGACAGGTGGTTAGTGACTTTTGCTCCCAAATCCTAATACTTTACGGTAGTAATTGTTACAAGAAATATTTTGATTTGTAGATCGCTCTTAGCACGGGTGGTTGACTGGTTGTACACCTCCTTTTCATAATGGTGAGAGATACCGTCATTCACATGGTAATATTTGCAATACTTAAAAAAATAAAAATAAATAAAAATAAAAATATGAAAGAAAAAAGATATTTTGATTTTTTATTAAAAGAAAAGTTGAGCGGTTGAGGATGGAGATTGATTTGTTGTCAATTTCTTGGCCGGTGGTAGGGCCCTCCCACTCAAATCTGATTGCCACTTCAAATTGGATCTGTCGGCAAAGACTACTGTAGTCGGTAGGATTCCTTTCGCATATTCACTTCGAATGTTCTAACTTCTAAGTTGTGACAAAAATATTTCACTGGTTACCACCTTAGAGCATCCACATTGGTTGGTCTAAAAAACAAGACTCATTTATTGCCATATCAAATGAGTTTCAAATGAGTCTTGTTTTTTAAAAATGGATCTTGCCATTTGGATCCACTTTATTTGGATCTCTTTTTTCCACAATGGGACTAAATTGGAAAAGTAAATGTGGATCCACTTTTTTAACTTTTTTCCAAACAATCATTACTCTTCTTTAAAATATTATATATATATTAATAAATAAATTATATAATATAGTTAAAATATCAATACTATCAATAATTATTTAAAAAATTATAATTAATTTAAAATAATAAAAAATTATTAATTTAAAATTATCACAACCGAATTACATCAACAATAAAAATAAATATTTAAAACAAAATATTGTATACGATTAGACATGGCGCCTGTTTCGGTTCGGTTCCAGTTTCGGTTCCGAACCTTCAAAATCGGTTCCGATTCCGGTTTTGAAGGTTTGGTTCCGGCTCCTTGGTTTAGTTCCGGTTCGGGTTTGACGGTTCCGACGGATCGGTCTCAGTTTCAGTCCGAGTTTCGTCTGTTCCAACGGTTCAGTTACGGTTTGGTTTCGGTTTCGGTTTCGATCTGGTTTTCGATGGTTCCGACAGTTCAGTTCTGGTTCTGGTTCCAATTCCGAATTATAATTATATATATTTTTTTCATTATATATAATTATTGAAATTAATAATAGTATATTTAACTTATAATAATTTTTATATATTAAATTTATTTATATTTTGTCATTTATATATATAATTATTGAAATTAATAATAATATATTTATATTTAAATAATTGAAATATATATATTAAATTTATATTTTTTTTTTTCATTATATATATATTTATTAAAATTAATAATTATATATTTAAATTTAAATTTAAATTATATATATAATTTAAACCCAACCCAATGATTGGAGAGGGTTAGAAACCCAACCCAATCATTGAGCAAGACCCAAATTGGGTTCCAAATATGGAACTCCATTTGGGTCTACTTGGGTGGAGCCCACTTTTGGCTCTTGTTTTTTGGATCCAATTTTCATCCAATATAGCAAATGAGACCTAAATATAAATGGATCTTGTGAAAGTGGGTCTTATTTTACAACCAATGTGGATGCTCTTATCCAATACTTATAATAATAATAAGGGTTAATATCGTTTTAGTCCCTACTGTTTACCATATTATCTATTTGGGTCCTCGTAGTTCCAGTATTGGCCGATTTAGTCCTTCTGTAACGTTTTCTGTTAAAATCTGACCACCTGACATGGTCAGATGGTCAAATGACTGTTATACCCCTAACAATGGCTGAGTTGGTTACAAAGACAATATTGCCCTTCTAATAAATATTTAAACGATTTAAAAATAATAATTTTTAAATTAATTAAAAAAAACTTTTTAAAAAAATTGATTGAATGGAGATTCATATTAGATCACCACCGTCCATCTCATGAGATGGACGGTGGGGATCCAATCTTGATTAAAAAAAACAAAACAAAAAAAACTTAAAAAAAAAAAAACAAAAAAAAAACTTTTTTAAAAAAAATTAAATTGATTGAGTGGATCCTCACCGTCCATCTCATCTCCACCTAATTTTTAAAATAAATAAATAAATAAAAACTTAAAATCAAAAACAAAAAAATCTTCATCTATGAGTAAATTTTTTTTAATAAAACAATATCTGGAATTTTTAATAAAAAATCTTCACTATCATCAAACCCAAAAAATCAAATTCTTAATATTTCCTAGAATTAAAATGGGATTTGTAATTAAAACACAATTGTCAACAATCAACCAAGAACAACAAGGAACTTAGAGAAAAAACGCGAACTTCAGCCAATTTTTTTGTGTTTCTCCTAAGTTTTTAGCAGTTATGCAATGAAACCAACTTGAATCACATCACATCAAGATAAGAGGTTTCGGAGAACCCAACGCAAATATTTGGTATACATTAACCCAGTTCATCACCAAACCCTAACAAAAAATTTCTCTCTCTCTCTCTCTCTCTCTCACTCCAAGTGACGACGGCGACAGCGATGACTAGCAGCGACGACGACGACGACCGGAAGCAACTACGAAGACGACGACGATGACCGGAAACGCGACGACGACGACCAAATTTGTCTCTTCTTCTTCTTTCTTGGCTTCGGAGTGGCTGATAATGGTGGTGGTGGTGAGATCGATTGATCTAGAGAGAGATGAGATGAGATGAGATTCAAGTGGCTAGGGTTTGAAATGAGAAAGAGTGGCGAGGAAGAAAGAGAGATAGGGAGATGAGATCAGTTTGAATCGATTTTTTTGATGGAGGTTTCTCAAATTTCAGAGAGAGAGAGAGAGAGATGGATGTGTTTATTTCTCAGATGAGATCAAGAGAGATCTAGGTGTGTGTTGGTGAATGGTCAGAGGTGGTGAGGGGTGTTGGTGAGAATGGGTTTGATTTGGGCACCGGTGGTGGTTTGATTCAACCGGCATTTGGTGTTGGTTTGATTCGGCCGCCGGTGGTGGTTTGCGTGCGTTTGACAGTGATGGTGGTTTGATTTATGGTGATGTGTTCTGGGTTAGGTTAGGTATTGCGTGTAGAATATAATGGTGGAAGATGATAAAGTGGTTTAATAGTTAGGTTTTTATAAATTTGTATGTGACGTGTCAACACCTGAGATAAAATTTGCATCTCAACCATTCATTTCATTATAAATTTTTTATTATTAAAAATTTTCTTCGTGAACTTACCGTTCTGCCCTTCTGATAAAAATTCTAGAATAAATTGAAGGCTGAAAACCCCATTTTACCCTCGCTAGATTAACGGCAATTTCAAAAAAGCTAACGGAATTGGACGGCAGGGACCTAAATAGGGATAAATTGAAAATGTTTGGACCTGCATAGCTAATATTAAAACTACGAGGACCCAAATGGATAATATGGTAAACAGTAGGGACTAAAACGATATTAACCCTAATAATAATAATAATAATGATAATAATAATAAAATTATTGAATTTTATAATTATAAGTTTATTCGATAAAAATAAATTATGAGTAATGTTATGCTATCCCTATAAATTGTCTAAATAATATGATATATGAGATATAAATATTTCATAAATCCTATAATCCTATAATCATATGATGTTTACGTTCACATTAGTATTTGAATTTAGTCATTTTTAGACAACATGATATTACTTTTTACTAAATAATTTTTGAACATTTGTTTTATGAAAAGTTAAGAAATAAAAAAATTATAATTTTTACAAAATTTGGATTTAATATGCTTTTAAATTTAGAAAATATAAACATGAGTTAGCGAAACCACTTTCATTATCATTATCCAAAGGCAAGCCAAACGAGGCCTATAAAAAGGTACTCCAAAATATTGGGATTTTATTTTTCTTAAAAAACAATAATTACGAGTCATGTGACATGTGTACATAGAGATAGATAGTCAGATAGAGGTGGGTGAACCAATTAATATGAAAGAGTCCTACTCTTAAGTCCTATCCATATAAGATTTTGGATTAGGTGGTGTTGGGTTTATGGGCCCCCATGTAACCAAGATCGTGTGGCCACGTTTGTTAGATGGACAATGATTCAATTTCATTATTGTAATGTTTACACGTGCCACCTAATATTCAAACCTGTACAGATCTATTTGGTTGATTACCTTTCTAGCTTTTGATGAATGATGATTGTGCAATTGTGGCCTTTCTTATAATCAATACATTACATATTCATACCACCGTCTATGTAGTTCGGTGGAAATAGCGCTTATTCAGTCTGAACGGTTGTCACCGCTGTTTATATGGTTTGGAGGAAAAAATGACTATTCAGTCTAGTAATCGTTGCCACCGCATGTTTGTATTGCTCGACTTAAATGGAATCTCATATTGAGATGACCATCTTACTTATAATTGCCTCCTAAATAAAATAAAATAAAATAAAATAAAATTGGATTTCTTTCCAAAATAAAAAAAAAATAAAAAAAAATTGTGGTGTAGATAATAACCAAATGATACCTGAGTGATAATAACATGGGACAGACGGTCAATTTGTTGGTAATATGTCTAGATAGGTTCAAATCTAGCTAAGCCCAATAATTCACTGATCCACTATGAAATAATTGGTGTAACACTTTTTATTTTTGAATGCTGATATTGACACCCTTCAAAAACTTTATACACACCTTTTGTATGTAGATACCCTTATAATATTTTTAAAATCTATGGTTCCATAAATAAATCTCATTTAATACCAAAATACTATTTCCTTAATTTTATTGTATTATATTTTTATAAATACATCCCAACTATTTTGTTATCCGATCACTTTTATTATTATTTATTTAATATAATTTTTTTGAAAGTTCAATTTATATATTTTTATTCAAATAAATAATTTGTCGTTAAAAAAAAAGAAACAAAAATTCCAACTCCAGCAAAAAAAATAAAATAAAATTGGTTTCAATGGTTTCAAAAATATTCCATTAATTTTGTTTCAATGGTTTCAAAAAAGATAGAGAAAATAAAAACAGGTATTGCAACTTTTTATTTATTTTGCTCCCATAATTTGGGTTCAAAAAAGTGACAAGTTCAAGTTGCTCTTTGTTTGATTTTCTGCAGAGCTTATGGTTTAAGGATTCATCTCTTTGATCTTGATAATCGGCTAAAATTACATCGTTTCCATTTGTGGTTGGGGATGCAATGTTACCATGCTTGAAAGAGGACAATTTAGAAGCCTCTCAATCATAGTCTAAATTGTCGTCAATCATCAACATTGCTGTAATGTTGTTGTATTGTTATTATATACTTTCTGAATGTGCTAACTTTAAGTGATATACTATCAAATTTCTCAGGTCAATATTGATATAACAAATAAAAATAAATAAAAAAATCTATAGCATGTTTCAATTTCCACAAATATATAGATATAATAGAGAAGACATTGCATTATGATTTTGTTCTTATAATAAAAATAATAAAAATTAACTTAAAACTTACTTTTTCACAACCAACTTCGTTGATGATTTTGATTCATTCTCCATACTTTTCAATCATTTTGTATTCCTTAGAAGAAATTGAAATTAGTATTTGAAATAGAATTTAGGGTTTGAGAAAATAAAATGGTTTTTATTATATATGTGAATATCAAACTGGAAACTTCCCTTTTTTTTTTTTTTTTTTTTTTTTTTTTTTTATAAAGGATTAATATAAAACCAATTAATAATTATTAGTGGGTGTATTTACAAACTATTTAGTCATTTAAGTAATTTTGCCAAAGGATAATAATGGATTTTCAAAAAAAAAAAAAAAAACTACTTTAGGGTGTACATACAGTTTTTGAGGGGTGCAAATATCACCACTATTTGTTTTTCTAGAAGAGTAATACTATACGACCCAAAAAATTAACTCAAATGATGTGGCAAATGAGTTGTTATCATCACACAAAATTATGAGATGATGTAATGAACAATAGTAATGCGGGTTTTGAAATAAGTGATGAACATTGCAAATGAGTTATGATGAATAATGGCAAATGAGTTGTCATCACCGTACAAATGAGTTAGAGCATCTCCAATGATAATATGGGCTGTGAAAAAATTAGATGTCATGTGGGATGAACAGTCACTTTGTTAAAAATTCATCTCCAATACAACCTCTCTACTACAACTTTAAGCTGAGGTGGCAATTTTTTTTAGAGACCGTCAACATGACTTTGATTTCAAGGGGTTTGTTGGACAGTCATCTTATTGACCCAGTCAGCAACCACTCTTGTATTCTACTCTATTTTTCAACAATTCTAAAGTATATTTAAATAGATCAATAATAGATTGACATGTAATTAAAAACATGTATTTTATAAGTGAAGTTGGAGACCACTTTTTCATTTGGATGTCTATTAAGTTTAGTTACATGTCACATATGAAGCAATTAACTTGATAATATTAATATATCATTATTTATTCAAATGCAAGCCACATTACCATTGGAAATGCTCTAATATGGTAAGGAAAAATCACTTGCCACATCATTTTGGTTAGTTTTTAGATTTATTTATTTATTTATTATTATTATTATTATTATTATTTTAAGCATTGGTGCTTCTAGAAATGGCAAAGGAGTCTATACAAACAATTTAGGTGGCCTGGAATATGATTCTAGTAAATTGTCACATAATTTGAAATGATTTATTTTTTTAATTATTATTTTGAATATCTAGTAATCTAGTATTGCAGATTGAATTAAACAAATTCAGGAAAATTCTTATGCGAGGCCGTTGGATCTTCAAAACACGCAAAGATGTTGCCACTACAGAGAGTAGAGACTGGAGTTTCAATAAAAAAAAGATTTTTTATTGTCTTTTTTTGCCTCAATTATTGATAGTGCATTCAGTATTTCGATATTAGTGATTCTCATAAATTATTTTATTTTATTTTATTTTTTGTGGTGGAACTAGAACACCTTTTAGCTTGAAGGCCTGGGTTCGAATGGATTATTGAGTGATCAAATTTGAAATTGTTGATTTATTTATTTTGCGTAAGTTTTGTAATGTATTTTATATTTGTCAACAGGGGCGTAACTTAGCTGGTAAATGGATAAATTTGGGGCTTGGGTAAAAAACTCTCAAGTCAACAACTCAAATCCTATCAATAGTGAAAAGCTTTAAAAAAAAAAAATACATGACCCTAAATTAATAGATATTGTTAAAAAAAAAAAAAAGTAATATACTTTATATTTTAATTTAGTATAGTTTAACCGCAGTTCAATGCCAGCATCAATCACAAGTGGTAATCTCAAAAAAAAAAAATAAATAAATAAAAAATAAAAAAATAAAAAAAAAGTAAAGTTTGAAACTAAATAGAAAAAAAATAAAATTAATGCACAAAACTAAAGTGTTTGCACTAAAAAAACATACAAAAATGGTTGCCAAAAATTATGTCAATTCAATGATAAGGCTCTCACACAGTTGTATCTTTGTTCTCCGATCACAAATTTATACCTTAAAAAAGAAAATGGGTACAAAGCGGTCCATTTTTTTTTTTTTTCAACTTTCTTATTTTATCAAATTTTCGGGGGTGATGCAATGCAGTAATGAACAATCTGAATAATTCTGTCCTCTGAATAATCCATATCTTCGCTTCTTTTCTTTTTTTCTTTTTTCTTTTTTTTTTTTTTTTTGGGGGGGGGGGGGGTGGGGTGGGGTAAAATGAGAAAATTAAGATTACAACAGTTGGATTATGCTGAAAATTTATGTGTTTCATCTTAATCCAGAAGGTTTTTTAGGAATCAATAATTGACATTATTTCAAATGGGAATTCTCCCCATAACATATGTTCGCTAGATATCCTCCATACACTAAACAATGGACACCAAGTTGAAAGATACTCGCCTTTACTTCCTCCGTATACAGCTGCGCTTCGATTCTAGAAATACTCCCTTCACTTCCAAAATGGGAACCCTCACCAATGCTGCCACAATGAGCCTGTAAATCCCATAAATTGGAAGATTTCGAGAGCCAGCTGAAATTTATGGGGTCTTTATATGTTTGTAAGTGAGCGCAACTGTATGTTATAGAATTCCAAACCTTTCGCGTCATATTACTGATGCAATCAAGAAACTTGCAAGATATGTTCCCAAAATCTGCATTTTGAGCTGGACTATTCACTTCTAATCTATCCATCAATGAGCACTTGGAGCATTTATGTGTCTCGAGGGATGAATTCGAGACAGGCTTTCCTGGTTTCACAAAGAAATTCCACCCTGAGCTTCTAGCAAGAGTTAACAGGGATTCCCCTGCACTTACCCAGAAATTCGCAGCAGATGCAATCAGAGAAGATTCAAATTGAAACAGATGGTCATTTGCACCAGCAAGCAACAATGAGTATCCTGCACTGGTCCTACTCATGTTAAAAGCTTCAAGGTTATGTGCATCATTGTCAGAATCGAGAGCTAATAAGTCACTTGAACGGATTTTGTATGCAGAAGCCAGTGTTGTATAGGCATTTAGGGCAAGATGGTGCAGGGGGTGCAACCTCAAATTCAGCACTACTTTTCCTTCCCCAGTTTCTGACAGCTCACAGAGGAATCCTTGATTAAGCAAGTGCTCCATCTTCTTGCAGCAAGATTCAGGATCACCAACTGACAGATACTCAGTTACAACTTCATCCATGTAATCCGTCAACTTTTGATTTGCCTCATCCCTATCGAAGTGATGATCAAATCTCGAGTTCAACTCCAGACTATAAGCAGAAATTTCCTATAAGAAATGTACTCAGGGTTAAAAATTTCTCAAAACATTGTTTCACAGCATTCAGGCATTAACATCTTTTTAAACAAAGTGACAATGCAAAGTCATTTTTTCCCATTATTGTTTTTCTCAATCATATTATGCAAACTTTACAGAGGTGAATCAGGAGAATATGGTGACAATAGTTCGCGTTTGAAGCTGGAAAGTTGCTGTTCTTGCAAAAGGTGAAGTGACAATGAAAGGACCAAAATAGATTTAAATATTTTAACATTTACAAGAGTAGATCTGACCAATAGCTGAATATGACAACCATAAATAAACTACTGCAAGAAGAAAAAGAAAAAAAAGGAATTTCCAGAAACAGAAGAAGAGGTTAGTAGTTTGTTTGTCTTTAGGTTGCTGTAACGAGCTTCTAGAAATAATCTAAAATTATTGATCTATTTGCATCAGTAATTCTGCAAGTTTTTACCTCTAAAGTGCGATCTACATAAGTTGGGGGAGATGCAGTGCATCGCTTACAGCAACAAACAAATTGATACTTTGACCACAACTCTGCCTGTCTCATAGCCTAAACAAACAATTGGTAAGTAAATATGAATTTCACACAAAAAAAAAAAAAAAAAAAAAAAAAAAGGCAAAAGCCTGGCAACTTCTTAAATAATAGTAGATGTTGAGAACTAGCAACTAGCAACATTTCAACTTAAGTGTGAAACATATAGATAATGACATTAAGACACTTACAATTCAAGATACAATATCAAACAAGTATATGATTAGTAATAACAGAGTTCACGACTTCACATGCGCCAGAGTAAGACCTTACATTTGATCTATATAAAAAATGTAAACTAACCAAACCTACTCAACCCTTTTATCCATGTGTGTGCCATATGGTGTTCCTACCACTATTCATTTATTTATTTTTGTCTCAATGATTCGGTAAGCTAGATTAGTCATATACAGGTATACACTATTTTACTGGAAAAACTAGCAGAGTCACAAGTTGAGCTACATTTCCTTGAGGTGATGAGATTCTACTTCGTCATTTCAAATTACATTCTTCTGATAAATTACAAACATGATGATAATAAACTTAAGCGACATTCCAATAATCCTTCGGAAAACACAATAAACGGACCATTTTACTTGGTAGCCATCATGAACGGAGCTGAAGCTCACTCGACGAAGAACAATATGATCAAACAAACTGTGAAGCAAGAGAATTACAGAAAATAAACCTTTAAAATCAAATACGCGGTTAGTGAAACAAGGATGTACCTTAGGTTGCAATAAGTCAGTGTAGGGCACAGTCACGGCCTCCCCTTTGTTAATCCGCTTAATACTCCTAACAATGATACTTGGACCATATCTCTCAGAACCTTCAAATTCAAGACTAGAGAAAATGAATCGAGAAATTTAAACGAAAATTAGCATGAATGTGCATAAACAGCTACAAACAATAAACAACCTTGTTTTAATTGACTAGTGCTACAAACATCACTCTCTCCCTGCATCGATTATCAAATTCAAACCCCTGAAGTCTCAATTCATAAATCAAGAAGAAGAAAAAAATTAATAATGGGAGTTTACTTGAGTTTGAACATCATTGAAAAAGGCAGGAACAATCAGCAAGTTAGAGTGGTTCGAAAACGACGGCGTATTAGAGTAAGAGAAGAAAAACCGGTAAGAAGCGTTGGGAGAACAACTGTGATTAATCCAAGAGAAGTTGTGATCGTAGACGGCGATCCCTAACATGCGGCCGTTGTTATCCTGGACCTCAACAGCATTGGTCATTACCAAACACAACAGGGCCTCTTCCAAAGCGACGTCGTCGTTGGAGAGATTTGCTCGTCCGTGTGTCGACATCTCCCTCGCTCCTTGACGAATCATGGAGAGGACGTCGGGGTCTGGCGAGGACAGCAGCCTGTCTCGGTTGGTGAGCAAGCCCAAGAGACGTGGAGAAGGAGAGGTGGAGGGGAGGGAAGGGAGGAGACGGAGGGCGGCGCGAATGTCGGGGGAGGGAGGGGATTGGTGGTGGAGAGCGAAGGTGAGGGGAGGGAGAGGAGGTGTTAAGTCTTGGCCTGCTTTTATGTCTTCCCTCGCTCTCATTTCCATCTCCATCTCTGCGGAATCGCAAAGATTTTGTGTAGTTAATAGTTATGACATAACATTCATATGGATAAATTTATGAGAATATTAGGTGGCGTCCTGCAGCGCGTTTTCAACCTGTTTTTGTTTTTATTTTCCAAAAACGATTTCGAATTCGCGTCCTGTAAACCGTTTTTCATTTTATTTTCGAAATACAAAAACAAAATGAAAAACAAAAGCAGTGTTCAAAGTGGAAATTTTGAAAAACAAAAAAAAGTTGTTTTTGTTTTTGTTTTTGTTTTTGTTTTTCATATTAAGTGGGTCCCTTATAATTAAATATATATTTATTTTAATAAAACTTTTTTTTTTCACCTACTTCTTCTTCCTCCCCGTCCAGTCCAGACCCTTCTCCCCACCGCCATCATCTTCTTCTTCTTCTTCTTCTTCTTCTCCTCCCCGCCTTCTTCTTCTTCTTCCTCCCCCGATCGTCGCCGCCCACCGCTCTTCTTCTCCCCGCAGTCATCCTCTTCTTCTCCTTCTCCCGCCGTCATCTTCCTCTTCTCCCCGCTGTCATCCTCTTCTTCTCCTTCTCCCCGCCGTCACCTTCTTCTTCTCCCCACCGTCATCTTCTTCTTCTTCCTCCTCCCTTCTTCTTCTTCCTCCTCCGATCGCCGCCGATCTCTGCTGATCTGGTCTTCTTCTTCTTCCTCTTCCTCTTCCTCTTCAACTGTAAAATTTCTGAAACCCTAAATTAAATTAAAAAAATGTTTTTTTGTTAATTATTTAATCATTTATTTATAATTGTTATAATATTAAAAAAAAAAAATTGATATTTCAATTTTCGAAAGTTTTGGTTATCCTACCGGACGCGTTTTTTCCGTTTTTATTTTCAAAATACGGATTCCAGTAAATGCTACCAGACGCGTATTCGGAATTCAAAAACAAAACCAAAAACACTGTTTTCATTTTCATTTTTATTTTCGAAAAACAAAAACAAAAAACGGCTTACAAGACGGACCCAGACGACCAAAAACAACTTTATCACCCACCGAAAATGATCTCTATTACCTTTAATCAATACTATTAATCAAAGTTAGTCAAATTTAACCGTTAACTGGATTTAATTAGTATAAATACCTAAATATCCATGTATAAAAAAAAATCTGATTTTAAAAATATATAAATTTATGAAAACAAATTTGGATCTCCATTGTAAAAAAATTGAAAATTACAAATTAAAAAAAAAAAAAAAAAAAAAAAAAAAAAAAACATAGAGACATAAGACATATCTTTATATTTTTCTTCAAATTCTAAATTCTAAAAAATTAATAATATGGATCATCAAAATCCAATCCAATCCAACAACATTTTCTTCAAATAATTTTTTCTTCTTCCATAAGGATTCCCGCATTTTTCTTCATATTTAAAGTTTTTAGATTTTTCAAAAAAAAAAAAAAAACAAAAAAAACTAGCTCATCTAAGGGCCAGATTGGTATTGCTGTAACTTTTGTAATAATCATTGTTAGCTGTACTAAAGAAATAATCCGCTGTAGAGTTAATCAGAAGATGTTTGGTTAATTATACTTTTAAAACTACTGTATAGCTTAAAAACAGTATATATATGTTTGGTAATTTTATTTCAAAAGTGCTGAAATTAGTTACAATGACTAAAATAGACATGATTTTAGAACCTTATTATTATTATTATTTCATTAATTATACATATTAAATTAATATTTAAGTAGAATATTTAAATGGGAAAATATCGTTTTCGTCCCTGTGGTTTACCATATTATCCATTTTAGTCTCCGTCGTTCTAGTATTGGCTATGTAGGTCCAAACGTTTTCAATTAATCTCTATTTTAGTCCCTACCGTCCAATTCCGTTAGGGTTTCTCATAATTTCGTCCAGTCAACGAGGGTAAGATGGTAATTCAACGTCAAAGTTTCTAGAAGCCTATTTGATGAAAGGGCATAATGGAAGTTTTGAAATTAATTAAATAAAAACTGAAGAAAAAAAAACTAATTAAATTTATAATTAATTAAATTTAAAAATAAAACTAATTAAAATTTATAATTCATTATTAAATTAAATAAAAATATAATCTCTCTCTCACACCACTCACCACTCACCACTCACTACCGATCTCCACCCCTCTCTTTCTCTCTTAAAAATTAAAAACAAATCTCTTTCTTCTTCTTATTCTTCTTCTTCTTCCTCTCTCTCTTACGATCTCCACACCCACACCATTCTTCTTCTTCTTCTCACGGATCTTCTTCTTTGTTGGGGTGGTGGCTAAAGATCTAGGGGCTTGATTCTCCTTCTATAAATCTCTGATTTGATCCCGAATTGATATAAAATTTGATAAAGTTTTGACTTTTGATTTGAAGGGATTTTTTCTTTTGGTGTTTTCAGGTGTTGTGGGTTCTGGGTTCTGGGTATGGGTGATTGGTGAGGGGTTTGGTTTCTGGGATTGGATTGGGTGTGGTGGCTATTATCGATTTCGATTTAGGGTAAGAGTTGTGGTTGGTTTATTTCGATTTAGGTTAGTGTTTTGGTTGATTTCGATTTAGGGATTTCAGTTTTGGAGGATTTCGATTGGGGTTGGTGGCTGTGGTTAGTTGATTTCGATTTAGGGTGAGGGTTGTGGTTGTGGTTGATTTCGATATATGGTAGTGGTGTTGGTGGCAGTTATTAGTGGCTGGATTTTGGAGGTGGTGATTTTTATGTGTTTGTTGTGGTTCACTGGTGTGTTTTTTTTGGAGGTTGCAGCGGCGTGGAAATGGGTTTGGTGTTGGTGATCAGGTGATGATGAATTGTTTTTTTTTTTTTTTTTTTTCCGGTGGTGATGGCAGCCTGGGTTCTAGTGGTGTGTTAAATGTTGATTAAAAGGAAAAGATAGGTAAAAAAAGATTGAAAAATCTTGGCATACATCTAAGTTTGCTTAAATCTATGCATTGGCCTCTGGAGCTGGAATAGCTCGATTGGTCCGATCACGAACTTTAACTCTTCTGACACCATCAACTGTATTAGTTTTCCCATTGAGACCTCTTTGCCTATAAGGAAACAAATATCACTTGTCAGCATATAGCCAATATTAATCCAGGACATGGCAAACATGAAGAAAGACAGGAAGCCAGTTTTAATGTACAAAACACTGTGTTGTTCAGCAGAAATTAGCTTAAAAGAGAAGTACTCAGTGCTAGTACAATCATACAAGTAAAACTCAAAAACAGCACTTATTTTCTTGCAGACATGAGAGAGAGTAATTACTACTCACTTCACTTTTTAGAGTTGTAGTACCAGTGCCTTGTTCATCAGGATCTATTGAAAGAAGAGTTTCAATTAGAGGTAGGGAAGAAGAAGGGAAATCCTTGAAGGTTTCTGCGATACAACGTTTGTATAGCTGCTGCGGCGTAAAGAGTGTTGCATTTGGCAATATCGATTTTTTCCAATATTCCTCTGATGGGGAGCCACATAACTTATATATATATTTTTTTAATTTGATGGTGTTATTTTCAAATATGTAAATATTTATTATCATTTAAATTTAAAGGGCAGTATGGTCATTTTGGCCATTGGAGGGCAAAATTGTCCTTACAAGTCCCTCAGACATTTAAGGGGCATAAAAGTCATTTTGGCTTCTGAACATGTTAGATGGTCAGTTTTTAACGGAAAATGTAACAGAAGGACTAAACGGGTCAATACTGGAATGACAGGGACTAAAATGGATAATATGGTAAACCATAGGGACGAAAACGATATTTTCCCTATTAAAATTAAAAAATTCCATAAGAATAATAAAAATATTTTTAAAAGATTTTATAAATCAAATCAATATTTAATTAGAATCTTTAATTTTAAGATAAAAAAAGGAATATAAATGATTTTAATTTAATTTCATACGGATGATAATGATATTTTAAAAGATTCATTAAATGTTGAAATAGATTATTCCATAATCACTTTCAAAAAGTAACCCTCCACCTACTTCTCAAAATCACTGTCAAAACTTGCCAGATTATCAATTAATCATTTTTGGAAGTTTTATCAAACAACATTTTATGTTAAAATTATGAAATAAGTTGATTTTAACTTCTTAAAAGCAATACCAAACTAACATTAAATCTAATCTAATAACATTTTTTTTTTCCATTGAAGTATTTCCAAATTTTTCTTCAGTTAGATTTTTCAAAAATAAAAATAAAAAATGTGGCCAAGATGAATGGTGAAGATTTAAAACTTTTAAATCTATTTTTTTTTTTAATAAATAAAAAGGCTTGAAATAATGAAAATACCCTTATCTCTATTAAGTTTGACTAACATTGATTAATGGCATGAGAGGTCATTGTCAATTAAGCATAAAATTGTTTCTGATTGTCAAAGACCAAACCTCAGGGAGGTTGGCTACAATTTGCTCTAAATTTATCTTATAACTTATGCTCAAGCTCAACTAGATACACCTAGATTCAATTCGTGTTCACCTCCTAAAAATATATATCTATATATATATAATTAATTAATAATAATAAATGCTCAAGTGCTCAACTCGATTTTGTCAATATTGGGTTCTTTTCCTTTTGAAGTTTAACGAAGAAAAAAAAAAGGGTTTTATTTAAAAAAAAAAGGTTGTACCAGAAGAAGGTTTGCTGCACTCTGGCGCAAAGAATAGCACTCCCATTGGAGAAGAAAAGCTGCAACAAAATGAAGTTTGGTGCTCCCGTTGGAGATGGTCTTAAAAACAGGAGGAAGAGCCTCGTCCAACCAAACAAACTCTTGATCAACGGACAAAGCAAGAGTAGCTGAACTCTATATGGTCAACTTGATTTCCTCAGCCAGGAACAAATAAGAAACTACAATCACCGCTCTAAGCTGAAAGAGGGGATTTCTGGTGAAGTTGAATACATTTCTGGTGTGCAGTAGTCATCTATTCCTTATCAAGTTAAACACTTGTTAATCAAATTTGCATAGATTAATATAAATTACATCCAATTTTGTTGCGTAAATCACGATTGTACAGTAGACAAATCCCTTCCTTTTTTGGACATCCATGTCTCTGAGTTTAAAGCTAAGGATGAACTGATTCTGTTTTTGTACCCCTCCATGAATAAACAAAAACCCAAAGCAGGAGGAAGTAAAAACCAGCCTTATCTGAGTATACAATGAAAAGCTACCAAGACAATTATGTGTGGCTCAGAATATCAATGGAATCCTTGGTTCTAGGGATGGCAAATTTACCCAGCACCGGGTAAGGGTTGTCCGGTACCTGGGCCGGTTGTGTTCCGGCCCAGGTCTGGGTATACTCGGATACCCGGTTTTGAACCCGGTTTTAAAATTTATTTATTTATTTTACATAAACAAATTTAACCCTAATTTAACAAACATATTCTCTCTACCACCGATTCCCGACGCTCTGCCAAATCCTAATTTAACTTTTTTACAAACATTTTTTTTTTTTGTAGATTGATAGAGTATAGTTCTTGTTAATTTTTATAAACATCATTTTGAATTTACAAATATTGAATATATTGATTTAACTTGCAAGCTACCGATCTTACCCACTTCAACAATGGTTGTGAAACGAGTTTGAAATTGAGCAATGTCATTGTTCCTCGTACAGGTCTTCAATAATCAAACAAGGCTTGAATTATTGGCAACCATACATTCTCCTTTCTGCTAATAGCTTTTGTTAGCTGGGTTTATTACTAGCAGAAGTTGATTGTTGTCTGTTTTAGTTTATAGTAGCTTGCATCTATGCATGTTGGCTCACTTTCATGATATTTGAAGTCCTCGAATCGTAGTAGACCAGCCAAGCGCACATTACATTATCAAACATCGTCTTGTATCAACAAGAGAAGTCTCTTACTACTGTTGTGGTTTATGTAAAACAATTTCAGCAGGCTTATACTGTTGTGGGGAAAAATATAATTATATTTTTAAATTATATAATTATATAGAATTATATAGCATAACTGTTATGCCATAACAGCAGCATGCAGCCTTGAATTAAAAATAAAAAATAAAAATAAATAAAAAAGGTAAAACCCGGGCAAAATCCGGGTATGGATACCCGGAAACCCAGCCGGGTTTTTCCGGACCGGGTACCCGAATTTGAAAATCCGGGTATTTCCCGGCCGGATACCCGGACTGTTAAAACCCGGGTACCCGGCTGGGTCCGGGTATACCCAGCCCGGACCCGGGTTTTTGCCATCCCTACTTGGTTCATTACTCACACTCCAAGAAGAAACCATTATACATGCTAAAACTCACTCAAACATCATAAAACTCGCATCAGAATATCAAAACGAAAGCAAACACTTTATAAAATAGGTCCATCAAAATTTGTCTTCTATTATATGAAGAGGATAACCTGAATGAAATAAATCTTAAACTTTAGGAATAATAACAATTACTCAAATGAATAAAAAGAAAAGGAGGAGTGATATTCTTGTGAATCCTTCATTTACTTAATTCAGTATTCAAATCGACCAACTACAGTAACTCGGTTTCCTGTAGAACCTGAGAAATTGAAAAACATTATAAATTAAAACCATGAGTAAAGGGGAAAAGGTTATTTTAAAGGGTCTTGTTCTGTGTGTAGACTTATTTAAGAAAAATTCTAACTATAAAAAGAAACAAACAATGTCTCACCGCAACTATTTCTTAACACTTAATGAATCTTCAATGCGTTGGATGAGCTGATCTTTAGACAAAGCACCCTCCTGAAAATACAATCAACACCTAAATCATTTACAAACTTCAAAGTTCAAACTCAACAAATTTATCAAGACTTAGTCAATGGCTAGAGAAATGGCCCATGTAAATGAAAAAGAAAAAAAAATATCCAACATGGCAACATCTTTCATACTGCTGATGCAGTCTACCAGAGGCTTAACATTATTGTTGACTAAACTATTTGAATGTATGACATCCAACTCCAAGCAAAAAGCCTTTTGACCATATTACGCAATTGCCAAAATCTGAGTAGAATATGACAGAATCAAAGAATTTGAAAGCTCATGATACCAAAAAAAAAATTAAAATAAAATAAAAAATACAATCCAAAGATCAGGTTAGTGCCCAATCTAGACCTTGTAAATAATGCAATTGACCATATGAGCAAGAGAAACTGCTACAGCTTTTTCATCATGACACTTTTATACACTTTCAAAAAGTACAAACAAGGGTTAGTAAGGATGTAAAAGTTCAAATTTCAAAAAGCCAAAATGAAAAAGAAAAAAAAGATACTAAATCAATTTACAAAGAGACCATAGGGAAAACCATCCTACAATACAATGAAAATATGCAAGTCCTCTGTACTGTATATATCAGCAATCCTAGAGCTAGAAACCCAATAATGCAGCTATACAGGTATGAGCAAGCGAAAATGCTTTTTTATGATAGTCTCGTGACACTTTCATGTACCTTCCCAGAGTAAAAATGAGGTTATAAAAAGAGACCAAAGTTAAATTTTCAAAAAGTATGAAAATAATAGAGATACTAAATCAACTTACAAAGCGATCATGGGGTTTCCCATCCTTAAATAAGATGAAAGTAGGCAACGCCTCTATTTTGTATGTATCAGCAATTTTAGGGTACTTCTCAGTGTCGATTTTTACCACCCTAATCTTATCTTTTAAAGCAGCGCCAACTTCATTGAGGATTGGAGCCATGAATTGACAAGGACCGCACCTGCAAAGCAAAGGATTATCTTTTTCAATATATTATAAAGTTCATACTTTAATCCTTCTACCAAAGTACATGGTATAACCAAAGCCATTTAGTTAAATGAATCTTAATTCATTGTAGACAATCTTTGGCAATTGACAATGAATAATTGGACCAATCTACTATAAGAGTGTGGTCTAATCCTTGTAATCCAATTAAAGGGGAAAATATATTCATATATATGCATTTTGAAAGAGCTTAATTGTCTTGATTTTCTATGGAACTTCCTTTTATGTGGATTTCAATTGATATATATATATATACACATAGAAATTTTCAAGTCAGTGCGCACTGATATAACTTCATGAGGATATTGAATGTGAGCCACTAGTTTTACATGCTTTGATTCAAGTGTGTATACACTTGTCAAAGCTTCTCCATAATGAGTGGCTCACATTCAATATCCTCATGAAGTTATATCAGTGCGCACTGACTAGATCAGGACTGTATATACATACATATATATATATTTCATATACAAGAGTGGAACCTCTAACGTTAGCATGTATGTTTACTTTGAGTAATCTTCTTAATATATTTGCTTCATTTACTTTTCAAATCAATCTTCCCTTAAGCAATATAACCTATACAAATGGAAGATGAGGTTCAATTAAGACAAATTAAGCTCTTTTCAAATACATATATATGAAGTTATCTTTTCCTTTAATTAGATTATAAGGAGGCTTTTATACTAAATAGGTTCAAGTTTTTACTATACCAATTGCAAAAGATTGTCTATAATGAATCAAGACCATTTTGCACGTCTATAATTGGGCATCCAGTTAACACCCAACCACTTGTGTCATATAATCATAAAAATGTCTATAAAAATATTCTTGTAAAAGCTTGAAGGTACTTTGGTTCCAATTTCAAGCTCACTTCGCTTTGCAGTTTGCATGTTATCCATTCTACTTCCATAATTTTAACCCAATTCCATTTTTTTTATTGTTATTTTGAGTAGCTAAAGTGTGTTGTTCTCTATTCTTTTTCCCAATCTAATATAATTTACCTTGACTGCCTGACCCCTCTTCTGTATAGGTGGGAGTCTTGATTCATTATAGGCAATCTTTGGCATAATGAATACTTGAATTAAAGAGAAACAAATATAACTTCATACATAACCTGTCTTGATTGAATCTCACTTTTTTCGTGGATTCCAATTGAGTTATAAAAAGAGTTGCATACATCTTTATTTCATATAAAAGAAGTGGAACCTCTAACTTTTTAGCACATATATTTAATTTGAGTAATCTTTTCATTTTATTTGTGCTTAATTTACTTTTCAAATCAATCTTCCCTTAAGCAATCTTTAGATATCATTGTTGGTTTTTACAGTCTTAAAAACTCTCCCAGAAGATCGATCCTGTTCTCATGAAGTTATATTATCACTTCATAACAAATTTCAATGTAATTATTTTCTACCATACATGACCAAGAGAATGTGGCAACGACAAATGTCGTTGTTGACTTAATGAATAGTCTTATGGATCATAATCTTACTTTAAGTTGCAATTGAACATCTACTAACAAGAAAAGCTATACATTTGCAGAAATATCTCAAAAGAAAAATAAAATGATCATGCATAATAACAATCAGATGATTATATAAATGCAATATGATTACAGACCATCTTCACATTGCAACTCTTTTTCCTTGAAAACGAGAAAACGAAAAAGAAATCAAATTTACCAGGTTGCATAGAAGTCAACCAACACAGGTCTGTCTGAATTCTCCAGCAAATCATCCAAGGAAGAAAACGTCTCCTTCTTGGCTTCAACCTAAAAAAAATTATTTCAACAAATTACCCATCAGCTCAGCCAAATTCAAATATGCCAAATGCACAAACTAGCACCAAACATATATCAAACAAATTCATTTCAAATATATATATATATATAACACGAGAGTTTGTCTTCGTCTTATCACCAACGTTTAATATTTCTAATCTAGGCCTCAAAATCCGTACCAAATTAAGCTTAACATGTCCGTACGAAAAGGGATTCAACTAAAAACATAACCAGTCGAGAGAAAAAAAACACAAACAAAGAGAAAGCAAGTAAGCAGTACCCGAGGAAGAAAACGAGGTCTGGAAGGGGAAGAAAGCGCCTTGTTGGTAGAAATTTGAATTCGGGGAAAGTGTACGGGGAATTGCAGAGACGACAACGTAGAGAGTTTTGATGAATGATTAGCCGATATCTGCGTATTCAACGAAGGAATCGTTGACGCTGACACCGAAATCGCCATTCCAAAATCGCCTTAAAACTCCAAATATGTTGGAAATTTGTGGGGGTTTGGTGCGCGAAAGAAAATATCTGAAGTGGAGACAAAATTCGATTTTTAAGTTTGACGAGAGTGAAGAGAGGAGAGAGCAGAGGGCCGATGATAAATGTATTTGATTGGTAGATACGGGTGGATTTTGTACGGGAGGGAGTAGGATAACCAACTGAGGTCAGCGGCTTTTTTAACCGTTGGATAGTGGGAATTTGGGTTGTAACTTGTATACAGTTAAAAGCGTTCAGCTACTATTAGATGAATTTTTTTTTTTTTTTGAAGCTGCATACTTTATTAGAAATGGGAACTCCCCAAAAAAGAAACAGACATGCCATCCAAAGCCAGACAAACAAAAAATAAAATAGAAAATAGACAGGCGAGGAGAATACAAAAATCAGTGAACCAACTTTCAAACCTCTGCAGCGCAAATAACCAGAATCAACTTTCAAACCTCTGCAATCTGCTCAAATGCTCCCCCATTCAATGACATCCCCTTCTTTACCTGATTAAAAATGATGTCCCAATTTATATATATATATATTTTTTGAAAGAATGTCACAATTTATATTTAACCAACCAAATTGGACATATTTCTACATTTAATACTTTTTTTCCACCAGTTTATAAGATTGCATAGTTTTTATTTTATTTTTATGGATACTGTAATTGGTTGCTGGAGTCTACTTAACTCTCTGACCAAAGAAAATCTGTTGCCAACAGATTTTTTTTATCCACTGACTGAATTTAATACTTTCCATTTTATTTGGACAAATTTTTTCGGTCAACTTGAATTTCCTTGCTCTTTTTATTTATTTATTTATTTATTTTTAATGACATAATCTATCAATTAATCTATCTAGAATAGGTATTTTTTTTGAAACTATTTGGAGCTACTGACTTAGGAGTCAAGCTTTTGCTTTTAATATAATTCAAACTCTTAAAAATCATTTATACAAGCCCCATGTGAGACAAAAAAAAAAAAAAAAAAAAAAACAAAAAAAAAATCTTTATAATACATTTTCATTTATGCTTAACTGTTTTAGATTATGAAAAATCTAAAAAAAAAATAAAAACAGAATCCTAACAATCCTGCGGTACTACTACAGCTAGGAATGCAATTCGAAGGTCTGAGACCGAGTCAGCTTGCCCCAATAGAAGAATTGCTCAACTATTTGAGTCATGAGTGAACATGCATCGTTTAATAAATCTTTAGTACACATAGATACATATATGATTTTTTTTTATAAGAATCTAGATATATGGTTACAAATTAGTTCAGTCTTGGATTCTATCATTCTAATCTCCCATTAGATTTGAAAAAAGTGGTTAATATTTAAGTAATATTGAAACAAATTCAGACAAATCCCAGATTCATGTCAAAAAACACTAAGTGGAAACTACGAACTAATAATTTGAAAAATTCAAACAAGTGTTCAAAGACCCATAAATGGGTCATATGATGTTAGTTTGTTACATTAATACATTCTTTCTATAGACGTGTAAAAACCTTCAATTCCAGGATCATTTTTCCTCCTTCAAAAAGGGATATAAACCTACAGATTCCACATCCATCCGAGCTTTTTTCTATCAAGAAAATGTTGCATTGCATAAACTATAGTAATGTCTAACCTCCAACGCCATCCCAAGAAATCGAGTTGCCAAAATCATCCGCCGCTCGTCCAGGTTAAGGCCAGTAGAACAACGGTGAAAGCCGAGAAAATAGTAGCACCGGCGAACAACCACATAGCCCTGCTAGGCCCTTGGTTTTGGCTCTCTTGGTTGCCCATTCCGACCTCTCTGAGAAGTTCATTCACTTTGTCAATGTCTGAGTCCTTGGCTGCCTGGACTAATCTGCCTTGGATTTTCTCAAGCTTAGCGAGCCTCTTATGTCTGGACTTATTCTTCAAAGGCCAGATAAAACCAGTCATCTTCCAGATGAGGATACCCACATATATGGCCACAACACAGTCTACAGAGTAATGGTGGCGTTCTCGTATTTCTCTCTGGGCACTGTGGAATACGAGTAGCCATATGACACCAGAGCTATAGCCTCCATAGGCCTCCTGCAACCATTTTTAGGATCAAAAAGGGTAACTAGAGTCAGTAATGAGTTGATTAATCTCAGTTGCGATGGCACCAGAAGGGATAACGTGGTTTTAAATTTGATATATAATATGTACTGTCCAATATATCAAAAAAAGAATATATATATCTATATGTACCGTCCAAGCCATAGCTGTCAGAACGGCCACGAGCATGTGACCACTGAATACAAGGTCATTGCATCCACCTTCAGCCTTTTTCAGCAGGCTGTACCATGCAGATCCTTCTGAACCAATGGGTCGTAGAAAGTCAATTAGGAAGCTCATCGAACCCCAATCTGGCCGGTAATCACCAGGGTAATCTCCAGTGTCAACTGGAAATGAGAATAGGGATGTTAACAGCACCTCCCGGTTAAAGAGAAAAATATTAATAAGATGTTAGGATAGCATATATTATTGATAAAACATGACTCACATAAGAAACGAATTCATGATATTTCATTAACAACCAAAAACTATCTGATAGAAGTACTGTGAAGATCTTGGTCTTAATTTAAGGCTTTCCACGAAAGTACAATTAAAGATCTTGAATCTCTTCTAAACACTACCAGACATTATGAGATTAGATTAGAATTTTGAACGAATTCTGAAAGACCGATGCAAGAACTGATAGAGCATACATATCTGGCTCATGAGACCACAACAAGAAACTAACATGACTTCAATGAATCCAAACAATCCAACATTTTTTAGTTTACTGCAGTGGTGAATTAAACCAAAGGTTAAAGAATCCCACCCATTCACATATGAATACAAAATAAAGGTTGACTTGCACTAAGCACAATCAATTAGGGACAGGTCAGAGATCAAATAATGCAGACAGAACAAAACTGAAAGCAAATTAAATTCAGTAAGCAACACAAACCATAAGCTATATCATATCGTAGTATCTGACGAATAGAATCAGCATCCGAAGCATAGGGAACATAATATTTCTGTGCCCAATGATGAGGGTATGTAGGGACATTAAACCGAGTTGTTGCACACCAAGGCCGAGCTGATGGAAGAATGGTAGATACAAATGTTAAGGTCCGAAGGAGGCGGCCAATTGCCATGGTGAACATGTACCTCGCACCGAGCCCAAAGCCAGGAGCTTCCACAGAGTCGAATAGCACAGAGAAAGCTAGCATCATAAACAACATCAAGTAATGGTGCAGCCCAATGATACGCGCTCTCAGTATTTCAACAATTGTTCCGGGAAGTTTCTCATTTAATGCCAGGAGCAACCACTGGCCAGTGTCGGGAAGTGGAGGTGTATCACTGTTGCATATCGCCAAGCCAATCAATAATCCTATTTTTCGGATATCAGATAATAATCCAAAGAAATAAGAATTGTTTAAAAAAGGAACGTAATCTCTAGCACGAAAACTTTTCCAGATACATGAACAAGACAATCCTAATTTATAAATCAACTGGACATTATATGTAAAATATCAATGTCAAGTCATTATTCTTCAAAGAGGATTGTCATTTAGCAATTGTTAGACTATCAATTATGAAAATATCAAAACTAGGATGAATAAGTTTTCAAAATTTTATTTTCTGTTCAAAGATTTGGTTCAAGGGTTCCAACATGCTTAATATCTTGGATCTAAGTCAAACTGGTAGATGAGGCTACATTTCAAGCTATACTATATGACAGTGAATTTTATCTTAAGGAAGTTGAATATCATATTACAGAGAAACACAAGCCAAAGTAGATCTCCATTGCTCACCTGTGCCAATCAAGACCGAGCACAGCGGTGGAGAAGCGGACGGAGACAGACTCGAAGAGCAGAGTAGCGAGCATGAAAATCATGGACGCCACGAACGGTATCACCGCTCGGAACTCGGCGGACCAGTGGCGGTAGAAAGGAACGCGCGAGAGAGCGATGAGAACGAGCACGGTCCAGAGCACCGGTTGCAAGCGCGAGTGCCACGACGGCGACAGGTGACGCAGATAGTCAATCAGGACGTAAGAGATGGCGGCGAAGCCCAACCCGCTGCCATTCCTCGCCGTCGGCAACCGCATGGTGGCGGCGGTTTTGTTCTACTAAAAAGACTATCTCAGTATGATTGTGAAGTGAAGTGTAGCACTGTAGCTGAGGAAATTGGGACATATATATATATATATATGGCTCGTCACTCGGTTAGTTGTGTTGTTAATAATGGAAGTTGGTTAAAACATAAAACTTATTATTTCCAAATCGGTCTTCGAGCAAATTTAGTGTCTAAAATCTTTATTATTGCATTTCAATCAATCCAGTAATAAATTTCATATTTAAGAAAAAGAGAGAATTGCCAAATAGATGATAGGGGAATTGCCTAATTCCTATCCGAGATGTCCTACACCTTTATGAAGCAACTTCATATCCAATACTCTTAAGTCTCTACGAACGTTTCGTGCTTAGCTATCCGGATCACAAAGATTCTAGTTAAGCTCGGAATACTATACTCCTAACTAAGTCTTTTGTTTGACTATCCAAACCACATGTCCTAGTCAAGACTCCTTGCTCAAATCAGAGCTTCACTCACTTTGACGATAGACTCCAACCTTTCAAAAGGTAAAGATCTAAGTTATGCAAATGATGTAAAACAGAAACAAATAAAGCAAGATGATCAATCAAGCTATATGAACATGCTTAAAGATATTCTAGGATATGCTTTCAACAAACAATCACAAATGTATCTAGAAATCAAAGCATGTGAATCAATGAGAACAAGATTAGAATATTCAATAAATCACTCAAAAATCCTAATTCTTAGATCATGAAATTAAACCTAGAAATCATCATGAAGCACATCATACAAAACATTTTTAGAATCAATTTCATGTAAATCAAGTTTAGCTAAAATATGTTCAAATGAAATCACAAAGCTAAAAATCAACAATCAATCGAACAAACAAACCTAGAGTATGAATTAACATCATTCTTAACACATTTCATCTATCAAATAGGAAGATTAAATGAGATGATCAAAAGAGAAAGTGAGAAGAAAATGTTTCACATACAAAGATTGAAGCTCAGACTGAGATCTGCTAATTGCGAAAAATTACAAACTCAAATGACTCTGAAAATGCTTGGGGTTTGTAGTACTCTCGAAGACCAACATTTTTTGCTTTTGAATCACTCAATTTCGAGTTGAAATGAGAGAGTTATGATCAAAATAAGAAAACTAAAATCATGAAGAAATTCTGCACATTCTTCCTTTTTCAATTTTTCTTCACTTGTGTTTGGAGGGAAGGAGAAGAGCTTTTAAAAGAATTAAAGAGAGGGAAAAAATGAGCCAATCAGAACTTGACATATCACCAGGCAGTGTAGGGCGTGTGTGGCACACGTGGGTAGAGAGGCTGCCAGGCCTTATGGCACACGGCCTCCACACGTGCTCCTCCTTGCTTGGCTGTTGGCTGAGCAAGGTTCTCTCACGCTTCTCCTGCGTTCTTTGACCATATTCGGGACTTCGAACTCCGATTTCTAATCCATCTCTGGATTATGAATCGTGACTCCCTCACACACAATGACAACTACAAAACTTTGACAAATAGTTGAGAATTCATCTCGGAAAATGATGACGAAGACAACTCAACGAATGAGAACACAAAGTAGCGTAGCTACATCGTTTAGACTCAAAACCTAATGAATGAGTAACTGAAATGACCGGAACTCAATAAGGAATCATATGAGATCATGTTCAAGTCCAAAATACAAGAAACTCAAATAAATAAATACAATGTCACACAAGCATGCCATATCCAAGTGATAGTCATAAAACATGCAATTCTACAATGTTTGTCAATATGAGAATAATGCACGTGCATACTTAAATGAGTGTGAATGTGTTATACCAAATGCTTGCACAACGATGCAGGGACATACATGTATGAATTGTGTGTGTGTGCATTTACACCTTGCAAGAGGAAGAAGAATCTTGATACCTTAGCATCCAAATAAGCGTTTTTCCTCTTAAAGACGATATTTGCATGAGAAGTTGCTTTTCTCCTTTGAAGCTTCTTTTCACCAAGAACCACCTAAACAACTAGCCATTACAAATAAAAAGAGTTTTGCAATGGAATTAAGCCAACAAAGATCTAGGATCTTACACAAACCAACTTATACAAACACCTATAGTTCATCTAAGTGTTTGTATTGCTCTGTTTGGGTGTTGTTTTAATTCTATTGTTCTATTGTTTTGTTTTGAGGGTTTGTTTTTATTTCAATGTTCTTAAAACAGCAAGTATAATGGAACCCGTTGATGTTGATGTCGATGTTGATGTCGATGTTGACGACAAGGCCGAATGGTCTATAAGGAATGATGTCATTTTTATTCATATATTGCATGACCATGTAAAAAAAGGCGATTTACATACATCTACATTCCATAAGAGGGTTTGGTCACAAATAGAAGATGAGCTTTTCCAACAAACCTAAAAGTGATTCACGGTTTTGCAGTTAAAGTTAAAATTTAATTGATTGCGTACAAAACATCGTGTATTTTCCGATTTGATTTCACACACTGGATTTGGTTGGGATCCTATATCAAACACTATAACAGCATTAGAAGTTGTTTGGACTGAATACATTAAGGTAATGATTTTTGAATTATTTCAATGTGATGAAATGATATTGCTATTTAATTTTTTATTTTATAATATTAATATGTAATTGACTTTATTTTTAATGACAGAGAGTGCCAGCAGGGAAAACATATCGGAAGAAAGGGTTAGAGCATTATGAAATTCTTGGGAACATTTTTTATACTACTACAGCAACTGGACAATTAAGTTTTTCCTCCAGTCGAGTTCCTTTGCTTTCAGACGATGATCGTGAAGTTGAGGATAAGTTTATTAACTTTGGAGTTCATGTTAATGTTGATGCTGAGGCTGGGGATGATGATGATGATGAGGATGTTGACCAAACTGAAGTTTCTAACAAAAAGAAAGGAAAAAGGCATCGTCGGTCAATTGGTTCTTCCGGCAATTGTCGTAAAAATAAATGGGAGAGCATGGATAGTTATTTTGACATTGCTAAAGAAGTTATGCAGGCTAGATTGGAGAAAGTTAAGGTCAAAAGTTCATCATCCTCCGTCAAAAGTTGTGAACAGTTTTCTATCACTGAATGTATAGAGGCTTTGGAAAGCTTGGAAAATATTGATGGTGATACATTCAACAAGTTTATGGAGAGGGTAGTACCATTTGTTGAATGGAGGAAGGCTTTTCTTACTATGAGTGAAGAAAGAAAACGACAATGGCTAGGTGGTTTGTAAAATATGGCTCATGGGCAGATGAGATGTTATTGTGAACTTTATTTTCATTTCAACTTTGTTGTTGTGAACTTTGTTGTAGGATGATGTTGTTGTGAACTTTATTTACGGATGTTGTTGTGAACTTTGTTGTCATGAACTTTATTTATGGATGTTGTTATTAACTTTAATGTTTAAGGATGTTGTTGTTAACTTGATTTAATTTTTATGGTGGTTGTGAACTGTGTTTAATGTTTGCTGATATTGTTGTGAATTTGGTTTAAATTTTAGATCTCATCTTTGATTTAGTGAACTCATAATAAATTTTAAGTTTATTGTTTGTAATCTAGTTTTCAATGTATTTCCAACATATGACAGTTTTCCTTTTGTAAATAGGTCAATATGAACAATAATAATCAGAGTGATAGTTCAGAAAGTGAATCAGATTTGGAGGATGAACAACTAGAATTGAAGGCACTAGAATTGGCCAGTACATTGAGGATGGCTAAATACTATCAGTATGTTGACAATTGCCATGTTATACAGGTGGATTAACAGGGTATGCATTTGTACAAAAGTTGCTAAATGGTCATCCCGATAGAATGTATAACATGATTTGTATGGATGCAACTATTTTTCTTAATTTATGTCAAACACTAGAGCAGTCACAGTTATTGAAAGATGATTGACATGTTACTGTTATTGAGGCGGTGGCAATATGTTTATATATACTATCTCATGGGGCTATAATGCGAGTTGTTGCTGAGTGTTTTAAACGGGCAAAAGATACGGTGTATAGACAATTTAAACGTGTATTGAAGGGGTTATGTAGGCTTACACCAAATATTATACGTGAACAAATTCGAGAACAACAATCGCCACCACTAGAGATTATAAATAATCCAAAATTTTATATGTATTTTAAGGTAAGTATTTTATTTTAATGCATAATATTTTTTTTAAACTTCCATTTTTACTTAACTATATTATGTTGATATATATTGATGCAAACAATGTTAACATAAATGATTGATTAATTATATTATGTAGAAATGTATTAGTGTTATTAATGGAACACACATTTCTGCATAGGCACCAGCACATAAACAAAATTCGTATCGAGATAGAAAAGTCCAAATTACTCAAAATTTTATATGTGTTTGTTCGTTTGACATGATGTTCACATTTGTTTACACGGGTTGGGAATGAATCGCTAACGATTTAATGGTGTTTTTGGATGCAATTGGAAGAGAAGAGAACGGTTTTCCCTATCCTAATAAAAGTACATATACTGTATAAGTATTTCACTTTTTCGAATATTGTAAAGTATAATTATTATTTTTTATTCTTTCAGGATACTATTATGTTGTCGATTCGGGATACATAAACATGCCAGGATTTTTAACACCTTACCGAGGTGAACGATATCATTTACGTGATTATAAATGACAAGAACGTACACCAAAAGGTTCAAAAGAGTTATTTAATTATAAACATTCATCGTTACGAAATGTAATTGAGTGGTGTTTCGGTGTTTTAAAGGCGCGCTTCACTATTTTGAAAAATATGCCTAATTACAAATTACGTAGGCAACGCCTCATACCTATAGCATGTTGTGTCCTACATAACTTTATTTGATCATAAGGTCGTGGTGATAGGATGTTTAGGGAGTATAAGAATGAAGATATGCTAATTGATGGAAAAGGAGAAAGAGAAGGGAGATCGATTCATAATATAGATTTATCTCCATAAAATGTAGCACTAATGAGTAATGTTAGAGATGAACTCGCAAACAAAATGTGGCGATATTGCTCATGCAATAAGAGGTGATTTCTTGTAATAAGAGGTGATGTCTTCTGGAATTTATTTGTGATTTTATATAATTAAATTATGTCAATGTTATGTTATGAGAATTTTAATGAAATATAAAAGTAATCCATGATTATGGAAATTGATAGTTATGTATTTTTTGTTAATGCTAAAAAATCAAATATCGTACAATCCTCTTTATAATTTAATTAAAAATGATTGAATGGTCTGTAAATAATGATTAAATTTAAATTATTTTATTATTATGAACAGTGGTATAATTATTTCATATATATATATAATTATAAATTTAAGTGGATGAAAATAAATATTACAACCTTATGAAAATAGTTTAAAGAGATGGGAGAGTTCAATTAAATATGTAAAAGTTTTTCAGTTTTTGATGTTTTAAGTTAATCTACCGGACGTGTTTTTACTGTTTTCATTTTCAAAATTCAGCTTTCAGTGAAGCTACAAGACACGCTTTTATTGTTTTTATTTTCAGAATACAGCTTTCAGTAATTGCTACCAAACGTGTTTTCGGAATTCAAAAATGAAACTAAGGTGACGTTTGGTTAAATGGCGGAATGATAATGGGAATGAGAATATGAATGGAGTGGAATAAAAAACTGATTTCTTTATTTGGTTGGGATTTTAGAATTAACATCTGAATCAGTATTATTTTGTTTGGTTAACAACTGAATGGAATGAAATTAACTGTATTTTGACCAAAATACCCCTCATTATAAAACATTCATAATAACATGATATATTATGGATAATAATAATAAAAAATATAAAAGTATATATAATATTATATATATATTATTATAATATATAACAAATCATATATATATATATATTATTATAATATATAAATATTATTATAATATATAACATACTATATATAAAAAATATATATTATAATAAAATAATATATATTACATAATAATATAAATAATATAACTATTATTATATATATATTTTAATATATGTTTATATATAATATAATATATACAATATATATTTTTATATGTGTATTTAATATATATTTATATATCATTAATATAATATATTATTTTTGGAAAGGAGAGTATTTTTTGAATGTAGTTTGTGCATATGAGGGCTTTTATAGAATAAATTTTTTACATTGGAATGGAATGAGCATTCCATTGGTTTTTGGATGAAATGCTCATTCCACCAAAATGGTGGAATGCCCATTCCAATGGAATACCCATTCCATTATTTTTTAACAAACCAAACAGCTGGAATGACCTCCATTCCATTCCATTCCACTGGATTCCGTCCAAACCAAACGCCACCTAAAAACACTGTTTTCATTTTCATTTTTATTTTCAAAAAATAGCAACTGAAAACGCTTGCAAGACGGGCCCTAACTCTCCACATACTTCTCAAAATTACTGTCAAAACTTGTCATATTATCAATTAATCACTTTTGGAAGTTTTACCAAACATATTTTTATGTCTAAATTATGAAATAAGCTGATTTTAACTTCTCAAAAGCAATATCAAATTGGCTCTAATGTTAGGGGAGTTTTAAAAACTAAATGAAGGCAAGTATTGTTTTTAGTATTATTGGTGGTACAAAGTCCAAAGTATCTCATATTTAAAAAAACAAAACAAAATCTAATGTTTCACTCTCAAAGAATGAATGAGATGATGAAG
Source organism: Acer campestre (assembly GCA_954870605.1). Taxonomy (NCBI): domain Eukaryota; kingdom Viridiplantae; phylum Streptophyta; class Magnoliopsida; order Sapindales; family Sapindaceae; genus Acer; species Acer campestre. Next base: position 10,789,724 of record OX940810.1, on the reverse strand, counting down.
TTCACTCTTTTCTGTTGGAAAAATGGTGAAAGAGTGAATGAGAAATTGATACTTAAAGTGCACCCGTTGAATTGGGAAAATATACACCCGTTGAATTGGGAAAATAATGAATCTCACATTGGTGGGAAAATAAATGATTGATCAAGTGTATATATATGTCTACTTCTTGTGTAGCTTACAAGCATGAGTACAAATCACGTGTGTGCACTCGTGACTCATTATGGTATTACTATGTGTTTAATTTTTCTCAAATCAAAGAATGAATGACATTTAATGTCAAAATTAATTTTGTGATTGTCATAATTTAAGTTTTGAATTTTAAAATTGTACTTGATTAATTCCAGATTAATTGAAATATTAAATTTTGAATTCAAAACCGTTTTGACTTTTAAATTGCCATGTTAATCAGAATTATTTCCAAATTAATTATATTGATTTCCAATTGAATTCTCCCTATAATGAATTGTTAAAAATTGAGTGCTTTCTCATTCTTTCAAAGACACGAAAATCATGGGCACTTAAAATTAGATTTATACTTTGCAACCTTTGTTTATCTACTGTTGTACTATTCTTTTTGCTCTTGTTCTTCAGCTTTGTGCGTTTCTCTAGTAAGTTCAGATCTTATAATTTGAGTTCCCTGATAGTGGTGGTGTTAATACACAACCATTGTGAATCGTTGTATTTTGGGAGACAAACGTCAAACATATACGGTGTTGACCACAAATTTGTCTTAAGGACATCGTATGAAACACGGGCCTCGATTCTAGGTTCCTAGTAAAATTTCATTGGTGTTTGTTTTGTAAATCGAAATTGGTTTGAACCTCAATAACTTTGTAAAGGACATATTGAAAATCAATTTGTATAACAGTTTCACTATCAAAAAGTGAAAGCAACGATGTGTTTCACCCCCAAAGAGTAAAAGAGATGATGTGTTTCACTCTTGAAAGTGAAACAGATGAAATGTTTCACTCTTAATGAGTGAAAGAGATGATGTACTTCACCCTTAAAGTGAAACAGATAAGATGTTTCACTCTCAAAGAGTGAAAGAGATGTTTTGTTTCACTTCTGAAAGTGAACATATGTTATTTCACATTTGAAGAGTGAAACATCTCATATGTAAAAATATGTGTTTCACTTTTAAAGAGTAATGAAACATCTCATCTCCAACACAAACTGTACGTGTATGTCACATTGGAGGGTGAAACATATTCTCCAACATGACACACAACGGATTAAAAAAAAAATACGAAATTTTTTTTTCAACCATTTTCTCCACCCAAATCTTTAATTTTTTGATAATGGGAAGCTAATCAAGCAACATAAACATGAAATAAAGTAAAAAAGTTCAATTAAAAAAGAAAAATTTACATACTTTGAACTAGGTTGGAAAGATTTCAAGTACAAAATCAACTATATCTCATTCCGTCTTTTTCCACAATTTCTAGCATAGATTTCCGTCGATATCTCGATACGAAAATGTTGTTTGACAATAATTTGTGTATGTGTAGTAGGTTTTAATTGTAGAGAGAGAATGAAGAGGTAGGATAGGTTGAAGAAAAGGTAAAGATGGGTAATAATGTAATTGGATGGTTATTTAGTGAAAAAAAAAATTAATATATGAATAGTTGGAAACAATAATTTTATGGGAGAAGGTTAAAAACAAAATTCAATAGCATTTTTGGCAATTTCCACATAAATAAATGTTATTTAAACTATAATGTTGCGTTCTTACATATAAAAATTTAGAAAAACTAGTTTCAAAACTTAAAAATTTTTGAATTTTTTTTTCCTATAAATATATTTCAATTTTCTTATCATGAATGCAAAAAGAAATCTTATCAAAATTCATTAAATTTCATCATGATGTGATTGATGATTTGGACAAAAAATGGTTCACACACACACACACACAAACACACATATGAAATTATATATATCCTTATTTTATTTAGGAAAGAGAATTAAATTCCTGATTTCCCCTATCACAAATCAAGAATTAAGTTACTGATAGAATGAGAACTTGATTCCTCCAACCCACCTTAGGAATCAAGTTCCCTTTCCTAATTGAAAAATGAATTCATGATTTATTTACTAAAATATCTCCACTTTCAAAAAAATAAAACAATCATCTTTTTCATTATTATTGACTTTTGTTTTTAATTTACATAAATCAAATTTGGACAAAAAATGGTTCTCTCTCTCTCTCTCTCTCTCTCTCTCTCTCTCACACACACACACACACACACATGAAATTATATGTTCCTCCCACCCACCTTAGGAATCAAGTTCCCTTTCTTGATTGAAAAATGAATTCATGATTTATTTACTAAAATATCTCCACTTTCAAAAAATAAAACAATCATCTTCATATTATTATAGCTATGTTATTTATAAAAAATTTATCTTTATATATACATATTACAATACCATTTATAAACTAAAAATAACTGTTATATATATATGTGTGTGTGTGTAGATAACTATTGCATATTCAAGACAAATAGTTTTAGTGTTTGAAAAATTTTCAAATTTTATTTATATATAGATTTCAATGAACTTATTATTCATAAAAAAATTCAGATTAAAATTTATAAAAATCAATGTGATTTCATTAAGGTTCTTACCGAAATTGAAATAAATGATCTCTCATCAGAGACTCTCTCTCTCTAAATATATATATATATATATGCTACTGCTTCTTCGTTATTTTAATCAAGTTATTATCTTAATAGTTTTTTTTATCTAATTAGTTCAAATATTACAATATAAAGATGTTAATTACTATAATTATAATGTTATAGTAATATAAAATATATATTTTCATAATAATAAAAAAATTCATCATATTTTATTCACAATGATATTTTTTGTAATCAATTATGTATCATTCAGATTCCTTAGTTTAAGTAAACACTAGATTTGAATAAATTTGATTTTGTTTCCGATTCCTAAATTGTTAGTAAACATCGGAATGTAATTTAGTAACCTGATTCTGATTCCCCTCCATTCCTTTTCTAGTGGAACTTGATTCTGATTCCATCAATTATTGATTAGTAAATACGCCATTTGTGTTAAAATTTGAGAATTTAGAACATTTTTTTTTTTTTAATTTTCCTATATTCATCTCATTTTTCTATTGCCTTTAGATTTAACAAAATTGGGATAAATAATTCTGGTGCTTGAAAAATTCTCAAATTTTGTTCATATGTAGATTTCATTAAACTTATCAAAAAAATTCAAATCAAAATTCATAAAGATAAATGTGATTTCATGAAGGTTCTTACCGAAATTAAAATAACGTATATCTCACTTAATAAACTATTATATTATATATATATATAAAATATGTGCAGAAAATTAAGGTGAGATCAGACGTTTCAAACATTGATGCATCGCTTCCTCATGAAATATATATAAATATATATAGTTTTTCTATTATCAGTTCGTCCTAATATAAAATATATCAGGATGAAGAGTGTAGACCATTAAAGTTACATACTTTGACTCAAAGTGTATGTACTTGTCAAAACTTCTTCATAATCTATGATTCACATTCTTCATCTTGATATATTTTATATCAGGACGAACTGACAGTAGAAAAACTATATATATACATATATACATAAAATTAAGGTGGGATCAGACGTTTCATTCCTAATGAAATATATATAAATAAATAAAGAAGGGGTAGGATCCATGACCCCATTTTTTTACACAATTTTTTACACACTTGATTGACTTTTGGATTAAGGTATGATCGATGGCTAAGATCAATTAACACTCAAAAGAACTAAAGATGTTATACACTTAAATTGTTTTGTCTCTTCTCTCTCTCTTTAATGAAAATAAATGATATCCTTACGAATGTTTCACATCTCTCCTCTCTTTTATTTCGTCTCTTACGATTCATCTGAATAGTTATCATTGAATCAGAAAATTATCAACATAATTGTAATCTGAGAATATATATATATATATATATTTTCTTTTTGCATTAAAGGGTGTAGCCTGTGTGGATATTGCGTGTGTGGCTCAAAAACACAAGTTTAGAGTTCAGGACAGTGTGTTTTCTTATTTGCATACGGTTTTAGTTGGATAGGAATAATCTTTTTATTTTTTATTTTTTTTATTTTTTTACTTTTTACCAAATCTGTAAATCACCCATCTCTATCTCTAATAATCATCTTCAATGGCATGAGTGACTGATAGAGATTCACCTTGCTAGACATAATACTTTTAAATTTTGTTTTAAAAATAAACATGTATTCGATGTTTTAATTCTGGCGATCACCTATTCTTATTTATCGAAAATGTTTTTTTATTTTTAATTATGAAAATGGTGAGGCGGCAGTTTCAAATTAACTTTCTTTTATTTATTTATTTATTTTCATCTAATTGCGATGATTCCTGGATTCAGAGATATAGATTGAAATTTGTTAATAGAAAAAAAAGAGATCATTTTGAAATAGATTTTTAGTATTAGAATGAACAGAAAAATCCAGAGAGGGAAAATTGGTGAGAACGATGAGAGTAGAGAAGGGACATAGAAGGGAGAAAAAGTTGAAGAAAAAATAGATTTATTTTCATTAATAAGGATTAAGGAGAGAGAACGCAAGAGGAGAGAAAAAATTGTGTGTTAGAGTATACACCAACTTGTGTTCCGTAAAGTATTAGTTGATCTCAACCATCAATAATATCTTAATCCAAGAGTTAATAAAATGCGTAAAAATTTATATAAAAAAATAGGGTCATAGATCCTGCCTAATAAAAAAATTATCTTACCATGTCCATGCCTCCTTGGTATAAGCAGAGTACTTAAAATCGATAGATATACCGAAATATCCATCGATATATCCGTATTTTGGAGGGACCGATATCGAAACAGGCAAATATCCAATATCCTGCAGAATATCCGTTAAAATCTCCCGATATTCCCGAAATATCCCAAAATTCCCGAAATTTCATGAATTTTACCCCGAAAGTCCAGGGATATTTTGCATATTATTAAAATAATTCTTTTAATCCTAAACAATTAAATTATTGTTAAAATAATTTAGCTTGAAAATTATTTTAGAAGAAGCATTAACAAATTTATAAAAATTTTCAACATAATAGTCAACAGTAAAATTATTGAGGACTTGAAGTAAAATTGAATAAAGAACCAAAGAGTGGACATGTAAAATATGTAAAATTTTTTGAAAGCAATATGAAAAAAAAAAATTGTTTGTGACTCAAATGTGTAAAACTAATTCCAAATAGTATTAAATATGTACCAATTAATTTATAAATATATAGAATTGATTTTTTTGTAACTTTGTGCCGACATTCCAAATAAAAGAATCTCAAAATTATTTGTGTAAAATGTGTAAAAATAATCAAATTGTTTCTTTTGAGTTTTGAGTAGAGAATCTAAAGAAACTCAAATATTTTTATCAAAAAATAAAATAAAAAATAAATAAGAACATAATTATTTGGTATGGCCCGTATGATAGAGAATCATAATGATAGAATTTTGAAAAATAGTATATTGGGGATAATTCGGATCTTCTTATATATAATGTCTATGCGCAATTAGACACTGAAGCTGTAGAAATTGCTAATTTTGGAAATAAGGTAAAAAGTTACAATTTACAACCAATTTTATAATTTCAGTATTATTAATTCTTTGCATGTGAGTATTGTGTCATATACTCATATTAATATATATTATATACATATTGATCTCATGAATGTAGCTCACATACTTTAAGGATGGAAGAAAAAGTTTTGGTGAACGAGCAGCCATTGCAGCTAGAAGCAAAATGCAACCAGGTATATAACTTTTATTACAAAAATTTACATATTAATAATAAATAATAATATCATTGAAATAATATTCATACTTATAATACTTAATAATTTTTATTACAGCTGATTAGTGGGTAATGTATGGAAACTGTGCTCCATCATTGAGTGCAATAGCAGTTCGCATACTATCACAAACATCATCATCTTCTGCATGTGAAATAAATTGGTCCACATTTGCTTTAATTCACACAAAACAAAGGAACCGTCTTGCATATTTTAAGCTTGAACAACTTATTTATTGTTATTATAATATGAAATTGAAACTTAGGGATATGACAGCTGAAAAAGATAAAGTAAATGAAACTGATTTTATGGATCTACTTCAAGTAGCTGCAGGAGACGATAATGAGAATCTTATTTTTAACTGGCTTAGACTTGCCTCCTTGGATGATGACGAGGGAAATCCTGATTCACATATTGCTTCGCATGCTCGAGAAATGAGAATAAATGTTGAACAAGTGATTAGAGAAGAAGTTATTGTAGATCGTGGAGTTATTGTTACCAGCTCTTCCGATAACCAACATACCTCTGATGTAAATAGTGGAGGAAAAAATGATGGAGATGATGGGGATGGTGGGGATGAGGCAAGAGGTTAGGATTTTGGTGCAGGAGGTTGGAATGCTGGTGTAACAAGTTGGGATGTTCGTGCTGGAGGTTGGGATGTTGGTGCAACAGGTTGGAATGCTAGTGCGGCGGGTTGGGATGTTCATGCAGGTAATTTTGATCAAACTCATGGTAGATAGCATGGAGGAACAAGTCAAAATGATGAAGATTCTTTGAATATGACTTTCCTCAATGAGTATAGACACAGAACATAGTTCTTTTGGTGATTCGCAGACAATGTCAGGTTCTCATATACCATATTATGGTAGTTATGGTGGCTGCAATATATTTGATTATCCTTCTCCACAAATGCCATATGCAATACCTATGTATGCAGATCAACAATATCCACCAAGTTGGGTAAATCCAAACTACCCAATTCATGGATCAGTTGGAAGAGATCAAGCAGCATATGTGTGGCATATTAATAACTATATTGAAAACTATGCAAGCACGTTTTCTTGGGAAATTTATTGTTCGAATCAAGATAGAAATGTATCTTATGTATTTGAACCAGCAAGGAATTCATTTTGGTTTTAAATTTCAGACACGCAATGTATTATTATGTATGAATTATGATTTATGATAGAATTTTGGAAGTGTGGAACTATTACTATATATATTTTTTAATGATAATTTTGTTTATTAAATATTTAATCTCTTTATATTGTATATAATATTATAAAAGTGAAACAAAATATTATTCTATTAAATACTCAATTTTAAAAATTATATACAGACTCTATTTATGTTATAATTTATATTAAACTCATAACTATGCTAATTTATTATTGAAATATGATTCATTTGATGTATAATTACTTGTTTAAGCTTGTCCTAAAATTTCACACAAAAAAAACTAATTTTAGATGTAAATATCCATCATTTTTTTAATTTTTGACAGAATATCCACCGATATCGATAATATCCCCGATATATCCGTAAATTTAGAAGCCCGACATTGATGCCGATACCGATATTACGTTCCTTGGGTATAAGAGAGCCTATAAGATTTTTCTTTCTCGGTCAATTCATTATTTATATCATTAAAGAGTTTGAAGAGGGCACAATAAAACTTGTAAATTGTAACTATTGACCAAGTCGGCGTTGCCCAGAGGATCTCACCTCCTTCCACATTTGAGCTGTAAATCCACAACTATCTTCTTATTATTATTTTATTTTTATTATATATTTTTCTTTTTGAAAGATGTGGTGGTATTGTGGTAACTGGAAAGGCTTTTTTTATTTTTATTTATTTTTATTTATTTTATTTTTTAAGATGTGAGGGAGCAGATCTACGGCTCTTTATCATTTTTTAATATATATTTTTTCTTTTTGAAGGATTTTAAATCTTTTTTTATATTTCATAAAAAGTTTATACTTTATAATATATAATTTATAATTAATGTGATTTTCTTTCAAAAAAAGAATGTTAAATAAAATATTTAATCCAATTGTGTTTAAGTTGAAATGTGAAATAAAATGAAAATATGATATTCCAATTTTTGAAATTTTTGTAATCTATCGGGTGTGTTTTTATTTTCGTAATATTGTTTTTCACATATACTTTCAAACGCGTTTTCAGATTTTAAAATTGAAACCAAATGCACTATTTTTATTTTTTTATTTTTATTTTCGAAAAAGATCAATCGAAAAACATTTATAGGATGCACCCTTAAATCCGGGTCTAGTATGAGTTAGGTAAAATTGGGAAACCGAAGCGGTTCGGGTTCTAGACCCAGACCTGCTGTATTTTGTGGGTTTGGACCCTCTCATTATTTGTGGATCCAGTTCCGGGTATGGTCCAGACCCTTATTTTTCCAACCTGACTCCAGTCCAAGAATAAATAAAATTTTCGGGGTTTAACTTTTTTCATCTTTTGTTGAATCCGCTAAACCCTACCGGAAACTTTTCTCTCCAGCATCGCCTCCATCTCTCGAACCCTTCTCCGTCGATCTAACAACAACCACAACCGCCACCGTCCGATTTGTCGTATGTATCCGTCTTTCACTTCTCTCTCGAACTTGCACACACATATACATAAAAACTGTGACTTTATTCGTTTGCTTAATTTAAATTCCTTGTAACTGAAAAAATAATTATGCAGATTTGGAGACTGAAATTTTCAACCAAGGCCAGATGGGTGCCAAAGAAGATGATGGAATTCATGAAAACATTTTGCCTCCTATTGAACAGGTTTATTTATTTATTTTATTTGTGGGTAGTGAATTTACTGTACATTGTTTTATGGTTTACATATATAGGAAATACATTTTCAGTATTATTATTAACTGCTGAGTTGAATGGGGACCGGGTTGTGGAGGAGTTTGAATGATACGGGGCAATTTGAAGGACTGATTGCTATGATTTTTATATTTCCTTGCTATTTTTATTTGATTGCTTAAATGTTTTTGTGAGGGTTTTGTTCGATATTGAAGTGACTGTAAACTGCTTTAGTGAGTCAGAATTATTATGTTGTGACATTTTGTACAATGATGCTGATTCTGAATTCCTTACTTGAGAGTTCAATATGATGCTCTACAATACATAATTTTTTTTTTTTTTTGAAGTTAGAAACTATCAAACTGATAGGAGATGCGTTTTATTTTGCAGGAAATTTCTGATGAATTAAATACAAAAGCAAAGAAATATCTTAGGGGAGAGGGTGCTGATTTGAAGGTATATCTTTGTTGAATGAGATTTATAGTTGATGCGTAGTTCTTTGAAGTTTTCATTATCATCATATGCTCTTCATTTCTTCAGGCTTTACAAGACAAAAAATTAAAGGGTCAACTTGCAGTTAGAGAAGAAATATATGGAAAATCTGCAAAAGCTGCTGCCAAGATTGAGAAGGTAAATTCTTTCTTTATTTAAAAAAAAGGTTGAGAAGGTAATTTGTTTCCCTATGATTGTCTGTTTTAGTTTTTCTCCTTGTTTTGTTTAAACAAGTCTAGGTTTTATGGGTTTATTTCAACTATGGATATTATTGTGCTGGGCATCAGGCTTGTTAATCAGTCAAATATGATAACATTTCTGTAATAAGATTTTCTGGTTCGTGGTCCTTTCTTTCAGTGGCTTTTGCCAAGTGAGGGAGGGTATTTGGAGGCTGAAGGTATAGAAAAGACATGGAGGATCAAACAAGAATCAATTGCTCGTGAAGTAGATATCCTAAGCTCAAGGAATCAATATGACATAGTTTTACCAGGTTGATGCATGCTTCCTGCTTCTTTTTCTATGAGTATGTTTGTTAAAATTTCTGTTGGCTCATCATATATATGGATCATTTTCCCCTGGTCAAAATTTGTTGGTCCGGTATGCCCTGTTCAGTTGGATGCCTGGTTTTGATCTCAGTTTGAAATAGCAAAATCATTACCTAAAATTAAGAAAAGTAGATAAACTAGAACAGAGAATATACCTAAAATCTTGGTGCAATATGGTTTACTAAAAAAACACTATTGTATTGTTGTAAAGGTTTTGGTAGATATGAGAGGAAGATAAGAAAACTGAAACCATGTGATGAGTTTTAATTTGTTAGACAAGTTGAATGGGATCAGAATTCTTACACACATCTCTAATATGGACCTTAAGGAGTTTGTGTGTGAAGGTGAAATTTGGTATTTCCATTCAACTTTGAAGAATTGGAGCAGACCTGAAAAATAAATTTTCAATGCTAATTTTGCTTCAACACTGAATGAAATTCAATTAAATTACTTTTAGTTTCTAAAGTGGTCCCCAGCAAGTGGTTTAATAAATTATATTTTCTGGTAGAGTTGAATCCTGGTCTCCTCATCATCAAGGGTGAGAATTTATTAGTTTGAAAAAGTTGGAACCAAACCAGGTTGGATTGATTTGGTTCTGAATTTCTGAATGGACCTGTTTGAACCTATAGTAATTAAGCTGTTTCAATCCATTAAAGTATATATTAAATCAAATTAACAATTAAACAACTTACAAAAATTTACCTATTAGGCTATTACAGCCTATTCATTTTAACATACATAATTTAATTAAACAAAAAATACATACAGTCTATACTCGATGCAAATGAAAGATCGGAAGCTTGCAAATGAAACCTGTAAAACAGAATGATCAATTACGTTGGCTGTTTTTTTTTTATCAAACAAATTCTTCATAAATGGGACAACTCTGACTACTATGTTAGTGCCTATCTTGTTTTTGACATTATGGTAATGCATTGATTCGAACAAGTTTTTTTGATTGTAGTATTCAAACAAGTTCATAAATTCTATTTTATTCTTAGTTTCTTACTCTTTCCTGCATCATATGTGAAGTTAACTTCTCCTTTTATTGTTGCTTCCTGGAAGTTCAGTGTAATGCCTACAAGTAAATTTCATGTTTGTCATTTTTTTTCCTTTTCACCCCAATGGGTTCCTGAAAACCCTGTTCAGATCATAGAAACTCGTTTTATTTGTGGATTTCATCTCCTTTGCTTCAAGTTTGTGCAAATTTTTTAGTAGCTATGATAAAGCCTTTCTTCGAAATGTCTGTAAGCTGCACATTGCTATGCTAGTAGCAGGACACCAAAACTATTGGTGGAGATTATTAGTTGTCTATATTAAACTGTACTTTTGTAAAGAGAGATGTTATAAAAAGAATTGTTCAATTAGTTCTCATCTTCTGATTTCTCCTATAGAGTAGTTTTGTTGCTTTAATCATTTATAATTGTTTTTGGCCTTTTGGTTATGTTGTGTGATATCCTTCAATAGTACATTCCTCATTGGCATTCATTGAGCTCCGTGAAAAATCGTGCAATTATCTTACACAGAACTTAACTTCAGTTTAAAACTCAAATGTGCAGAACTTGGTCCATACACTCTGGATTTTACCTTGAGTGGTCGGTATATGGCAGCTGCTGGACGGAAGGGGCACTTGGCAGTTGTAGACGTGAAGAATATGAACCTAGTTAAAGAAATTCAGGTATGCACTAGTGATTGATTCACAGTTAGCTGGTTCTAATTGTGATGCAGCCAAAAAATTCAGTTGAGACCTTTTTGTTTCTGTTGTAAAACTAGATCCTCTCATTGCTTATATATCTAGGAACTTCATATTACTCTACAAGTCCTCTCTCTCCAAAAATGACTGAAAATACTTTTTTTTTTCCTTTTTCATTCTTCTATTTGATAGATATCTCAGTATTATTTTCTATCAGTTAGTGGAGTAATTATCTTTGTGTGACTATCTAACTTGAATTGACTGGAAGATTAGACATATTTACTTATTGGTTGCTGTTTCTTTCAGGTTAGAGAAACAGTGCGCGATATAGTATTCTTGCATAATGAGCACTTCTTTGCTGCTGCCCAGAAAAAGTATGGTGTGTTCTGTTCATATATCTTTCTTCTACCCTAATATATAATTGTTACTTAACATAGAGGACAAATTTTAAAGCATATGTTGATTCTTCTGTATGTTAAATGTGATTTTCATAAAAAGTTGAAAGTGTGACTTTAAACTATGGCAGGTATCCTTATATTTATAATCGAGAGGGCATTGAACTTCACTGTTTAAAGGTCAGTATATTTCCCTTGGATGATTTTGATATTTTGAGATTTGAAATGGCTCCTTTAAGTTCGAGTAGGCTGAAGATTTCATCCAAAATGTTTGGACCTTTGTTGTGAGTTAGGAATGGCTCAACATTTTTTTTTTTATTGTGGCTGTAGGTTTAAATTTTGTGTTAACTAAATTACCAAGTTCTTTTGTGCTTATGTGTTGGTTAGGGACTAGGGTGGGTGGGGTGCACGCTGATAAAAAAGGAAAACCAAGTATTTTGGTTTCTGGCCCTCCAAAGAAAGAGTATTTAAGTATTACGTTTCACCTTTGTGCAATCGTTCAAACAGTTCTCGTAGTGATTTGTTTAAAGGACATTGCATGAATTTAAAGCTCTTTGGTTGTTACACCAACTAAGCTGCTTTATCTCCTTCTCCATTGCTGGTTCTTATTTTACCATTCAGATGAATTTCGATAGGCAGGTGGTTTTATAAATTTCATATCTGACACAATGGTTGTATTTTTCAAGAATTATAGTCCAACTACCGGTTAATGAATTATATTTTCAAAGCTAAGCTATTTTTGTCAGATACTATGAAACTAGGAAGTAGGAACTACGTAAAAGCTGAAAAAAAGAATGGTAGTATATTGGATTGCATTGAGTTGGTCACCATGGAAAGTTCTTCTTGCATTGGCCATTTTTCCACTAGAATGTGATTAATCTGTGTTCATCATGACCTTAAACTCACATAAATCATGGGATTTCATGAAGTGACTGAACTTTGACCCACCTTTTAAGTTAATTTTACGCTTATTCTTATCTTGAACAAGTTCTTGCAAATCAAGAAAACTCGGATGATGGTCTTTTATTCTGACACTTTACCATGTAAGAGTTATCATTCTGACATGACATACTTCAGAGAAATAATTCATGTTATGCAAACCACTGCTATTCACTCTTCGTTGCCATTTTCCTAAATGTTCAGTATTTATCAAAGATGCACCGGTGTGGAACTGAATTACGTTTTTTTATCTTACAGGAACATGGTGCTGTGCTGAGACTTCAGTTTCTTAGAAATCATTTCCTCTTGGCATCCATAAACAAATTTGGGCAACTTCATTATCAGGATGTTACAATGGGTGAGATGGTAGGTAATTTTCGAACCGGTTTTGGCCGCACTGATGTGATGCAGGTGAATCCCTACAATGGAGTTGTTGCATTGGGTCATTCTGGTGGTACAGTAACCATGTGGAAGCCAACCACCTCGGCTCCCCTTGTCAAGATGCTATGTCACCCTGGGCCTGTTTCAGCATTGGCATTCCACCCAAATGGCCATCTAATGGCCACATCTGGGAAAGAAAAGAAAATCAAGATTTGGGACTTGAGGAAATTTGAAGTCCTCCAAAGTATACCGGGACATGCAAAGTGTTTGGATTTCAGTCAGAAGGGTTTGCTTGCTGTTGGAAATGGATCATTTGTACAAATTCTGGGAGATTTATCTGGATCTGTGAACTATAGCAGATATATGGGTCATCCTATGGCCAAAGGTTACCAAATAGGAAAAGTTCAGTTTCGACCATACGAAGATGTACTAGGTATAGGGCATTCAACAGGTTGGTCTAGTATTCTTATTCCTGGATCAGGTGAACCCAACTTCGATTCTTGGGTGGCAAACCCATTTGAAACAACTAAACAGAGGAGGGAGAAGGAAGTGCGTTCTCTTCTTGACAAGCTCCCACCCGAAACAATCATGCTGAACCCGTCCAAGATTGGTACGGTGAGGCCAGCACGGAAGAAAGAAAATCCGACTAAGCAAGAAAGAGAAGCTGATATGGAAGCTGCCATCGAAGATGTTAAAGGTATTGCTATGAAGAAGAAAACAAAGGGGAGAAATAAGTCTAGCAAGGTAGCGAAGAAGAAACAGGAGCGTGTTGCGAAAACAAAGAGGCCATTCTTGGAGCAGCAGCTCAAGGAAGATCAAGCATCAGCTAAAAAGAGGCAAAAGTTGAATGAGCAAGTTGAACTACCATCATCTTTACAGCGGTTTGCACGCAAGAAAACAACTACATGAAGAATTTTTTCAGGCACCCCTTTTTGTTTCTTGAAATGTTTGTATTTGTTTTCTCTGATCATCAATTTTGTGTTAATTTTCCTTATCGATGCCTATTTCTAAGTATTATTAATAGTTCTTTTTGGTTAACGTTTGTTTTATAATTCTTTATTTGAACTCTCGCAACTAATGACGCATAAGCTTTGTCCCCGACTAAAGAACTCACCTACAGGATCTTGGATTGTAGCAAGTTTTCGGGATCCTATCAGTTAGATTACTCATGTGTATATATATATATATATATATAATGGCAAGTGATGTTGGTATATATATATATATATAATGGCAAGTGATGTTGGAATGTTGGGTACTCAAAATATCATCTCTTGATCAATATGTAACTATACGCACACACATGCTGTTTGTCTGATAAGGGTGTCATGAAATTATAAATTAAGAACGTACAATCACAGTTACACATTATGTAGGGTTGTAGGACCACTGTGAATGTATGAATATGGTTGGACGTCCTAAAATTATAAAGTCAGGATGGATGTCTTGAAATTATAAAGTTAGGACGGTTATGATTAGAGAATGTTATATATATATATATATATATGTCACATACAAACCCTCTGATATAACATTACATACAAACCTATTTATTAGTCTTTGGATAAAGATTGTTGTATATTCTCTTTCCTGACTCACTACTTACACAACATCCGAAGGCTAAAAATAGATTTGTATGTATCTTATATTAGGGGGTTTGTAGGTGTGAATCTCTCTCTCTCTCTCTCTCTCTCTCTCTCTCTCTCTCTCTCTCTCTCTATGTGTGTGTATATATATATATTTCTATTGTCAGTTTGTCCTGATATAAAATATATTAGGACGAAGAATATGGACCATTAGATTTACATATTTTAACTTATCAAAACTTCTCCATAATCTATGGTCCACATTCTTTATCCTGATATATTTTATATAAGGACGAATTGACAGTAGAAAGACTCATATATATATATATATATAGTTCCGTTCTAGTCAATGTGTATTGATAATCTGATATAACCACATCACTACTAATGCATGTGAACCACTGATTATGGAGAAGTTTTGACAAGTATATACATTTTGAGTCAAAGTATATAAATCTAATGGTTTACATCCAACGCACTGACTTGAACATTTATATATATATATATATATATATAAAATCAATATTCCAAGATTCAAGAATCAGATCTTGATTAGATAAATTCCACTTTCTTAATTGCTGTCACTTTCTTTCTTATAACCAAGATTCAAGAATCAGATCTTGATTAGATAAATTCTATTTTCTTAATTGCTGTCACTTTCTTTCTTACAGGTTGTTTTGTTTTATTAGCAAATTTGTTTTAAAGAGGAATGCACTTTTATGAAATCGTTTACTTTAATTAAAACACTTTGAAAATAAAAATCATGCGATTTTCTAATCATAGAATTTATTTTATTTTAATCCACATTTTGATAGAGCACGCATCATAAATTCTTGTTATCTTTAAGAAAATTAGAAAATACCAAAAAAAAAAAAAAAAAAAAAAAAAAAAAAAAAAAAAAAACCAATTTAGTAGTGTATATCATAGGGAAATTATTATTCTTCCCCCTGTAGTTTTCCATATTCTCCATTTTCCCCCCTCTAGTTTTAAAATTCTCTAAATTCCCCCCTCTCATGCACAAATACAACCAATTTCATCTTGTTAAGAGAGCTTCTCCTTACAATCCACAAATTGTCTATTTACACTCCAATTTAAATTTTTTTATTAATGACAATTTTAACCTAAATTAAAATTACTAAATAAGACAAAAAAAAATTTAAAGACACTCCAAACTAATTAAATTATTAAAAAAAGAAATTCTCTCTCCTAAATCATTAGATTAAATATTATGTATTAAACTCTCTCTCCTAAATATGTTATTACCATATTAAACATTCTCTCATAATTAATCTCTCTCCATTTTTTTTCTTAAAAATAATAATATTTCCATACTTTCTCAATCAATCTCTGATTAATAGTTAAAGAAAAAAAAAAAAACTTAACTTTTTTTTTTTTAAAAAAAAAACATATGAAAGCTTGAATTGTTACAACTAGATTCGATTAAACTTAGAATTTCTAACAGTAATGAAAGAATTAAATTTCTCTAGACAATCACATACCTACAAGAGTAACAAAAAATATTTTCATATTTCAATTACAATTAAGAAAAAAAAAAAAAAGGTACTTATTTTTTGAGTTTTTTTTTTATTATTTTAAATATATACATAAATCAAGCTTATTAGTAAGTTTTTTTTTTTTTTTCTAAAATTAGAGATATATATTGGAGGAGGGAGAGTTTAATATGGTAATTAAAAATTTAGGAGGGAGTATTTAATATGTAATAATTAATCTAATTATTTAGGAGAGATAATTTCTTTTTTTAATAATTTAAATCAAAAAAAGATAAAAGGATAATCTTGTAACAAAATGAAGTGTCTTTATAATTTTTTTAAATTTTAATTTTAAGAATGGAGTGTTTTTAGAAAAGAAGTGTAAAAAGAAAAAATTGGATTGTCAAAAGAAGCTCTCCTTATAAAAATAGGCATGAGAGGGGGGAAATTGGAGAATTTTGAAACTAAAGGGGGAAAATAGAGAATATGGCAAACTATAGGGGGGGAGAATGATAATTACCCTATATCATAATGTACCAACTACCAAGGTTAATAAAATAGGTTTCTTTGATTTTTTGTTTTATTTGGTTATTTCCAAAATTATTAACACTATATTTGGTTTGATGGAAATGAAAGGAAATGATTGTGAGGAAAGGAAATGATTGTGAGGAAAGGAAAGAAAAGGAATGTAGATGATAGTGGTTTTTTTTTATTTATTTATGAAAATACCATTCTTTTTAACAATATGAATACCAACAATATATAGGGTTATTTTTGGGATTTAATTATTTTTATTTATATTTATTTATTTATTTTTATTAATGGTGGATTCCTTTCTCTTTTCCTCCCAAATTTGGATGAAAACCAAAGTGTGTAAAATAGGAAGAAATTATTCCCCCAATTTCCTTCCATTTTCCTCTATTTCCTTTCCTTTCCCTCTCATTTAACCGTCAAAACAAGAAATTAGAAATCCCCTTAATTTCTTTCCTTTCCTTTCACTCCAATTCTTTCAAACCAAACACAGTGTAAGTTTTTTTTATCTATTACTTTCAAATCTGGTGGAGTACTATAACCATAGTGATTTTTTTATCTATTACTTTCAAATCTGGTAGCTGGAAATAGCTTGAAATAAGTCTCGGGTGATCTACCCGAGACTTATTTCAACTACTCGAGACTTATTTCAAAATACCCGAGACTTATTTCCAGATTTTTTTTTTTTTAATATTCTTCTTCATCGACCACCAATGGAGGTCGAGGTCATTTCGACTCCAATGGAGGTCTTTCGCCCTCCATTCGACCTCCATTTGAGGTATGTCCGACTTCCATTGATGGATCAATGGAGGTTTTTGAAAAAAAAAAAGAGGAGAGAGGAAGAAAGAGAGAAAGGAAGAAAGAGAGAGACAAAGAGAGATTAGGGGCAATTTTGGTAGATCACCTTAATTGGTGCTATTTCTATAAAACTTATTAAGTTGGTGATATTACCACAAAACCAATCCAATTTGGTGCTATTTCTCTCTATTTCCTCTTAAGAAATCAATAAATATTTTTATATAAAGAAAATAAATAAATATTTATTTTAATTGAAACAAAAAATATAAATAAATAGTATTTTTATAAATAAAATAAATATTTCTTATATAATTTTGAAAAAAATATATATATATATATATTAACAACATAACACATATTTCATCAATATTCTATATTGGTTAAAAAAAAAAGTTCTAATATAATACAACCTAACACCCCTAAATATAATTTATTAGTTAATACAGTGTTTGTAGCAAACACTATTGTATTATTTTAGTACATTTTAATTGTTTAATACAATACAACAAAACAAACAAGACCTTATTATGAGTGCGTTGTGATATTTAATTAGGGTGATTTATCCACAACGCATAAAAGATTGTTTTGTAATATTCGGATATTCTAGCCTATCTGTTCGGGCCACATTGTTTTAGTTTTAGTTTTTTTTTTTTTTTTTTTTTTTTTTTTTTTGATAACAACTAACAAATTATAAAGAAACTCGACATTCAGCCGAAATCAACGAACTAACACAGGAAGGAAACTCTTTCAGCCAAAACAAATCCTCCACAATAGAGAGGCCGTTTTTAGCTAAACTATAGGCTACTTGATTAGCCAATCTAGGAACAAAAATAACAGACTTACAACGCGCCTGCTCGAGCTGCACATAAATATCATCAATAACAGTACCAATTTCTGCAGCAAAAGACTGACCCAAATTAATCCAATCAACAACTACTTTAGCATCAGATTCAGCAATACAAGGGAATAATCCAGTATCACAAGCCAATTTGAGTTCACTAAGGATAGCAATTGCTTCAGCCACTTGCGGAGAATACGTAGCGACAATTTTTTGGGAACTACAAGCCATAACTAACCCATCTGAATTACGAATCACAGTACCAATGCCTACCATACGACCACTACTATCGATCTCAGCATCAGAATTAATTTTATACACATTAGGGTCAGGAGGCTTCCAAATAGGGGTACACCCCACAGAACCAACAACAGCCCGCACCCTTCTGTCATTAGCAGAATAAAATTCAACAAGGAAACTGCTCGCCCAATCCACTAAAACAATCTCTCTGTCAACAGCCAGATTATGCACAACAGCATTCCTAACAGACCAAGCTTTCCACACACAGACACACAGTAAACACATATCATCCAAGCTCAATAAACCAAAGCAGTCAAGAATAAACTCAAGAAAATGCAGCTTCCTCTTATGATTATCTGCTAACTTAGGAAACCAAAACTCCCTCAAATCCTTTAGTCAGTGACAAGACCAAAGAGCATGAAGAATAGTTTCACTTTTACACTTACACATAGGACACACCACACCACACTTAATCTTACGACTAGCCAACATCACAAAAGAGGGAAGCATCATGTTACAAGCTTTCCATAATTTTTTTTTTAATTTTAGTAGGAATAGAAAATTTCCATAACGCAGACCACCAAGAACTGATAGCAAAAGAAAAAGTACTAGAGAAAGAGGAACAAATATCAGAAGAAATAGAACAGCCAAGACTATATCCACTACTTACAGTATAGGCTCCCTTTTGCTCATAATGCCACATTAACGAATCTTCTGAATTCTTCTTTCCCAAGGGAATACTCAAGATGGCCGTAATATCATCATCACAAAACAAACACCGAATTAAATCCAAATTCCAGGCTCCAGAATTAAGCATGAGCTGATTGACAGTAGTTCTGATCCCAACAGTGGAGGAGAAGTGGGACAAAAAAAAGATGGTCTTGGCAGCCACTTGTCTTGGTAAACCTTAACCTTAGAACCATCCCCTACACGCCATCTAGTACCCGCACTAATAATCTCCTTGCCCCACATCATACTTTTCCACATAAACGAATCCGACGACATCGACTCCGCTTGTAACATATCACGTTCAGGAAAATAACAATCTTTCATCACACGCGCAGCCAAAGTCTTCCCATCCGACATAATACGCCAACATTGGTTTGCAAGAAGCGCTTTATTAAAGATCTCTAAATCTTTAAAATCCATACCACCTCTTTCTTTAGCAACACATAATTTGGACCACTTACGCCAATGAATTTTCCTAGTATTGCCTTTCGAACCCCACCAAAAACGAGCACAAAGTCTATACCATTTTGTCATAGCAGAAATTAACCTCATTTACTCTATAAGTAATTTTTTTTTATTGACAAATGACAAAGATTTACAAAGTAAATTTCATTCCAAGAAACAAAATTATATAAAAGATGAAAAATCATCCTCCACAAGGCGAGAAATACTCAGAAAGAATTGATGGTGTAGATATTAGACATTTTGGTGTTTGTTTTTTAATGCGTTACATAAGAAATAAGTTAGATAATCAGATTTTGTTATTTGACGTAAGTACGGATATGGCCAATCACAAGTGATATTTATGTGACATGGTATGATTTCAATGTCCAAAGGCATTGAAGATTCTTTCCTTTAGCTACAGTGTAGCATCGGAAAATACGAAAGAGTTGAAACTGAACCAAAATTTTAAAGCAAACTATCCAGGAGTTTATTAGTAGGAATTCAAAGAATCCATAGAGTTTTTAATTAAAATTTGTTAACCTAAATTGTGTTTAATCGAATACCTCTAACTAACATAAGTATTTGATGAAATAATTCATCATTTCTTGCATATTTTTAAGGGTAAGTGATATCTAAAGCCACTAATTTGGTGAGACGGTCCCTAAATGGCCATTAATTTTTTCAAATGGCTCAAATTAGCCATTCCATTGAAAGAAAGTATCAATTGTTGTCACTTTGCCCATTAATTGTTTGAAGTCCGTTTGCTTATATCATAACATGTTAGAATCGAGGTTAAAATAGTAAAACAAGAAGGGGCAATATTGTAAAATCATCAAGTCACCATCTTAGGGCATAATTTGACAAAGATGTTCAAAACGTTTTTTCACTTTTCTTTTCAAGTCACTACTACAAAAAACACAAAAGAAATCGGTTTATTTTTCGTTTCATTTTTTGTGTGGTTTTGTGTTCTGCTAGAGATATTTTTGTGTAAACTTTTTCCTTAAAACTGTATCATTTGGCAAGGAAATAAATTTTTTCGTCAGCATTGGGTTCTTTGATTTTTCAATACGAATCCAATGGTATAAAGAACGTAAAATTTTGGACAGTATTTTGAAAGTTATGATCAATTATTCAGTCAAAGGTCAGAATCGATGCACAATCCGCTAGTGAGGTGTGTTCATCACTCTTTTTCCTTAAAACTGTATCTTTTGGCTAGGAAATAAATTTTTTTCGTTAGCGTTGGGTTCTTTAATTTTTCGACACGAATCCAATGGTATAAAGAACATAAAAATTCTGGACGGTATTTTGAAAGCTATGATCAATTATTCAGTCAAACGTTAGAAGTGACGCGCAATCCGCGAGTGAGGTGTGTTCATCGCTCTTTTTCCTTAAAACTGTATCTTTTGGCAAGGAAATAATTTTTTTCGTCCATGTTGGGTTCTTCAATTTTTTGATACGAATCCAATGGTATAAATAACGTAAAATTCTGGGCGGTATTTTGAAAGTTATGATCAATTATTCAGTCAAAGGTCATAATCGACGCGAATCCGCGAGTGAGCTGTGTTCATCGCTCTTTTTCCTTAAAACTGTATCTTTTGGCAAGGAAATAATTTTTTTCATCTATGTTGGATTCTTTGATTTTTCGATACGAATCCAACGGTATAAAGAATATAAAATTCTGGGCGGTATTTTGAAAGTTATGATCAATTATTCAGTCAAAGGTTAGAAGCGATGTGAATCCGCGAGTGAGCCGTGTTCATCGCTCATTTTCACACTTTTCCAAATCGATTTTTGGAATATTTTCTGAAAGATAAGTGTTTATTTACATGTCTACTTTCTTGTGTCAAAATTTGAGCAAATAAGGTTGAGTATTTTTAGAGATGTGCACTTGAATGTGGACATAAGTTAGATTTGAATAGTTTGCAGAGATGAAAATAATGGTCTTTTTGGGACTCCACCCACCAATTAATGGTGTCTAATGCTATTTTATTCTTTAGGAGTGCCATATCATAGATAATGACAGTTTTCTGTTAGATTTAACAGAATGACTACCAATGAACAATGTTTTGTCAAAATGATGATTTTGGAACAATTTGAATAGTCGGTGGCCTTTTTGGGACTCCATCCACTGCCCAGAATACCATAAAGAAATGGTGGTTCACATACCCCATGTAGACGTGTACGCAAATCTTATTGATATTCAAAACATTTGTGTACACGTCTATATACTCCTGTCCATAATCAGTATTTCATACTTCATCCATGAAAGTGCATATTACCTTGGATGTCATGGCATAAGCAAAACCACTGGTTCGGCCGCACCAGAGCGATTCCTGCAAAGGGTGGGGTGAGGCGGCAGCCCCAAATTGAGTTTTAAAAGTATGCCCGAATGTATGGCCACACCAATGGTCGAAACCACTGGTGCGACCTGTTAGGTTTGATTTTTGTGTTGGCATAATTCCATATAAAACCAAGAGTTGTTGTAATATTTAGTTGTCTAGGTTGATGGTGAAATCAAGTTTCAAGAAAGGTGGACAACTCATATTACAAAGCATGTCTTCATAAGGTGAAAGCTTTGTTGAAAAACAAATGCATACTTGAGACCTTTAGCCCTTATGCAAGGCATAGGCGTGGGCAACACACACATTGCATTCATGTGTACCTACATCATTGTGCTCATTTGGTATAATACATACACATATATTGTTGTATGCACATGTATTAGATTAGTATTAACAATTTTTATGAAATTACATGTTCTAAGACTATTGTTAGGAAATAGCATGATAGGTTTGCCTTGCTGTCATTTAAAGATATGAAGTGCCATATTATTTTGATCTCTTCTTGCGATTGCTTATTTTTTTTTTTACGCTTCTTGAGATTATAAAATGACATGATTTTGACATGGTTTCATTGTCTATTCTATACATGTTTTTGCATTATCTGCAAGATTTTTTTTGGTTTACTCTTTCAGGTATGATGAAGAAGCTGTGTATTTTGATGAAGGTGTTAGAACTGCAAAGCGAAAACAGCTTGAAGAGAAATTATTGCAAGTAATACAGCTTGAGGAGTATTAAGATTGGTTTAACGATTCCTGTATTTCTGTCGGGGAATCTTAATCACGTTTATTCAAATTAGTCTGACCTATTGTGGTTCCTCTGTCTATTGTACAATTTTTTCCGATTGCATATTTCTAGTTACTCTTTGCTCATAACTTGTTAGCCTGTCCAACCGGCTTTCCAATCTATAAGGTCCGGAACTCTAGATGACAATATTGAATAAAAGCAGACATGAAAAGCGGCAACTAGATTTGGACAAACAAAGCTCAATTCATTATAACTGTAGCTTTAATCAATATTTCCACAAAGACATGATATTCTTGTGCATACTCTGAGAGAAATCTACACTGAAATGCTACTTTTTTCTCTGAGTCAAACAGGTACAAGATAACCAAAAATCAAACAGCATAGGAGAACCACGAATGAAATGAATGAATTGCTCAAATAAAATGATATAAAGAAAATGAAAAACAAATCGAAAAAATGAAATAAAAAATGTATAGATATTGCTCTAGAAGTTACACACCACCACAAGGCTGACAACACCAACGTCCAATTTGAATAAAGAACCGCTGCAAAGGGTTTGGATCATCGTCTCTGTCCGGTGTTGCAGTAGGCAATGGTAGCTCAGCAGGTAAATGCTGATGAAATGCATCAACTGCAGCCGCAACACCATCTTCATTCTCTATCAACTTTGCCAACTCCATTGCTCGAGACTTCACCTGTATGTGTCAAAGTCCATTTAAGAATCAAAACTTCTTCCCCCTCACTTCTCAGAGGAAAGCTCAACCATGTATCGCATAATTAATACAGCTAAACATGATATGTGCACAACCAAAAAAAAAAAAAAGACGTGCAATATTCTAACTGGGATGAGCTTAACACTTTCACCACATAATGATTACATTGCACCCATAAATTGGTGTATTAATTTCTGAGACGATAATGCCTAACTGCAAAATTACCTCTGGCTGTAGCATAAATTTTATAGCATTTGAAAGCTTCTCAACGGAGAGCTGAGATATTGGTATTGGTGCAGGTCCCAGCTCTCTCGCTTGAATTCTATCACCCCAAAACAACTGATCTCCAAAGAAAGGAATTATGGTTGTTGGACACTGTAATTCATAAATATTTTAATGTCAGACAAAAGCGACAAGTCAAATAGTTTATAAACAGTCAATAAGTTATATCACTTAATACATTTCACAACATAATGACTAATATATTCTTAAATGCATTGAATTCAAAATGATATATTCTGACATGGCGTCAATAAAAATAAATAAATTACTGAAGAAAATTACCCCAGCTTTTAGTCCTGTAGCTGTGGTTCCCGCACCGCCATGATGAACCTGTATATTTGGGCAATATATCTTCTAGTTAACGGAGTTTTTACAAGCACAATTACATCACATTTAGAGGAAGTGCATTAATGATAAACCATTCCCTATCATAATGACAAATCCAGGGAGGAGTCAGTGGGGTGCATTCCTCACCCTTGAAGAAATCGGAAAAATTCTTGTTTGTGTAACTCTATTTTAGTTTCTTTCGTTGATCCAGAATAAACAGAGGAGAGTTAAAAGGAAAGGAAATAAATAAAAGAAAATACAAAGATAGTAAATGTGTGATAACTCTTCAAACTTCACATTTACAGCCCTAATTTAACGCCTAGAGCACCTACTCAGAATTTGTCTTTGATTTTAGCTATTTATAGATATTTGAGTCCTGCAACTACACATTAGCTTCATAAATTTATCTGCTCATTTCTCTTCCTCTTCTGTTGAAATTTTACATTTATCTATCTTCAAGAAAGACATTTAGATTTTTGTAATCAATATTGTTTTTCTTTCAATTGTGTTTGCTGGTAAACAAAGATAGATCTATCATATCTTTCTATTGTGTATGAAATTTATGGTTTCAGTTGGTGCAAATTCAATCACCTGAATTTGCAATTTAAGATGGGAAAGAATTCCCCATTGGTAACAAATAGTTATCCATTAAGCGTGGGAAATCCTGTTTTAAAAGCATAAAAATTATGTTTCCGCTCTTAGAAGAACGAACTAACAAGGTCTGCTACCCCAACACTCCATATGATCTTTTATTATTATTGGTTTTAAATGTTTACAATTACTCATCAGAAGGCTTTTTAGATTTTTTTATTTATTTTTTTTATTTATTTTATTTCCATTAAATTCTTATATTAACTAATCATAGTTCAATGCATACTTTCACTAAAAGTCTAAAACCATATCCAAATCCTGCCTGTGCCACTGAATTTAGGTGATACTGACATGGTTCTTTAATACATTTTCTTTAATTGCTATAATTATGTTAAAGTAATCACATTTCACATGTATCCACATCTTGAAGTTCACTTGAACCAGAGAGAAAATAAAGGATAACTCACCACTGCAGAACATTGAGGAAACAACCAATCATGAGGACAGTCCTCCAGAAGGAAAATATTATCGCGAGCCTCTGTAACCGCAGGATACAAAAGGATTTCTAAGAGATTATCCTTGGATGTACAATAGAAAACATAAAGGAAACTACTTACCATTTCCAAGACCTCCCCAACCTCTGTCAAGAATTCCTCTTTGTCCTGTATCTTCCAATGCCTCCAATATAATATCCGTAGTTTTCTTGGGATCATCAAGAGGCTTAACAAGCAACAAATACAATTTTCAATTTTAAAATCTCCAAATGTTCATGAAGAAAAATCACATTCAACAGAAAACAGCATGACTAACATGATCTGATCAAAATTCAGACATTTATACAGTAACGTAAACATACCATGCTTCCAAACCCGATATATATAGGGGCTGGTCCTCTTTGAATCCACTGAACAAAGTCTTCATGAGGTTGATACTTCGAACCAAGGTTTAAGAAACAATATCCAACAACATCAACTAAAGGGCCCCAATCTGTAAATTAAAAAAAAATAAAAAAAAATGAAGTTAATACTTCCATATATGTTATAATGAAGGCATAAATACTTGCATTGGCAAGTAAAAGGACGTTAGAAAGACCAAGAAGAAGCTTAGTGTGCCAAAAGATAAAATTAAGTCATACTTCAAGAAAAATTTCTGAAGAACATATGAAGTTGGCAATAATTTAAGAAATACAATTTTTTTGGAGCATACAAATAGCTATAATTTTTTTAAAAATAAAACATGTTGAGAATGATACCGATTAAATTCGCTAAGATTTCTCCATTCAAGTTTTATCAATTAAAAGTTAAAACACTTGTTGTAGCCCGAAGGAAATTGTACAATTTTTAACTGATGCTATACATTTGGCTAAAATATTTAGGGATTTAAACCACAAACAAGGATATGATTTTTACGTTAAATCAATGAACAAATCGGACTTGATGTGCTGAATTAAGTTTTGCTCCAAGACTAGAACATTTGTTAAACTAGAGATGTGAGGGACAACATGGCTTGTGTCAGAGACTCAGAGAGAAAAATTGACTTATTACTAAGACATCTGGTGGAGAATGTGTTTCCTTAATGCACCTACACCTGTCAGAGCTATAAAGAGCCAAAGGAAAATGTCATATCTAAAATTCATATCCCTCCATGCTCCGTAAGCAAGAGTGTAGAAATAATCCAAGAAAGACATCATGGTTATGAATTTTGAAACTAAAAGACCACAGGAATTCATCTAACTTCAATTGATTGAGCATGAGCATGTAGTGGCAACTCAATATGCATCAAAGCAAGATATAAATTCTATTGTAAAATATCACAGTTGAACATAATGAAAACAAACGATGTATATAGCCATCATTCAAAAAATGTACATCAAACTAACTCAACAACCGTATGTTTATTGACAAAAAACAATAAACATCCCTACCACTTGGCTTTGGCACAAGATGGGGACTCCACATATAGGCCGTTGGCAAATGAGATATTGATCCATTGTATGTGCTGAAGTATGCGATAGGAGGAAGATTCAATTTCCTTTTTCGGAAGTCATTAATATAACTCCTTATGCCCCACCATATTAGTAAATCCACAAGTATATAAGAAAGCTGCAGTCAGCAAAGGCAAACCAGAAACAGACAAATTTGTCATCAGAGGTAAGAAGACATAACCAGTAAAGTTGTACAATGAACATCCATATGAAAAGCAATGGATAAGATAAAGATGGATGGTATAGCCTCAGCTAAGAATATACCCAATATCCAGCACTTTGAGGTACACGTGCTAGCGGATGAGGAAATTCATAAGTCGGCCTGCCTATAGAAAATAGAACTGAGAAGGCATAAACCCAAAATAAAATTTTACATGAAAGAGACCAGAAAATGAAGAAAACAGCCATATATTTAAAGTTCATAATCACTCTATTGTCCAGTTGAATTCATATCAGTCATCTAAAACAGTTGAGAATCTTGATATAATAAGTATATTATATATTTCCAATTCTATATTATTATCTTTGATATGTTGTCATGTAAACCTTTCATATCTTAAGATGTTATATTTATCTAATTTCATATGCTTCTAAATCGGCTCCATATGTATCTTTTAATTGGCAATTTGATATAATAAAATCTCCTTTTTATTTTATATCCTTCTAATAAACACTTCCAGATTTATCATTTGTGTGACCGTCTAGGGTGGTAACACCCATAATTCTCCTCCTCAACATATTAGTCATTCTAATAAGTACGTTAGATTTCTTCCAAACTCTATCAATCATGTTGTTTCATCGGCCTCTCTATTAAGAAGTTTCACTGGCCTCTCTGTCCAGCTGTTTTATCATCCTCTTTATCCAGCTTTGCCGACATCTCTCAAGATGTTTCATTGGCATCTCTCTCGAAACAATCTATCGGCTCAATCAATCTAGTTCACTGGACTCATCATCATGTCATCAAAATTTGTAACCTCAAGATCCATTTTGAGTTCGGAGTGGAATGTTATTTTATTGTTTTCGAGAATCTTGATGTTATTAAGTGTATTATATATTATATGTTTCATTTCTATATTATTTTGTTTGATAAGTTGCCATCTAAACCTTTCATATCTTATGATTCCATATTTATCTAATTTCATATGTTTATAAATAGGCTCCATATGTATCTTGTAATTAGCAATTTGATATAATAAAATCTCCTTTTTATTACTCTACAAAAACAGCATACTCTATCCTTTAAGAAAGCAATAGAAAACACATATTAACATGCACGGATTGTCAAAACTTACGTCCATGGCATTGTGAAGAAGATGTGAAGAGGTACACCAAGAGCTTCAGCAACATGTGCATGGCCTGCAACTCAAAACATGTCTTAAAATTAAAGTTACAGAATTCAGAAGGATATATTAATAATGAAAATATCATTAAATGAAACTGGATGAGATGAAAAATTAAAACCACAAGTTCATAAATTCTATCATGCATTATTAGTTTGGTGTCATCATCTATATATTTCAGAAACACAAAAGGAGACTACTGGAAAGATTCTATTAACCCTGAACAAACCTGGGATGAAGCCAACAACAAGTTCTTAAAATTTTATGATGTTTCTCCTTATCCTGCTGTCATTCATTGTTTTATGTCCTTTGTTCTCGTTCAGCTCCATATCCTTGTTGCATACCTTTCTCTCTTTTAACAGAACGGTATTAGCATACTATCTGAATATAGTAGCAGTAAACTATAGAAATTGTCTCGCCTCGAAGAAACATAATTTCTGAATATGGTAGTGGTCACTTTTCTTGCTATCGATTCCATTTACAACTTAAATTTCTCAAGCTATATATTCTATTTTATGATATGATATTATCAAGAAACGTAAATATTTTATCAAATTGTCGTTCTGGAGCAATAGAAGTCCAAAATAGTGTCATCTAATGCAGGAAGCCCGGAGAGCCAATCTTCAAACATTCCTAGATTGAAGGATACTTGTGTCAAAATATCCAGTTTGAAGAGGCCTCAAGCCCTCAATCAACAGTTAACAACACTCAACTATCCGAGGAAACTTTTAGCATATCTCAGAAACATTTTGTTATAATAAAAAGATCTAATAATAAAGGGTTCTGTAAGAAAGGAGAGAAAAACACACATCTACAAATGAGTGCACCAATTCAAGAGGAATGCAAAAGATACACACAACCAGTCCCAAACTAAACATGCATAAATCAAAATTCAACTTCTAAGTGTGCATGTGATATATTTAATTCTTTTTTCTAGTAAAATTAACATAAAAAAGAATTGAGATGAAATTAAAGCAACAAAGAATGTTCCATTCTTATGGGCTCACCGTAAGCAGGAGGATTTGCAATAATTGCCTGAGCTCTAAAAGGCACACCAGTTTCCATATCTGGCTGTGTGCATGCGGGAAGAAGAGATTCTATAATGGCCTTCAGTTGCTTTCTCTGTATTGATATTTCTCCTGGTCCAGATGGGATCAAGCCTTTATTTCTGGCCATATCTAAAATTATTATTAAAAAAATCAGAAGACTTAAAAAAAAATCTTAGAAAAGAAAAGATCGTAGAAAGCAACCCGTTACTAAAGCATATTGCATTATCAAATTTAAACAAGAAAAAACTAAGTTCCAAATTAGGGACCTCTTACATCCTGCCAAAACCCGAGGATCACCGCCCAAGGGAAAAAAGTCTACACCAGCTGACCTTACAAAAGTGCTGAAGTTAGCATGTGTTGCCAACCTGACACAGTGACCAAACTCCTGCAAACAAACGAACACTGAACCATTTTTGACAACAGATAGAATAGTATAACAAAATGAAAATGAGTAATTACCTAGGTCAACTAAAATATGCATCTTGAAAAGAAAAAAGAAGAAGGCATATTTACTCATTTGCTTACACGAATTGATTGTTTTTTTAAGCAAGGTAGAATACTGATATGTAACTTTAAAATGTGTTTATGCGTAATTTAGTCTGAAAGAAGCTGAACCTCTCTAACTAAATGCCGTATGATTATATTGAAAATACATGTGGTGACAGCCTGACAGGAATGAGTGACATACAGAAATATCATTAAAAAGAAGAGTGCACCAGGGTAAAGACAAATCATGACAAATATACCTGAAGTCTCTTGGCTATAGCCAAAAACGGTTGTACATCTCCTCTTGTCCCAACCACAAGCATGCAAATTTGCAATCTCGGAATTATTTTTTTGGAATCAGAAAAACTGGTATCGGCAAAAATGATAGGTGGCCCTTCAACAGGCTGAAGATCTAATAATTCTGAAGCTGCAGGCGAATTGTTATTTAAATCAACTTCTACAGTTCCATCATTTTGGATCCTGACTAGTTCCACAATCAGCTTTTTCTAAGGGGAAAAGATAAGGGGAAATCAAAAACAATAAGAGAAAAAGGTAACTTTGAATAACAAAATATAGACATTGAGTGGGGAAGGTAAAAAAAGTTAAACATGTCTCATCACTCTCTCAATTAAGAACACAATATGAAGATTGGCACACCAAATGAAACATTCAGTGCTTAGAATATGCAGTTACAGAAATATGCAGATATTTGTTTGCAATGTTAAAAAACGTGCAATGTGATTCCCTTATCTATCTTTTCATGCTAGATAACCAAGCAACATCATATAAATTTGTCACATGCATGTGATCCTTTTACCTTTTCACTCTCTGACAATCGATCCAATTTCAGGTCATGCGGCCATTGGATCTTCTTTTTATCTGTCATGGACTTTGAATATCTAATTCCACTGTCATCAACTAGCGGTTTTCTGCAAGTGGAGACAGGTGCAGAGGGGCAATGATCCAAACCTTCATGAGCAGATTCCCAGTGTTAGTGAATATATATTGAGAAACTTTGTAAAAAAGAAATATATAAATATTCCTCAATCATCTAGCTGTATTCCACCCACTGAGTAAGTAAATTCGAAAACAAAACATCATAATTATACTCTCCAAAAGAGATGAGAATTAGGAAATGAGATTTTGTTTAGCGGTGAATAAAATTACACACTAAAGTTACTATCAGTTTGTAGCACTATTCAATGACCAATGACATATTATAATGACGAATGAAAATTATTAGAACTGCAATATTAAAAAACTGAGGAAGATGATGATTCTAAAAGGAGAAATACTATAAAGTAATATATTGATAACTTTATTCTTTAGTCACCGCAAGAAAACAAAATATGAACAAATAAGAAATATAAAAAAAGTGTATGAATCGTAGATGCTCAAAACTCAATGACTTAATGATGCCCATTGGCATAAACTGATGTAGGATAATGTCATATGCTGAAAAAGTCAAGAAATACTTTCATTCAGAACATCATCAAGATATGTACTAGCACTGATTAACACCATGGGTGGGTTGCTTTGGGGAATGGAGGGATACCTTTACAATTGGCTTGATTTATAGCTTAGAAATAGAATGCAACTATAAAGAGCAGTTTAGATTTTGGTGAATTGCAGGACAGAGAACACTTTCTCTAAAACAAGTCATGAGTAAATAAAAGAAAGAGAGACAAAGTAAAATCACATATATGGCTCACTTATCATGTTGTCCAAGTTATTTTCAATATTGATTGAACCTATGAAATTTTAATGATTCCAAAAGGCGAAAATTTTTACGAGATTGCACTCTGTCTGTGATTGAACTTATCATGTGATTCTGTTGTCTCATAAGGCAACTGTTTTCTTAATCTCGAGTTAAATTTTCTACAACAAATTTGAAAAAGGACAAGAATAAATCAGATTTAACAGAGATTTATACTTACTTCCAAAGATTGTTGATATGCACATTCTCAGAAAATGTAAAAATTATACATATTCCATAAATGCAGAAATAAGAACTAACAATCAAGGTGGTAAGTACTAACTTTGTCGAGGAGGTGAAGGAGTAACGTCCCGCTTGCTAGACTGAGAAATCTCCTTGACCGATGACTGCCGCAATGTAGTTGACTGCTGATACTCAACCTTATCAAAAAAGCTTGAATTAGATTCTTCTTCTGAAGACCTGTACTCCACTTCAATTGATTGATCAATAGGATCAGTCTGCTCCAAGTCTTTATCCAGTTTCTTTCTTCTTCTAAGACCTTTCTCCTCAACATAATCTTTCAATGGATGATCAGAACCATTGCTCCTCATTTCATCAAATTCACTAACAACTAACCACAATTTCCCCAATTTCAGGTCCCAATACCCAACAAAATTTATAGCTCGAAATGTGAATGAATAGGATCAAAAAACTAAACCCATCAATCAAACCACTATAGCTCTAAAACCCTTAAACAGTTCACAGTGTATTCAATTGTTCAAATCAACAAACACCAAGTAAAGAATCCAAACCCTCAAAATCAAGCAGTGACTCTTAACATTTTATAATTCAAAAACGCCAAAATTCCTTAATCAAGAAGTAAAAGCAGTCCCACCAACAGCTCCAAGCGTCATAAATCCAAAGGCAAAAGTCCAAAAGATTTTGGATTCATCAAATTTTTAGTAACTAAAATATACTCAACCAAACCAAACAAGCAAGCATATTATTACATACCGACCAGTCAATCGAACTCTTGTAGAACGGTAGGTGGAGGAGCAACAAGTTGAAGCCTCGTTTAAACACTAAACCAACACAATAATAATCAAAAAATATTACTTAAAGAAAAAAAAAAAAAAATAACGTTTGGCACGAGAAGGGGATTGAGAATTGAATAATCAAAAAATAATACTTCAAAAAACAAATCACGTTTGGCACGAGAAGGGGATTGAGAGTTGAAAATATGAAAGCAGAAACAGCAATAATAGATGGGTCGGTACTCGATAACGTAACTTATACCAAGAAACAGCAGATAAACTGGTCTTTAAGTGCAATAAGTTACGAGCAAAGACACAATGTGAGGGGCTGCAACTGGTCAATAATTTACAATTTTTTTAATTTTTTTATTGGAAAGCGGAAAGATACAAATTTAGAGAAAAAATAATTTGATATGGAAAGGTGATGAAAAGATCAAGTTTATGTCGGTCTCAAATTCAATGATGAGCCAACAATTCTTTTTAAAATGGAATTATAGTTTCAATAATGTTTTTATTTTTTTATTTTTTATTTTTAAATTTTTAAATTTTTTTTTAATTTTACATATCAATAATGATACGTTTTAAAAAAAAAAGTTTTCACTAATCAAGCAAGATAATAATATAATAATTTAACTTTTTATTTTAAATCAAATTGCATTAAAATGAGAAAACAAACCAAACCGGAACCTATAAGGTTTCGATTCCGGTTCTAAATATTTTGGAACCAGTGTAAAATCGGCAGTATCAACTCGGTTTCTTTTTTTAATTAAATTTTTTTTTAATTTTTAGCTGTTGGAGTCCCAACCATCATTTCAGTATTTTTTATTTATTTATTTATTTTAAGAAATCGGAACTTTAAGGAACCGAAACCAGTTCTCCTAATGTTTAGTTCCGATTCTGGTTCACTACCATAAAGAACCGGAACCGCCGATTCGAAACCAATACTAAAATCGAACCGCAGTCACCTGTGTTAATGCAACAGCATACAATAATTGTATTTAACTATTTACTAAAACAAGAAAAGTTTATATGGAAGTTGTCGGAAGCAAATAAGTGTAATCTTTAGACAACTGATGGCTTTGTTGTATTGACGAGGATTCTCAAATCTCAATCACAATTTCCACGCGGTCAACTAATTTCATCACTCTAACAATCTAACATAAATTAATTACACCTTTTTTTCAATTTTAAATATTTAAATTAAATAAATAAAGATTTTGATTAGGGATGGGCAAATCCCCCACGGGCATGGGGGTTAAGGGGCATATTTTGCTCCCAAATACGGTTTGGGGTGGGGGAACCTCCCCCACACGTCCATTTCTCTATTTTCCATAAATATATAATATATATATATGAATAAGTCTCTCATAATGGATCCTTTATTTTATTTTCGGTAAGGACCACCATAAAATTATATTGATTTAAGTGAATTTTAATTTGAATTTTTTTGTGACCGATAAGTTTATTGGAATCTACCTATGAATAAACTTTAAAAATTGTTCAAGCACTGAACTATTTTTCCCGATTTTATAAAAATATGAATGCATCGAAAAAATGAGCGAAATATAGGAAAATTCAAGAAAAATAGTTCTAGTGCTTGAAAAATTTTCAAATTTTATTCATAGGTAGATTTTAATGAACTTATTATCTGCCAAAAAAATCAAATCAAAATTCATTCAAATTAATGTGATTTCATGATGGACTTTACCGAAATTAAAATAAGAGATCCCTTATAAAAGACTCACTCATCATATATAATAATAATAATTTTTTTACTACTTTTGATGTGGTTGCGACAAGTGGCAATCATAATTTTTTTTTAGGAAAATATCATTTTCATCCCTATGGTTTACTGTATTATCCATTTTAGTCCTCGTCGTTCTAGTATTAGCCATTTTGATCTTTCTGTTACATTTTCTGTTAAAAGAGATGGTCTAGATGGTGAAAAGACCATTATGCCCCTTAAAATGTTATTGGGGCTTGCAGGACAATTTTACCCTCAAAAGTTACTGTTGCTTTTCGAGTCAAGTCAAAGTCAATTTATTAATATATAAAAAAACTAATTAATAATAATAATAATAATAATTATTAAATGAATATATTAAAAAAATTAATATTACAAATAATTAAAAAAATCCAAACCGTCCTGACGGTGGAGATCCACCGAATCCATCAGATAATAAATGAAACTAATTAAAACATGAAACAAAATAATAATAATAAAATAAAATAAAATAAATTCAAAGTGATGGTGGATCTGGGTTGTTTGATTTTGCTCTATTAAGAAGATAATTTGTTCGTTGATCTTTGTGGAGATCCAATCTAGATCTCCATCAAAGAACAACGAACAAATTATCTTCTTAATAGAGCAAAATCAAACAACCCAGATCCACCATCACCATCCTAGATCAACAACACTACAACCCAGATCCACCATCACCATCCCAGATCAACAACACCACAACCCAGATTAACATCACCATCCCAAATCAACAACAAAAAAATTAACAAAAAAATAAAATAAAATTGAAACACTTCCACCAATCCACACCGATCGACCACCACCTCCCCCAAATCCACACCACCACTTCTTCCACCAAATCCACGTCGACAGACCACCATCACCACCTCCACCAATTCCACACCAATCGACAACCTCCACCAAATCCACACTGATCGACACCACCACTTAATCCACACCGCCATTTCCACCTCCTAATCCACCCATCTTCTTCAACACAAATCGCCGGCCACCACCCCAAATCCACCCATCTTATTCACCACAAACCGTCAATCGCCACAAAACCCACCCATGGATCCCGTATCTCCGGCCACCACGAACCGCCGCCACCTCCATCTCCAACACCACCAGCTGCCCAAAATCAACAATCTCAAACCCTAAATCAGAATGAGAGAGACATTAGAGAAAGAGAAGATGAGGTGGCGGGGAGAGAGAAGAGAATGGTGGGAAAAGAAAAGGAGAAGAGAAGTGGAAGGGAGAGAAGAGAATCGAGAGAAAATGGGAGAGAGATCGGTGGTGGCGGTGTGGTCAAATCAGTGGTTGTGGTGTGGTGGTGGTGGTGTGATCGAGAGAGAAGAGAAGGTGTGTGTCTGGTTTGGCGTGGATTAGGAGGTGGTCAGATCAGTGGTGTGATCGAGAGAGAAGAGAAGGTGGTGTGGTCAGATCGATGGTTGTGGTGTGGTGGTGGTGGTGTGATAGTTAGGGTTATTGTTATTTTTTTCTTGAAGTATTATTATTGTTATTTTTAATGGTTTTTAATTTGGATTAGGAAACGGTGGTTTTTGGAAATGAATTTTTTTTTTTTCGATTTGGTGGAATTAAAAGTTAAATTTTTGTTATTTTTAAACAAATTAAATATTTATAATTAAATATTTATTATAAGGAAGGTTATTAATATTTTTTTTTTACCAAATTTTAATTGAAATGAAGTTACAGTTTTGCCCTTCTTATACAACATTCTGGAAGGGGTAGGGATGATTTTACCATTTTACTCTCGTTCTATTAACGTCAGTTTCAAAATTCCTGACGGAATTGGACAGTAGAAATTAGAAGAGGAATTAATTGAAAACGTTTGGACCTGCATGGTCAAAACTGGAACGACAGGGATTAAAGTGGATAATATGGTAAGCCATAGGGACTAAAATGATATTATCCCTTCTTTTTTTTTTTTTAATTCTTTTCAATATATTATATATGATATAATCATATCATATATCATTAATTGTAGGTACAGTATAACTTTTTAGTTTTTAGACGAATGTGAAAACTTATCATATTCTCTTTTAATAGTTAAAAGTTAATATTAATAAATTTATATTAACTATTTGTTTCAAATAAAAGATGAGTGTGAAAACCCCCCTATTCTCTTTTAATAGCTAATATTAATATTAATAAATTCAAATTAACAAACTGTTTCAAATAAGAGACGAGTGTGAAATGTATCTTGCAAGATGCCAATATTAACTTCACAAAACTCATTGTATTATTTTTTAATTCATATAAATTCAAAAGACTATTAATTATTTGGGTTAATAGCACCAATGTCCCCTGAATTATATGCGAAATCGCATGTTACCCCCTGAATTTTTTTCCTGACA
Source organism: Acer campestre (assembly GCA_954870605.1). Classification (NCBI taxonomy): domain Eukaryota; kingdom Viridiplantae; phylum Streptophyta; class Magnoliopsida; order Sapindales; family Sapindaceae; genus Acer; species Acer campestre. Next base: position 10,753,243 of record OX940810.1, on the reverse strand, counting down.
TTAAATCCCATGAACTTTCATTTATTGGCTATATCTGGCGGAATTGTAATGCCGTCTATTTTTGTCTGGCAAATTACAGAAAGTTCTCCTTATTATATACATAATCGCATCAAACCGGAAAAATATAATAATATGACATAAATATCCCTTCAACCCCCAAAAATTAAGAAAAAAAAAAAAAAAATTCATCTCTGATGGCAAATCAATTACAATTGTCAAAAAATCTAGCAAATAAAGAATGAACTTAAAAAAACTAAGAACAAACAATTTAAACATAATCCAGTGTCAAATCCTATACTTTTGGATTTATTTGTATTCACTACTCACACAAGTTTTTGAGCAATTATATGAAAAGAAAATTGAAAATCACATCAAACCAAAACTTTGAGGTCTAGGACAAACCCTAGAATTCAACTCCAGTAACTAAGGAAACTGTTTATAGATTAACACAAGTACTTCAAAGAATGAAACCTGATATTGTGTTTCATTGGTAGGAGCAAAAAAAAAAAAAAAAAAAAAAAAAAAAAGAGAAAATGAAGATGAAATCAATAATTAAGTACACCGATAAAATAATTTTTTTCTTAAAAAAAATGTATATATCAATTCAATGGACGGATCTCCACTTAAATGTTCTTACTTCTGGATTTCTAGAATAATGGAGAAACACATAACCAACGTTGGGATCCAACACGAAATAGCACTAGCTAAAACACCACCAAACCTGAATCCACACCAGTCAAACCACCACCAAAACCCAAACACGAAATCAACACCACCACCAAACCCAAAATCCAAACACACTAGCCACCATTTAGGTCCTCTTTTCGCAGCGAACGGAGCCCCTTTTCACGCTCGGCAAATAGTGTTGAGAGAGAGAGAAAGAGAGAGAGAGAGAGAGAGAGAGTGTGTGTGTGTGTGTGTGTGTGTGTGTGTGTGTGTGTGTGTGGAATTTGATAGAGATCCTCCAGGCTTCAACAGATCAGTGATGGAAAAGATTGTCCATATGATTGACGAGTCTTTGGGCTTTCCAGTAACAAATCTGGGATTTGAAGTTTTATGGGTTTCTGGGTTTGAAGATACCACTTAGTGAGGAATCAGATGGAGGTTTGAAGAAATTGATTTAGATGATGATTGATGACAATGATGGTTGAAGAAATTAAGTTGAGTGGAAATATTGGAGATAGAAGTAATAGGTTCAGAATTTTATTATTTAACCATTATTTCAATTTTACATTTAAAATTTTTATTTTTAAAATTTGGTGAGAGGGGTATTTATGTCATATTATTATATTTTTTCCATTTTGATGTGATTATGTATATAATAAGGGGAACTTTCTGTAATTTTCCAGACAGAAAAATAGAAGTCATTATAATTCCGTCAGATATTGCCAATAAATGAAAGTTCAGGGGGTTTAATGCCAAGAAAAAAAAATCAGGGGGCAACGTGCTATTTCGCGTATAATTCAGGGACATTGGTGCTATTAACCCTAATTATTTAATTACTACAAACTAGGAGTCCTTTCAACTCCTAGCAAACCTACTACTTAAACAGTTCTGAGAAAATTGAAGTCAGCCAGCTCTAGGGGTGGTGTTTCAGGTTTGTATGTTGATGGTAGAAGCATGATTATCATGCAATCAGATAAAATATCATTGGAAGGTACTTTTAACCAATGTTTTAAAAAGCAATTTGAGGCAGCCGCCCCGAGGCAGCCTGGCCCGCCTCTCGACGAAACTGCACTGGTGCGGCTGCACCTGATGCTTTTGTTCAAACTCCCACCTCCACCGCACGAGGCAGCTGTATATCCACCTAATAGCCCTCATTCGCCCGCCTCTCCTCTCACTCGACCATATTTTTTTTGTTATGTTAGTAGATGGTGACGTTGCTAAGAAGTCGAGATCTACTTTTTGAACATAGATCTGGGTTGATAGAGGCAGATCTGGAGGTCGGCGATGAAGGGAAAGTTGCTGGTCAGCAACATCTGATTCTGATGGTTTCGTCGATGGCGGCCACGCGTAGTTCTAACGGCGGCGCCGCGGCAGTGGACAGTGGCGTGTTCCCAAATTCAAAAAAATTTAAAATCTTTTTCTTCAGCGCACAATCGCCTCTTCTTCATCTGTTTTGTACTTTGTTCTTCATCTCTCTCTATTTCATCTATATCTTTTTTTTTTAAAAAAAAAAAATCATAGCAGCTGTCAACTGCTTTCTCTATACAACTGGTCCGTATGCTAGCAGCTGGCAGCTGCTAATTTATTATTATTATTATTATTATATTATATATTCTTGTGAGCTAAGTTTATCAAACTAGGTACTGGTCGTTAGTTTGAGTTTGGACTATGAATTTGGGTAAATCTTTTATTATTGTTTCATTTATTTAGGATATTTATGTTTGTATTGTTGAATATAACTTATTTATTGAAGATTATGGAATATTTTCTACTTTATTAATTTTTTAAAATTTAAAATTTTTTTTCTTCAATTTTTGGGCTGAGGCAGTCGCCTTGCCTCGCCTCGCCTCGCCTCGCCTTCCGAGTTTTAAAACTTTGCTTATAACAATGCTATTTTTTTCTATTTTAAAAGCTTCTTCAAACATTCCTATTATTAGCCATACAAATATTAATTATTTAATTTTAATAAAATGTTTCTGTAAACAATTTGTGTATATATATAATTTTTGCAGATGGAGTACCCAGGTTTTATGACTACTAGAATGGTAAGATATTAACAATTGCTTTGATCTTTTTCTTTGCTTCAATCAGAATTGATTTTTCGGTCTATTTACAACCATCAATTTGAATTTCCACAAAAATTGAATTATGATAAAATAAATTCACAAAATAAGGCTAATTGCCTTAGAAAGGTTAAGGACGAGGCTGATTAATTGTAGAGGAATGTGAATGAAAGCAATAACTATGGTGACTAGAGAGATTGAGAAGAGAAGGAGATATAAGCTCTTATTTTATTTCAGAATCTGCAAAAGGTTTGAGATGAAATTAGTGTTGTTCATTGATCAATCATCAGAAAGAATTTGTCTCTTATCCATCCTTATTTAATTGTTTGTTGTTAATAATCACTCCTATTTTCTTTCCATTTGTCTGGGATCTTGACATTCCTAATGATGGTATCTGATTCATGTAAGAATTTAGTTCTACATTTGATATATATATATATATATATATAAAAAGTTATGTTGAATTTCTTGATTTATTGTACCAATTTGTTTCATTTTTTTTTTGTAATATATTTTATTATTCAATAACTCAGGGTTCACTTTGTTTGTTTTAAATGTCTCCAATGTATGCAAACTTTGAATAACAGAATTTCGCATTACTAGGATAATTTTATTAACCATCAATATGTAATAACATTGGCTTTAAAGCCAAATAATTAATTGTAATCATTCATATTATGTTCCTATTAGTGGAAATGGTGAGAAATATCACCTTTTAAAACTGAGTTGGTGACATTGTCAGTGGTTTAATAAGTTAAGTTTAAAAGGCACCTATTATGGTGAACTACCAAAATTGCCCTTAGAAATAAGTTTATGTTATTCTCTTTGTACTTTTCTCTCTCCACTAGTGTTAACTTAGTAACCCTTTCACTCTCTACAAATAAAAGTTCAAGGTTGCCTCAACTTTCTTCTTCAACTTATAATGAAGGGACGTGCTTCAGTTCAATAAGGTAATATTTGTTCCAAATACTTCTTTGAATTTGTTCACATTTTCATTTGTTCATTTTCATATGTTATTCGAGTATTTTGCAAACCCTTAAGCCATTGTCAGAATTTTTCGTTTTTGGATCTTCGAGACTTTGTAAGCTTTATCAGAACTTTTTAAACTTTTATCCGAGCCTTTCCATGTAATAACTATCCGAGCCTTTTGAAGAGTTCTCCCAGCCTTTTCATATCTTTCCTGAGCCTTTTAATGTCTTCCCCAAGCCTTTTCATGTAATGTCTTCCCCGAGCCTTTTCATGCCTTTCCCGTTCCTTTCCATGTCTTCCCCAAGCCTTTTCATATATTTCCCGAGCCTTTTAATGTAATGTCTTCCCCAAGCCTTTTCATGTCTTTCCCGAGCCTTTTCAAGTCTTCTCCGAGGCTTTTCAAGTCTTCCCCAAGCCTTTTCAAGTCTTCCCCGAGCCTTTTCAATATCCTCACCCGAGCCTTTGTAAATGTAATATTTGAAAATATTTTGTAGTCCTGAGTTTTTTATTAATGGTTTGTGATGATTAATTTGATAGCATCATGAATTGGGTTAGAATAGTAATATCTTACAACGGTCGATGGGAGCAGTTACCCGATGGAAGTAAGAGGTTTGTTGGATTCGATAACCAGGGAATGTATGTGTCAAGGAATATGACTTTATGAAGAATTGGTGGCGATCGTGCATACCATTGTCAAGTATGATGTAAACAAATTCAATGTTGATCTGGCATCAATATCAATCGTTCCTGGCAGTACATGTCCCACATTTATAAAAAATGACGATGATGTTCAATTTACGCTAGGGGAAGATCGGGTGATCCCTCAAGTATGTGTCAGTCTAATTGAGAGGACAGCTGGAGATGTGATAGGGAATAATATTCCTCCTCCTGAAAATACCCAACAATTTGGATCCTTTACCGGTAGAAACCAAGTGTTCACCCAAAGGAGTGCCATCGAAGGTGGGGAAAACATGTGTGGTGTCCCACTGGTAGTGGTTGACCATGCAGATGTAGTTGAACCTTAATTTGGCGATGTGTTTGGTTGTTGAATTGAGCAGTACAATGAGCAATACAATGACCAGTACAATGAGCAAAACCATGAGGTGGATAATGAGGCAAATAATGTATTGGTTGATGATGTAGAAAATGTGGATGAAGAGCTTGCACAAATTCAAAGACGTGGAAGATGTGTACAGAGAGTTCTTTGCTCTACACCAGATATGCCTGAGACTTTTGAGGTCTGACATAATGTAATTGCATCTGATTTTGATAATGCGACAACATGGGTTATTCCCGGAGTAGATTCATACTCATTTGGAATTGGTAGAAGTAGCACCTTGGTAGCGTAAGAACCTAGAAGCATGATTTATAAAGGTTAATTTTTTCTGAGTAAAAAGCCTTCTTTCAATGCGACATATTTTTGAATGGAAGGTGAAAAGGTCTAATAAGACAACGTTACATCTGGTTTGCATCATTGACGGCTGTACGTGGAAATTAAGAGCGGTGAGTAGAGATGAAGGGACTTACTTCCAAGTCAAAAGTTTTTATCAACGAACACAGTTATCCCTTGGAGGAGATTCATTGTCGCCACCGACAAGCTAGTGCAGTTATAATCGGAGAAGTCATTGCACCTAGACTTCAACAACATGATGGTCGTCTTATGCGTCCGAAGGACGTAATCGTCGATATGAAAATAATTTATGGCATCCAAGTCATGTAAAGTAAAGCACATGATGCCCTACAATATGCATTGTCATTGACCTATGGAACACATGAAGAAACGTTCCAACTGCTACCATTTTTCGCATACGTTTTGGAACAGTAAAATCTTGGCACAATCACTGACTTACAGTGCGTTGACGATGGTAGATTCCTCTACTTTTTCATGTTGTTAGGGTCCTCAATTAGAGGTTTTCGGAGGTTTATGCGTCATGTGATTGCAGTTGATGGTACCCATTTTAAGGGAAGATTCGGGGGTACAATATTTGTTGCAACTGCACAAGATGGAAACGAATAGGTGTATCCAATTACTTTTGGGTATGGTGACTCAGAAAACAACCTTTCCTGGGAGTGGTTTTTGGAATGCTTGAGGGGTGCCCTTGGTCATATAGATAATCTGGTTTTCATTTCTGATCGTCATGCTAGCATTGAAGCAAGGATTTCTAAAGTGTCCCCTTATGCAACCCATACCATATGTTGCTGGCATTTTGGTGAAAATATGAAGAAGCAATTCAACATAAAGGATGCTGCCGACATAATGGATTCAACAGCTAGAATGTACAGTGAATTAAAATATAACCAACATATGGAGGAATTACGTAAGCTGTAGAGGGGTCCGCTGTAAGGAGGCAGAGTGGTCTGGTAAAACCTAAGGTACCTCCTCTATCTCCATAGGTGTTGTCTCTGTAACACCAGTACCACCTGTAACCTCCTCTTGTGGTGTCACACCATGCCTCTGCTGATCACGCCTGGTCTCTAGGTCTGCCTAATCGGTCAAATATTGTATATGTTTATTATCCCCATTCCTCCAATTAATTGCTTGTTTCTCGAGTCTTTTAGGGGTCTAAATTGTTGTTTGAGTGTTTATAGGTCATTGGATCAAATTGTTGTGCTTGAAGAATTTTAGATGAAAGTTGCTATTTTTGAGAACCCAAGGGTCTTTTCTGCAAATGGGCAAAATGCTGTCAAATACCGTTGTTAATTTCGGCATCATTTGTCACAGCGATTAATGGAGCAGAGGAGACCATTGTCTGAACCGCTTCCTGAGCGCTGCCACATACGCAGCGTTCCCAAAATATAGAAATCGCTGTCGATACCGCTACGGTTGTGGCAGTGGTTTGGCAATTCTGTGAAGAAAAAAGGTTTTTTCCACCCAGTGGCCCGCGGCTATAAATACATGATTCTTTTATCTAGGTCAGCTGGTTCATCTCCAACAGAGAGAAAAATTCTTCACAGACACAAAATCACTAAAATCTTTCATCCATCCTTACACATAGAAGATTCGAAGACGAAGAAGAAGATTTTAGCATCAGAGATTGGAAGAGTATCAATTGTTTCCATGGGTTTCATCAATCACTTCTCTCTTCTCTTTATTTCAGCTATGTGTAACTAACTCCATACTAGGGAATCAATGTGAACCTCTACGAATACTCTTTGTTAGAATTGACTATATTTTCTTAATTCAAGTTTTGATTCATTCAATTCATTCTATATCATGATTATTTATTCTTGTTGATGCATGTTTATGCTAGGCTTGAATTTAGGGTTTTTGATAATTTAAAGGTTGAGATGCGAGTGGGTTTCACCATTCTCAACCAATATTCAATTGAATGGGTAAAAATTATCGTAGCAGGATATTGCACGTAAGTTTTGGTTCACTTGTTCTTGTGCTTAATGGGTTTTCGGTTATATTTTATACGCAGGTTTGAGGTAAACTGTAGTTGAGAATACTTGGTTTGTGCTTAATGGGTTTTCGGTTATAGTTTATACGCAGGTTTGAGGTAAACTGTAATTGAGACATACTTGGTTTGTTATTAATGGGCTTTCGGTTATAGTTTATATGCAGGTTTGAGGTAAACTATAGTTTAAATACTTGATTCATTCCAGGACCACATGGTAACAATCATACATAATTTAAGAAAGAACCCTTAACTTGATTAAACATCTTTTATAAAAGTCAATTTGAAGCATTGAGTAAACGTAGTTGGAGAGCATTGATGACCTAGTCCTCTCATCTCTTGATCACATTCACATATTATTGTTAACTGCTTTCTTATTTAATCTAGTTTAATCAAATCAATCAATCTCAAATCTCTTGGTTACTGTTACTTGCTTAGTTTTAATTAGAATTAGTTTTAGTCGATAAATCACTTTTCCTTGTGGGAACGATCCCTAGTTGTCGCTATACTTATCTCACGATTCGTGCACTTGCGAGTTAGGTTTTTATAACACAATTTTATCCATTAAGTTTTTGGCGCCGTTGCCGGGGATTGGTTGAATTTATTGGTTAATTCTAGTTTTAATTTTAGTTAATAGATTTAATTTAGTTTAGGTAACTGAGTCATTAATTTTTCATTTTTTTTTCCTTTCTTTTTCAGAGTTTACTAGTGATTTGTCTTTTCTTGTTTCAGGTGTTGACAACAGATGCAAGGTAGAAGATCTCAACAAGGAGAATTATTACCTTTGAACAATGACATTGATCGTGTCAGAAATTTAGCAATGGAAGACGAGCAAAATCAGAACCAAGAAAGACTATATCAGTGTCCTAACCTCGTCCCCAACCTTGTTCCAAATCCGGCTTATGAGCCAGAACCAGAATCCATCAGAACTATGAAGGATTATAGTAGGCCAATTGTGAGCAACCATCCTTTGTGTATTGTGCTAGAACCTACAGCAAGGAATTATGAACTGAAAAGCATGCATTATAATCAGCTCCCTAGTTTCCATGGTTTACTAGAAGAAGATGTACTTCTATTCTTCAGAGAGTTTTATGCAGCAATACAATCCTTACCTAACTATAGGATTACTGAAGATCAACGGCGCATGAGATACATTCCGCATGCATTGAAAGGAGAGGCGAAGACATGGCTATTGACATTGCCTCCTGCATCCTTGAGAACATGGGATGAAGTAAGGGAAAAGCTTACTGATAGTATTATGCACCACAGAAAACCAGTGAAATCCGAGCCAAAATCTCAAGCTTCTTTCAATAAGACAATGAGACTTTTTATGAGGCATGGGAGCGTTTCAAGAAATATACTAGGGATTGTCCTCAGCACGGGTTTCCTACTAATCAACTATGTCAGTGGTTTTATGATGGTTTGACTGAAGTGTCAGGTCTTTTAGTGAACAATGCCCGTGGAGGATCCATGTATGAGAAACAACCTGATGAGGTATACGCTATCTTTGAAAAGTTGGCCCAACACTCTCGTCACAAGAATTCCAGGAGGAAAAAGGGAATCTATACCATAGATGCTAACACAGAAAGCTTTATTCAGATAAAACAATTGATGAAAAAGATAGACACTTTTGCTACTGAAATAGGGCAATTAAAACAAAGAGTGTTTATGGGAGGATACCAAGCAGCAGGTCCTGGACCTGAGGAAGAAGAAGTTCAAGCTATGAACAACTATAATTCCAGACCGAGGAATGATCCATATTCCAACACTTACAATCCAGGTTGGAGAAATCATCCCACTTTTTCATGGTCCAACAAGAATCAGAACTCTGGTAATCAATGGGGAAACAATAATCAAGGCACTGGTAACAAATGGGGAAGCAACAATAGCAATCAGTGACAGGCTAACACTGGAGCTCAACAAAATTTTGGACCCCAACCTAAGAAGCCATCAATAGAAGATATGCTCTTACGAATGGAGCAACGAATAGAGCAACGACAGCAACATAATGAGGTACAATTTCAGAATATTCATGCTTCAATGAAGAAGACAGAAATACATGTTGGACAATTAGCCGAGGCCAATCAAAGAAACGAACAAGGAAAGTTTCCAAGTTACATTGAGCAAGCAAAGGCTATGACAATTCTTTGGAATGGTAAGGTACTAATTGATAATATACCTGCTGAACTTTTTGATAAACTTGTTACTGTTTCAGGTCCTTTAAAAGAGAATATCATATCCTAGGAGGAAGAGATAGTGGTGGAAAAATCCAAAGTTTCACCACTCCTACACAAGTCAGCCAATCCAAATGTTCCTCCCATTCCATTCCCAGAGAGAATGCAAAAGAGCAAGTTGGAAAAGTCATACAAGGACATCTATGACATCCTTTCAAAAGTCAATGTCAACTTGCCCTTACTAGAGATAATTTAGAAGATGCCAGCATATGCCAAGTTTTTCAAGAGCCTTCATACATACAAAACAAGATTTGTGGAGAATCATCAAGAATTCATGACCGAAAGTGTTAATGCAGTCCTTCAAAAGTTATTGCCACCAAAACTATAAGACCCAGGTAGTTTTTGCATTAACATCACGATTGGTGGTACAACTTTGGAAAGAGCCATGTTAGATTTAGGAGCCAGCATTAATTTGATGCATTCAATTATTTATGAGCAATTAGGACTAAATGATCTGAAAAAAAACAACCATGTCACTCTTGTTGGCCGATGGTTCTGTCAGATACCATAAGGGTTATGTGGAAGATGTGTTAGTACAGGTAGAAAACCTAATCATTTCTGCTGATTTTGTTGTCCTAGACATGGATGAAGGAGCTAAAGATAGAAACTGTAAACCTATTCTTTTAGGGAGACCCTTTATGGCAACTGCAAAGACTTTTATAGATGTCCAGAATGGAAAGCTAGCGATGACTGTGTTAGATGAAACTATAGAGTTTAAAGTCTTTGAATCCCTTAAGTTCTTTGAAGCGGCCGATGATTGTTACTCAGATGAGTGTAATTCAATTGAAGTGGTGAAGTCGGCAGTGCAAGATGAATTGTTAGAAGAAATATCTGAGGAATTGCTAGATTGGGTTTGTGATGTATTTGAAGATGATGAAGAACTTCAACAGGTTGGAGTTTTAGAAGAGGAGTCCGATATTGAGGAAGTAAGTGCTGAAGTAGAAAATGATATCAACAAGTCGTTAATCCCATCTATGAGTTCTTCCCCTACATTAGAGCTAAAACAACTTCCCTTTAACCTCAAGTATGCTTTCTTAGGGGTGAATGATACTCTTATAGTGATTATAGCCTCTGACCTAGAGGCAGAAAAAGAAGAGAGACTTTTGGTGGTACTCCAAGAGCATAAAGCCGCCATTGGATGGACCATAGCGGATATTAAGGGAATAAGCCCTGCAATTTGCATGCACCACATTCTTTTAGAAGATGGTATGAAGCCATCTAAAGAGGCTCAACGAAGACTTAACTCGAACTTGAAAGAGGTCGTCAAGGAAGAGGTTCTAAAGCTACTTAAAGTAGGTATCATATACCCTATATCTGACAACAAGTGGGTAAGTCCGGTCCATGTTGTACCAAAGAAATTTGGGATCATGGTGGTTGCTAATGAAAACAATGAGTTGATTCCTACTAGGAAGACAACGGGATGGAGAGTGTGCATAGATTACCGTAAACTTAACATGGCAACAAAAAAAGATCATTTTCCTTTGCCATTTATTGATCATATGCTCAAACGTTTGGCGGGACATGCTTATTACTGCTTCCTGGATGGATTTTCAAGGTACAATCAAATTGCCATTGCTCCAGAAAATCAAGAGAAGACAACATTCACATGCCCCTTCAGAACTTTTGCTTACAGAATAATGTCTTTTGGGCTGTGCAATACCCCTGCCACTTTCCAAAGATGCATGATGTCTATCTTTTCCGACATGCTAGAGAAGTATATTAAGGTATTTATGGATGATTTTTCTGTTTTTGGTAATTTTTTTAACCACTGCCTTGATAATTTAACTAGTGTTTTGAAAAGATGCACTGAGACCAATTTAACTCTTAGTTGTGAGAAAAGCCACTTTATGGTGAAATATGGAATAGTGCTAGGACATGTGATATTTGATAAAGGCATAGAAATAGATATGGCTAAAATTGAAGTAATTGCTAAACTTCCACCCCCCACTTTGATGAAGGGTGTGAGGAGTTTTCTTGGTCATGCAGGTTTTTATAGGCGCTTTATAAAAGGCTTTTCAAAAATTGGTCGTCCCCTATGTAACCTCTTGACCAAGGAATCTACATTTGTTTTCAATGATGAATGTTTGCTTGCTTTTAAAACTTTGAAAGATAAATTGACATCTACTCCTGTAATCATGCCTCTTGATTGGTCTCTTCCATTTGAGTTAATGTATGATGCATTAGACTATGATGTAGGTGCTATTTTAGGACAGTGAGTAGATAAATTACCACATGTTATTTACTACACTAATTGCACTTTATGTAGGGAAAAACGTTTGCACGCAGCGGAAGCGAGACTAAAAGAAGTTTAGTATATTTTTAAAATTTTTCCAAGTTTGAACCTTAACCCTTTAATTAATTAAACATATATACGAAAAGATGAAATACCTTTGTCTCATGATCTGATTGACTAACGTCGATGGTAATCCGTAAGATCTTCCAAAACCGATCACTAATGTGAATCACCTAGGAGCGTGGTCTCCCTTCTTTGAATTGTGAACCTGAGAATGGACAACAAAAACTTTTCTGATTCTGTTAGTCACTACAAACTCCAAAAGGTTGCTAAGAATGTTCTGGTTACTTTTGAATTCACAATCGTAAGATTGAAATTCGCGTGAACCTAATTTGAAAGTGTGTACAAGATCTCTTGATGTTAAGATCACTAGTACACTATCGAAACAAGAACAAATCTTTTCTCACAAAACCCTCTTGGCCAAAATTCTCACTATTCTAAGAGTAGGATTTTTAATTTTTCACTTTTGCAAAAGAAAATTAATTCTTCAAGGAAAAAACTAGGTTTGGCCGAAAATCATCCCTAGACATATATAGGGACCGAATTTTTTGCCCTAATTTATTTAGGGTGGCCGAATTCTTACCTTGTCCAACAAGGTGATCACCAAAGTCCTTTTCCAAATAGGATTTGTGTTTCCACAAAAGACTTCTTAGAATTCAAACCTTAATCCAACTCTTTAGTGTATTTGTGACTAAATAAAAGACTTCCTAATTTGACTAAACAAATAAAGTCTTTTATATTTAATATAATACTAATAATAGTATACTACTAGGAAACATATTTCCTAATCAGAAAAAGATTTGATTTTTAATTAAATAATTAATTAACATATTACTTAATTTCCATTTAATTAAATAATAAAATAAAACAATATAATGGGCTAAAAAATAGCCATTGCCACCCATGACTAAAACTTGGGCCTACATATTGTTTTCATATTTTATTTAATCCATTTGGACTTTAATAAAAAGCCCACATGTGAACTAGACCCATTCTTATTAAAAGAAACAAGCCCACATGCCTTTCATTAATATATTAATATAATTAAACAGCCCATTAGATAAATGATATGCAAATTATATTCTTAATATATTAAATACAATTCTAAATGGACCCATAAATAGTCCGGTAGAATATATCAAGTGATTCATGCAAGTCCGTGCGGATTGGGGATCTTGGCGGGCCTATCTAAATTTAAGCTCCAATAGATATAACCCAATCACAATCAACAAATAATTCACTTAGGTTTAATCTATTAATTTTAGTTCATTCCACTAAAGAACTAAAATTGTATTCTTAAATAAAGATGAAACAAGTTAACAATTCTCATTCATACCCTAGATAATCATATAGGAGATAGTGAATCCTCGTGAAGAATATCAGTAATCAACAAGAGCTTATAGACTGCCTATAGCTCTCCAAGTTACCATATTTACTCATATGACCACACTTTGAACTTGGATATATATTATGACTTGTCCAAAAGTCATCTTTCAATAGACACTATTGAAAACTCAACGTTAAGATTTAATATCCAAAACCACAAAGCATACATAAGATGATATTCTACTCACATTTAATAAATGGAGTCACGATGTCCATATCTATAAATGAAGTCCTCTATCGATTAACAAATGAATACCACCAAACTATTGAGGATAGACTATGCTATATAATCGTACTCATTGATAGCTCAAATGATAACACTTGCAACCATAAGTCCATCATTTATCTCAGGATTAAGATAGACTCTCCGATTGTCCTAATAACGAAAAGACTTTTATCTATTGACGGTTCTGGAAAAAAAGTATTTCATTGTGATCTAGTTCAACGCACCCAGTGCACTAGATTCTTTTACTCGAAGACCCTTCGATGATTTTAGACTCATCACAATACATTTGATTCCACTCAAATGCTAGTAAAAGAATTCTACAACTTTAACAAGATAAATGTGCCTAACATTTAACTTAAGTTGTGAATGTTATTCAAGACTAACTAAAGAATTGTGTCTACCTCATACATATCCAGATGTACGAACAATTCTTCTTTTCTCATAGTCTTTTGACCTTATGATTATTTACTTTGACAATTATAATAATAAATGCTATAAGATTTTGTTAACAAACAGAAATCACTTTATTAATATGAAAAGATTGTCAAGTACAACATTACACTCTTGCTATTGAGCATAATCCTAATACTTTGAATGATGCACAATTGAATTACTCCGCTACAGAAAAAGAATTACTTGCTGTTGTTAGTGCCTTGGAAAAATTTCGTCAATATTTAATTGGATCCAAAGTCATTGTTTATTCTGATCATGCTGCTTTGAAATATTTACTAACAAAAAAGGAAGCGAAGCCGAGATTACTCCGGTGGATCCTTTTGTTGCAAGAATTTGATTTGGAAATCAGAGATAAGAAGGGCAGCGAGAATGTGGTAGCTGATCACCTTTCTCAATTAGTGGAGGATGAGACTAGAGAAGGGAGTACTAAGCTTGTGCCAATCAATGAGAATTTGCCAGATGAACAGCTGATGAATGTGGGAGTCAATGATCCATGGTATGTGGATATAGTGAACTATTTTGCAAATGGCATCATACCGGCTGATCTGAACTCGCAAGCAAAAAGAAGATTCATCTCCATCACTAGGCAATATTTTGGGATGAGCCATACCTGTTCAAATATGGCACTGATAAGATCATTCGGAGATGTGTCTTTGAAGAAGAGCAGCAAGATGTGTTAAAATTATGCCACAACCTTAGTTGTGAAGGGCACTTTAGTGCCAAAAGGACTGCTTTGAAAGTTCTCCAATCAGGTTTCTTTTGGACCTCTTTATTTAAAGATGCTTATACCTTTTGTATTTCTTGTGACAGGTGCCAGAGAACGGGGAACATTGGTAAAAGAGATGAGATGCCTCTTTCAAACCAGTTGGTTGTAGAGATATTTGTCGTGTAGGGAATAGATTTCATGGGTCCCTTCCCATCTTCACACGGGTTCACATTCATCTTAGTTACCATAGATTATGTCTCGAAATGGATTGAAGCAATTGCAGCCAAGATAAATGATAGCAACGTGGTGGTAAAATTTGTGAAAGAAAACATAGTCATCAGGTTCAGGACACCTCGTGCAATCATAAGTGATGGTGAGAGCCATTTTTGTAACAAGGTCTTTGCTTCGTTAATGAAGAGGTATGGTGTCAAACACAAAGTTGCAATTCCGTACCATCTTCAGACTTCAGGATAAGTTGAAGTGAGTAATAGGCAGATTAAGCAAATATGAGAAAAGACTATACAACCAAATCGAAGGGATTGGTCAACTAAGCTTAATGATGCATTGTTAGCGTATAGAACTACCTACAAAACCTTAATCGGTATGAGTCCTTATAAGATAGTCTTTGGAAAAGCATGTCATCTACTAGTAGAGTTGGAACACAATGCCTATTGGGCACTGAAGAAGTTGAACTTCAACTTAGATAAGGCAGGGGAGGAAAGAAAATTGCAAATGAGTGAGCTTGAGGAGCTTCGGAACAATGCTTATGAGAACGCGAAGATATACAAAGAAATGACGAAGAAATTGCATGACAACAAAATCCTTCGGAAAGAGTTTCATCCGGGGATGCTAGTTCTTCTGTATCAGTCGAGGTTGAGGTTATTTTCAGAGAAGCTAAAATCAAGGTGGGCTGGTCCATTTACAGTGACTCAAGTTTTTTCGCATGGAGTTGTGGAAATTGAAGGTCTTGAACGTCAGAATAAATTTAAAGTTAATGGACATAGACTCAAGCCGTACTTATGTGCGCTCGAGCTAAGAGATTCTGAGTTCACTTGCTTCAATGAGCCATAAGGCTCTTGTGCATCTTGCCTAGACGTTAAATAAATCGCTTGGTGGGAGGCAACCCACCTAGGTATTTTCTTTTACCACTTTATTCTGTCAAGTCATAATTTAGTGTCCCCCTTATTTTGAATTCAGGTTTAGGCTTGAAAAAAATATATGATGAAACTGCTGCCAAAGCGAGAGCATTTTTAGCAGTGGTGAGACCTGATGAAACCATTGCCAAAGCCAAAACACTTTTGGCAGCGATCACCTCTGTCTCTCAAACCGCTCCCTGAGTGCTACTATTTATCACAAACAAATCAAAGCGGTAATGGCAACCGTCATACCTGATTCAAACTGCTCTTAGACCGCTGCCAGACTGCTGTGCATGTGGCAGTGGTCCCTTAATAAAATGGTGTGTTTGGCACCTTTCAGACGGCCGCCTAATCAGAGACAACCGCTGTGCATACCGTTGAGGCTTTGGCAATGGTAATGGTAGCGGTTGTGCCCTAAATTTAAAAGGACACTTCGTGCGAAACACTGGTACCGTGTCTCTCAAATTTTTTCTCTTTTCTTCTCCTTCCCCATTCTTCCATCCTCATTCAAGCACCATTAAAGCTTCAAGGTATGCTCTAAAAACTTAATCTCTTTGAATTATAACATGTTTATATCCTTTATTTGCATGTTTATTTCATTGTTATTCTCTAATATTGTTCTTCAATAAGATATTTCAGATTATAGGCCACATAGTGGGGATTTTCGAATTGGAAATGTGATTCTCAAATGCATGTTTTTGATTAATGATTATCTATTGGTTAGGCACTAGTTGGAACAACCATGTACTATCAATTGTCAATAACATGGTAGTATAACAATTTATTGGGATATTTTTGTGATTAAAATTGGATATTGTTATATTATGCTGTGTGTTGATTTAATTGTGTGGAGATGGAGGATGTGCAGGATGTGTTAATTATGTGAAGTTATGGTTTACTAATTGTATTGTCGGAATACTGCTGAAATTTTGTTAAAATGTTTGTCCCATTCTGGATTATAATTTGCTTTTATATGCTTGTATATTCCCTAGGTATGGCAAGAATAGCTATCAGAGGAGGCCATGCTCCTTCAGACCCTAGTGGAAGGAGAGATAGGAGGCCAGTTGAGCAGACGTTCATCGAAAATCCAAAGTATAAGGAAATGTTGAAGAAAGAGCGCAATTTCATTCTAGAGAGAGGAATAACAGTGGAAGAATTAGGAGAGACTCCTATCCCTGCAACTGTTGAGGCCAGAGGATGGGTTGGATATGTTTGTTGGCCCTGTAATGCCAACATCACCTTAGCCCGTTAGTTTTATGCAATTATGGTGGACACATAGTTCGCTGCACATGGAGTGGTTATGGTGAGAAGAGTGCATGCAGTGGTTTCTATAGAGAAGATCAATGAATATTATGGCCTACCACCGATTGAGAGTACTGAGACAGCGTGGCTAAACAGGTATGATTTAGGGTGTATACTTCGCAGGGAGGGTGCAGCTGGATGGAATGGGCACAAATTACCTTTTGGAACCTTTTCATCTCAGCTTCACTTAAGACGACTAGCAATACTGGGGAGATTTTCAAGGAGGTATCCCAGGTACTATATACGATTAGGACAGGGAGATACTATGATGTCGCTAGCTTTATTAAGAAGGAGATCTGCGGTTGTGGGCGACAGGTGGGAACTAGCATTATCTTTCCGTGCCTGATTACAACCATGTGTGCTGCAGCTGGTCTAGTAATGGATAACAACGCTAGATATGAGACAACAGAGCCTGACACTCTACTTTCCCTAGTAACATAGAATACCTAGGCGAGTGTGCGTGGATTGCCCACGATCGGTGAGTTCGCTGCATGGAAGAGGCGTCAGAAGGAGGATAACATGGAGGGGCAGGACAAGCAGGTTGAGGACCAGCAGGGTCACGATCCAGCTCGGCATGTTTATGGAGATTATATGCCTGGACACTAGGCATATACAGGCGTTGGGTCGTCACAGCAGTAGAGACCTAAGTGGGTAGAGTACATGCTATCCACAATGAAGGGCTACGTCAATATAGAGATAGCTGGCTTGAGGAATAACATGATCTCGTGTTTGGACACCATGCAAATTTCAATTGATGAGATCCATCGGGCCACAGTTCGCCCCGCCCAGCAGTCTGATCCCTCTCATTCATATGTTTTAGGTTTTGATGCTGCAGTTCCAGAGACCGCTGCACAACATGAAGTTTATTTTACTGCGCCTCTTGGAGGTGACTTTTATAGGACTGGCCCGAGCCAGCAGCGTGATGATGACTGCTAGAGGCACTGTAGACAGACCTGAGTCTACAACATGATATGTTTCTTTTTTCACATTTTCTTGTGTTTTATTTTCTTTTACCTTTTCTTTTTAGTTTTTAAAATTATGGTACTTAGTATTTACTTTGTGGATTATGTTTATTATGATTGACTTTGCTATTATTATTGTTTTATTGTGTCAGTTTTTCGTTGTCTTGTCTTTATCCACGTTGTCATGTGTTTTCAATTTCATACATTGAGGACAATGTTGGATTTAGGTTTGGGGGTGTGAATAGTTTGTTTTTTTTTTTTTTTTTTGAGTCTATTATTGTTTTATTTTAGAGTCTGTCGTTCTAGCGTCTTTCAAGACAAGATACTTTGAGGTTTGCCTTATAGATAATATGCTTTATTCAATGAGTTTACACTAACATTTGGCCATTTAGGGTACTACGTTGCAGTTTTTCAAAACTTATGACATGCTCTGATATGATAGTGGATAAGATGCTGAGTTGAATTGCCATGATTAATAGTGGAGACTACCATTGTGAGTTCACTAAACCAAAAAGCTTACATAAATGACATACTATGAGGGTTCTGTTATTTCTACTCTTTAAACACACAGTAGGTTCTTAGCATTATATTCGATCTCTGTTGGTAGTACATTGAGCATTATATAACATTCATCATAAAAGATTTCACATGTTAAATTTTGATCTTGAGTAAGACGAACCAGTGGAAGTGATGATAGACTATGTGTGCTTTAGCTACTTAAAAGGCCTTAAATATTTCCTACCTTATGTGTGTGCTCCATAGCCCCGTTTGAAGCCAAACACTGATAGCCTTTTTCTTTCTTCACCACATTAACTGTAACCCAAATAAGCCAATATCATAAGCCTGACCTTATAGTTTGGGATCATATTTTGAGATAGTGAAGAAAATGTACTAGTTCTGCACGTAACTGTGTGCAGAATTCAATGCTAAGACTGAGAAAAAGAAGAACTGCATTCAATCCAAAAGTTTCGAAGCTAGATTCATTCATTCAAAAATGAAATAAAATTATTAAGTAGTGTTATTCCAATTGAAAAGAAGATTAGGATACTTGTACGAAGCCGAAAAGGTAATGGAAGACTCTCATGGTATGATCCTAGGTTGTTGAATTCCAATTTTCCGTTTTTTCTTGAACATTCACCCAATGGCCCCATTATAACCTGAATGAAAGTCTATTTGATTTGCTGGTTTTCTTTGTTATGATAGTAGAAATAGGGCATGTGATTATCTTGTTCATAATGTTTGACTCTTTTCATGAGATCTTTTGCATACAAATCAAGCGTTCTTTCAATGATATATTCATATGCGATAAAAACTTGAAATTTCTTGTGCATAAAATCCATTCGCATATGTTTGATGAGTGTTTTTGCCTAGGTTATGTGTGGAAATATGAGCGATATCTTGTGAGAATTAGAGTCGAGGCGAATTATATCTATGGCATTTGATGATGTGTCCTCGAAGCTAGAATGTTTAAACTTGGGCTTTCACTATAAATTGAGCAATATTTTCAAATTTATGACTAGGTATTAGTCTTTACTTATTGGCTGTTGCATGTTATCTCAACCTGGGCACAAATCGTGGTATTTTGGATGATAGGATTTTGCTGGATATGTTTGTGGCTGTCATAACTGTAAACCCTCAGGAGACAAAACTCCTCCTATTAGGGACACTTAGAGGTTTAAAGACTTGTAGCATGTGCTCAATGCTATCGTGTTCCCTACGAAAGTGGCTTAGTTAGGATTTATTTTTCTAGGTTTAGTTTTTAGTTTTTAGTTTTCGTTTTCTTGTTTTGCTCGAGGGCTAGCAAAAGATAGGTTTGGGGGTATTTGATCTGTCAAATATTGTATATGTTTATTATCCCCATTCCTCCAATCAATTGCTTGTTTCTCGAGTCTTTTAGGGGTCTAAATTGTGTGTTTGAGTGTTTACAGGTCATTGGATCAAATTGTTGTGCTTGAAGAATTTCATATGAAAGTTGCTATTTTTGAGAACCCAAGGGCCTTTTCTGCAAATGGGCAAAACGCTGTCAAATACCACTGCTAATTTCGGCATCATTCATCACAACGATTAATGAAGTAGAGGAGACCGCTGTCTGAACCGCTTCTTGAGCGCTGCCACATACGCAGTGTTCCCAAAATATAGAAACCGCTGCCGATACTGTTGCAGTTGTGGCAGCGGTTGTGGCAGCGTATTGGCAATTCTGTGAAGAAAAAGGGTTTTTTCCACCTAGTGGCCCGCGGCTATAAATACATGATTCTTTTGTCTAGGTCAGCTGGTTCATCTCCAGCAAGGAGAAAAATTCTTCACAGACACAAAATCACTCAAATCTCTCATCCATCCTTACACATAGAAGATTCGAAGACGAAGAAGAAGATTTCAGCATCAGAGATTGGAAGAGTATGAATTGTTTCCATGGGTTTCATCAATCACTTCTCTTTTCTCTTGTTTTCAGCTATGTGTAACTAACTCCATACTAGAGAATCAATGTGAACCTCTACGAATACTCTTTGTTAGAATTGACTATATTTTCTTAATTCAAATTTTGATTCATTTAATTCATTCTATATCATGATTATTTATTCTTATTGATGCATGGGTTTTTGATAATTTAAAGGTTGAGATGCGAGTGGGTTTCATCATTCTCAACCAATATTCAATTGACTGGGTAAAATTTATCGTAGCAGGATATTGCACGTAAGTTTTGGTTCACTTGTTCTTGTGCTTAATGGGTTTTCGGTTATAGTTTATACGCAGGTTTGAGGTAAACTATAGTTGAGAATACTTGGTTTGTGCTTAATGGGTTTTCGGTTATAATTTATACGCAGGTTTGAGGTAAACTGTAATTGAGAAATACTTGGTTTGTTATTAATGGGTTTTCAGTTATAGTTTATACGTAGGTTTGAGGTAAACTATAGTTGAGAATACATGATTCATTCTAGGACCACATGGTAACAATCATACATAATTTAAGAACAAACCCTTAACTTGATTAAACATCTTTTATAAAAGTCAATTCGGCATTGAGTAAACGTAGTTGGGGAGCATTGATGACCTAATCCTCTCATCTCTTGATCACATTCACATATTCTTGTTAACTGCTTTCTTAGTTTAATCTAGTTTTAATCAAATCAATCAATCAATCTCAAATCTCTTGGTTACTGTTACTTGCTTAGCTTTAATTAGAATTAGTTTTAGTCGATAGATCACTTTTCCTCGTGAGAACGATCCTTACTTGTCGTTGTACTTATCTCATGATTCATGCACTTGCGAGTTAGGTTTTTATAACATGATTTTATCCATCACTACCCCATCCTGATGACTACTAGACCCGTATCTAGGACTAAAGTCTCGGTCCCGGTCCCGGTCCCGGTCTCGGTTTCGATCTCGATCATAGAATAGTAGGTCTGAATTACAGGGCTACGATGTCGAACCCTGAAGACCTCGAATCAAATCCAGCAACTCCAGATGCTGTCGATCTTATTTCTCATCAGTCTTGCGCACTTCTGCTCATAACTCTCGGAACGCATCTATCAGTTCAGTATACCGATGGTCCTGAAAGGATTTCAAACTCATCAGTATTAAAGCCGATCACTCGATTGAAATTAAATAATGCGGTTCTATTTTTTTTTCCGTACCTGTGGATGCCCTCTAACGCCTCCTCGTGAATCACTTTCAGGTCGTTGCTGTCTGGGCAACGTGAATCGTACACGCCTACGCCTACGCCTCCTCACGGGTATCCCACTCTGACCCTCCTGGTTTGAAACCTCCATATCACTACCTCTAGAATGCCGACCCTCCGTATCATTGGGTCTGGAATACTGACCCTCAGTATTACTGGGTCTGGAATACCGACCATCCGTATCACTGGGTTCGACAAACCTATGTCGTTTGGGATCCAAAAGGTCACCACGTATATCAGCGACATCAACATCATATAAATTTTCTCCCAGGTCTATGCCTTCGTAGTACCGTTGAGCCCTCTCAGTAGTCGTCGACACCAATTCATACCGCACAAACATCTGAAATCCGAGTTACATCATTGTAATTGTATACCAACTAATAATTTAAAATATTAACAACAACAATACTTACCTTTTCGGTAAAAATGGTATCCAGCTTTTCCCCCTCGGTCGCTTATTCAACTCCCATTTCAGAATACGTGGGGGTGGGTAGCTCGTTTCCCTTACGGGTCCCACATTTTTTACTGCCAAGTTCGGGGATAACCTCAAAAGCAAATATCTGCGTAATAGATAAGTACGATAATAAGTAAAAACATTAGTCATATAAAAAAAATTACAATTAAAGTACGGCTTCATATTCTAAATTCTCACCAATAGTGCGTGCGATACACCGTATAAGTTGTACGTCTCGATGGTGTGTACATCAGTGCCCTTTTCTTACTGCCATTGTTCAAACCGCTCCTGTCGACCATCCAACGCATGCTTGAAACCATATATAGACCGCCTATACACGTGTGCAGCCCACGAGAACGCATCAAAAACGTCTAAGTCCTAAACTAGGCGAAACTCCCATAATGGAACTGTTAACCGAAAATTTGCTCTGGATGAGGAATTTCAATTAACACCCTCAAACTGCTACCCGATAGGCTGCAGCGGGATAGGTACCTCCAGGTACCATGTTTTTGTACGAGTAAAAAGTCTGGAGTAAGGTGTAGTAGGTAAGAGAAAAATCACCCCGCCCGTCGGGACTTCAAGCATTGGAGAAGATATGGCAATTGGGGTTCCCACGTTGGAGTAAGGGCTCTGATCCTTCTTTATGAACCCCATATCCCGTACTCGGTACTCAGTACCCCGTATCCCGTATTCTCTTCTAGATCTCCTTTGTGATTCTCCGACCCGGATAGCAAGCAAGCAAGCAAGCAAGCAGGGGATGGGATAGGAGTTCTTCAGTGATATATATGTGGTCATGAAGGATAAAACCACCTCGATTCTTCTAGCTAATTTGAAGGTTCTTTCCCCTTCTTTGTTTGTGATATGTCGCGTAGATGGGTGGAAAGATATAAGACAATGTAACTTGCATACCTACATAACAAAATAGATAGAAGGGGGAAAATGACAAGTCTCTTGATATAAGTGGATTGGCTTAGGGAGAAAAAGCATCATGCATGATCCTATGCTGAAAAACCCCTAGGTAGTATCCGATGGAGAGAGATCCTTATATATTTATCAATAAGGCGTGCTCCGGGGAGCTTACACAAGTAGGAGAATAATACAACATATGTGCTCTAGAGAGCTTACAATAATAGGTGGGCGTAAGCCCTTTTCTCTAATCAGTAGAAAGGAAGAAGAAAAGGAAGCCTTGTTGGGGAAGAAGCCGCATATCTTTCTGGGAAAAGAAGACCTCTCCTCTGTCGAATGTCATGTCATATATAGCTCTTATTTCTTGTTGTTCACTCCCCTAAATTCAATCCAATGACCTAGCAATTTACGGGGCGTTCCACGGTGATAGGCAAGAAGATCATGGGATTGATTCCCTAGGTTGTATGTGCATATTCAGCCAAGGGACACGTCAGCAGAATACATAGAAAAGGTGGGTCAAAGTATAACCACGTCATTCTGGGACCAGTCAACAAAGGGAAATATCGACGAAAAGCGCACCAGCTGGCCATCTCATCCAGAACCAGTCCAAGTCAAAAGCACATTCGCCAGAATAGGCCGATCAAGAAGATAGAAATTTGTGTTCGCCAACCTAAATTTCTCACCCGGATTTATGCTATCAAGAAACAACCTTATTCCAGTATACCCTCTACAGCAAGGATTCGACCAGATACAAGGTACAAAGATAAATCTTATTCCAAATAAGATACAAACCTTTCTTAAACAAGAAGAGTCCGAATAGGAAACAAACCCTAAAATCATCTACAACTCCAGATTCCTCATACAAATCAGAATAGGAACTCCCCTATTATCACGGCATAGACAAGGGAAACCCTAGCTAAACTAGTATAAATAGGACCATAAATCCCATGAAAGGGGGTTCGAGATCAGAGAGAGAAAAAGTCAATTGTATTCGAGATCTGAGAGTGTAAAAACTACAGTAATCAATAGTGTTATTCTTCTGCCCTCAAAGGGCACCATTGTTTTTTCCCATTCAAGGGTTTTCCACGTAAAATTTGTCTTGCGTGCATTGATTTATTTATTTCTTTGTTTGTTTTAATTGAAATATAATTGTTAAGCGTGGCAATCCAAAATTCACCATCAACAAATATCATGTCATATATATAGGTCTTATTTCTTGTTGTTTACTCCCCTAAATTCACTCCAATGACCTAGTAATTTACGGGGCGTTCCACGGTGATAGGCGAGAAGATCGTGGGATTAATTCCCCAGAATCAAGTGATTCCTTTTAGAACTGAAAGAGTTGACTCCACTTTTATATATGACTCTTGAATGGTGGGAATAAGGCAATTTCCTTGTTTACTTTAAACGTTGTCGTATTCAGTCTATTATTATAACTTGGTCTTGGTGCGGGCATAGCTTTTCCTTAGTAATTCGACAAATGATGCATTACGACCTCACTTGTTGATGCCTTCTATGCTAGGTGGTCAGGAGGTGTTTGGAGGATCGGTCACGGGGTATGGGGTACCAGGGTACCAGGTGCGGGGTATAGGGTACAGTGGGGTACCGCGGGATACTGTAGGGTACTACGAGGTACCGCGGGGTACCAGGTTTCTGCGGGGTACCGCGAGATACTATGGGATACTGCGGGGTACAGCGGGATATAGAGGTCTCGTGGGGTACTACGGGGTACTAGGTGCAGGGTACAGGGTACTGCGAGGTACTGCGGGGTACTGTGGGATACTGTGGGGTACCGTGGGGTATGGCAGGGTACTGCGGGGTACCGCAGGATACTGCAGGGTACCGGGGTCCCGCATTGTATTGGGACGATGTGGTAGCGGGGTCCTCGGGACCTTGACTTCCATATTTCTTAGTACCTAGGGATCCAGGCGACCTCGATTTAGACCTCGATAGATAGATGAGTGTGTTAATCTTGGTTCTTTTCTGAGGTAGCTAGTTGTTTCTTGCGGCATCCTTTTACTCTATGCGATATTGGCAAGAATGAAAAATTCTTCTTTGGACCCCTGCCAAAAAAGGCGGTTAATAGGAACTTTATCTCTCTTGTCCAACCCCATCAGTATCCAGGTAGCATAAACAATAAGCACAACTTCACTGTTGTTGTAGGGGTTTTTTGTCAGTATGACACATCAGCAAGGATAGCGGGTAATGCGGAAATATAGTGATTCCACATCATCAAAAGTCAAATGTGAGACACGTTATCAAAATGGTCAACATGAATACATGACAGCACCATACGAGGGGCTATCTGCAGATGGAATCCGCTCAGCCAAGGTTCTGCTCGGCCAAGGTTCTGCTCGGCCAAGTCTGCTCGGCCAAGGTTCTGCTCGGCCGGTTCTGCTCGGCCAAGGTTCTGCTCGGCCGGTTCTGCTCGGCCAAGGTTCTGCTCGGCCAAGATTCTGCTCGGCCAGGTCTGCTCGGCCAAGATTCTACTCGGCCAAGGTTCTGCTCGGCCAAGTCTGTTCGGCCAAGTCTGTTCGGCCAAGGTTCTGCTCGGCCAAGGTTCTGCTCGGCCAAGTCTGCTCGGCCAAGTCTGCTCGGCCAAGGTTCTGCTCGGCCAAGTCTGCTCGACCAAGATCAATACTTAGCCAAAAACAGGAAATACAGTCCTACCAAGATACGCCATATCAGGAAGAGATCTGCACAGATACGGAATCTTAGGATAATATTCCAATAAGGAAATATCCTTATTTCCTCTCCAGTACCAGAGAAGTTTATTTAGGAAAGAACTCTAAGCTTCCAGAAGGATAAATACCAAATGGAAAACAAGTCCTAATTGGTATACTCTACCAGAATCCTACAAATACTCTAATTAATGAGTCCATCACAGATACGACAGGAACTAGGGCAACCTAGATGGAACCATATAAATACACCCTTGTATTCATTATAAGAGGGGAGGTTCATCATGAGCAATTGACACTTACATGAGAAAAGAGATACAAAACATAATCAATTATCTGAGAGAAAGCGAGTATTGAGTGTGTAATCCTTATATTCATAGTGGATCACTTCTCGCCGTCACCGGCACCGTGGATGTTTCCCCGCCTTGGGGTTTTACCACGTAAAACATGTGTTATGCTTGTTTATCTTTTATTTTCTACTTTCATTACGTTTATCTTGCAGGTTTCATTAACCTAAAACCGTTGGCCGGTTGACTTCCAAAAATCACCGTCAACAACTATATTGTACTACTGCACAAAAATACCACTCCGCAGCACTGCTCTCAGCTTTCAGCTCTCAACTATTCAAACTCGATGTCTCGACTCTGAAAGTACCGCTCGTGTATGCCATTCTTTACCATATCATACCTCACCGTATCGGGAATGACTCCAAACTTCAAACTGGTGATTAAACAAAACTCAACCTTCGAGAACCAGACCTCGTGCTTGCCTAACAAAAATTTCATCTCATCTTCCGGGCCATCGTGATGCAACTCACGCAAAAGCAGCCGATGGACAATCCTGGCCGAAAAATGAATCTCACGATGCATCTGAATGAAATGACCAAAACACGACTCAGTATACCGACGTCGTTCTTCGATCTTCAGATCATCAGGTACACTCTCAAGGGCGTTGTCGATATCCCTAAGGTCATTGAAATGGTCATGCCGAGTAATTTTTCCCTTGTACCATACTCCCACTAGGGTTTTAAGCGAATCCTTTCGTTGTTTCCTCATTTGCATATTCACAGAAAAAAAACATATATGTTCATTAAAAGGCTCGAATAAAAAGGCTCGGGCAGTGTATGAAAAGGCTCAGTTCATTTAATGAACTGTGTAACACTTCATTAAAAGGCTCGGGCTGTGTATGAAAAAAAAGGCTTGAACACTTCATTAAAAGTCTCGGGTAGTGTATGAAAAGGCTCGGGTAGTGTATAACAAGGCTCAAACACTTCATCAAAAGGCTCGGGTTGTGTATAAAAATGCTCGGGTAGCGTATGAAAAGGCTTGAACTGTGTAACACTTCATTAAAAGGCTCGGGTAGTGTATTAAAAGGCTCGAAGAATCAAAATTCACTAACCTATTCATAAATAATCAAAAGGCTCGAATCTAGTTTCAAAAGGCTCGAAAACTCACGAAAAGGCTCGGATCTAGTGTCAAAAGGCTTGGAGATTTTAAAAAGTTTGGGGACTGTAAGAAAGGCTCGGGGTAACATTTTAAAAAGCTCGGGGACACTTATAAAAGGCTCGGGTATCATTTTAAAAGGCTCGAGGACAGTTATAAAAGGCTCGGAAACCCAGATTCATCGTCTTCAAAACAAATTTTTTCAGAAACAAAAACCCTAACCTAACCTCATCATCAAACAAACATAATCAACAACAACAAATCAAATCAAACCTAACCTACATGATGAAAATGGCATGCAACATCAAACACAATAAACTTTTCGTAAATTTAAGCGCTTGACGAAGAAAACTAACCGCTGTCTTTTTAGTTCGCCGTTGAACTCTCTTCGATGTCAGAACTGTAGCTCCATCACCGGTCAGTTTACCGTCGATTTTGGTCGCCTTTAGGACTGTAGCGCCAGTAGGCTTTCTCTTTCAAGGGTTTTCTCTCAACGTTTGAAAACGAAACAAAGCGACAAAAAGGGTATTTTGTCTAGTCATTGAAATTGGTGCCTTTTAAACTTAAATTATTAATGTGGTGACAATCTTACAAAAGGCGCCCCTATATAGTGACAATTTTTTTTTGAACTCTTCCTATTAGATGTATAAAATTAATAATTTTGCTTACAAAAATATCATTATAGGCGGAAAGAGGGTGAAAGAAGCAGAACAATAGCTATTATATAGTCAATAAACCCTATTAGTAATTCTGATTAAATGGAAAATACCAAACAATAACTATGATTGGTTGAAGAAAAAAAAAAAAAAAAACTAGCTAAGTGAACATCACTTGGAGACTGGAGCTACGTCTGAAAGCATAGTAAGGTAGAACGGTTCGTTAGAGTTACTCAACAAACATAATCAAGTATACAATGAGACTACTATGAAATTGAAATATGAAAGATTGATTTTTAGGGTTTAAGAAATCAAATATTTATGATATATATGAATATCAAATGTTGTGATTAATTACTTTTCAAAAAAAAAAAAAAAAAGGTTGTATATAATTAATAAATATATTTAATATTATTAATAAATATTTAATTTTTCAATTTTTTTTAAAAATGTAATTTAACAATATTGATCATTTGATTAAATCTCTAAATTCTTTTTTTTTTTTTCTCAACACAACAATATAAAGAATAAATGATGAGTTAAATATAAATGTAGTTTAAGTTTATTTTGTTTGATTATTTAGTTTAAACTTTTTTGTATTTTGTGAAATGTTATTACATATAGTATTTTAGAATCTTATTTAACAAAGCTTGTGCATCACACAGGTTGGCACACTAGTATATCTATATCTATATAATATAGTAAAATGGAACCCTTATGGTGCCACGTGTCATGGTGAGGGAGATTTGACATTAAGTTCTATATTAATTTTTTTTAATCCATGAATCAATTCTCTTAATGAACCAAAACTAAAATAAAATACAAAATTGGAACCCTCACAGCTACATATCATCGTGAGAGAAATTTGATATTAAATTATATATTAATTTTTCTTTTTAAATCCATGAATCGATTCTCTTAATGAACCAAAAATAAAATAAAGTATATCTATAATATTAACTAACTAATTAATTTATTTGGTAAGTTCAAAGGACATTTATATTATGAAATCACCTTGACATAAATTAATCAAGTAAAAATGAAACCCTTACGACGTCACGTGTCGTCGTGAGAGAGATTTGACGTTAAATTATATATTAATTGTTTTGTAATCCATGAATCAATTCTCTAAATGAACCAAAAATAAAATAAAATACTAAAATGAAACTCTCACGGTGCCATGTGTCGTCATGAGAAAGATTTGATATTAAATTCTATATTAATTAAATAAATTAATTAATTTATTTGGTAAGTTCAAAGGACATTTATATTATGAAATCACCTTGACATAAATTAATCAACAAGTCATTCAGAATGTAACCGAAGTTATGAGCTTAATACCCATTCTATGAATTGTAATAGACAAAAAATGATTAGTCCAAACATTTACATTTGTTTTTAATATTATTAATTGAAAACTTTTCGGTCTCCTAGACCGATAAACCAATATAATTCTTAATTAGTAATTATTTAAAAGTTTAATTAGATGGACAACTGATATTATCCAAATAATTCATTATTTCTATATTTATATATATATAGTTTTTCTATTGTCAGTAATATAAAATATATCAGTTTCTTGGGGCTATTGAATTTAAATGTTTTGACTTGGCTGCATACACTTATCAAAGGATCTTTTAAATCCAATAATCCACATGCAAGGAACTGATATATTTTTAGAGTTAATATTAAAAACCTCCCCTCACCTTTGAATTATTATTGGATGTATAGTTACAAATGCTTTTAATTTAGAAACCTCCCTTACGGACTAACGCCGTTAGCATTCCGTTTGTGTTAAAATTATTTAAACTTCAATTATATTAATTGACCATTATACCCTCATAAATTTACTAAACGAGTTAATAAAATGATACAAAAGGCGGGAATTTTAACTTGCAAAGGAGAAGTTATTTTGTGGACAATTTTATCCCTAAAAATAACAAAATTACAAAATTACAAATGAACCAAAAGCATTGAAAATGAGTATTTGCTTGGATTTATATATATACATATATATATATATATATAAAGACAAATAAATACATAAATAAATACATATTATGGTTCATTTTCAATGCTTTTGTTTCATTTGTAATTGTGTTATTTTTAGGGATAAAATTGTCTACAAAATAACTTCTCCTTTGTAACTTAACATTCCCACCTTTTGTATCATTTTATTAATTCATTTAGTAAATTTACGAGGGTACAATGGTTAATTTATACAATTGAAGCTTAAATAAGGACATTTTAGACTTTTGAACAGTCTAACTCAGTCAATACAAATGGAATGCTAACGGTGTTAGTCCATAGGAAATGTTTCTAAAATAAAAACATTTGTAACTATACATCCAATAATAATTCAAATGTGAGGGGATGTTTTTAATATTAACCCATATTTTTATAAAGACTTAGACTATATATAATAATGCTAGGGGCTATGAAGCTTCAGTTCATTCTACCCTGGTCCTTTTTTGATAGAAGGAATTCCTTACTCTTAACAAGTAAGAAACCTTTCAGAGAGGCGCAGTTGATTGTCGCTTTATCATTCCCCGATTTCTTGCTTGCTTGGTGGTTAGCGGTCCTATTCCTCGCTCGCTGTCCTATGATTCAGGCTTTTGTTGCTTCTTTCATACGTTAGGGCAAGGGGAGATTCACATAGTGAGAGAGGAATACTAAAGCTAATCAATCACAGGTTAAAGGCCAATCACAAGTCAAAGGACGGGGCCTTGCATGGAGAGCTTGGTCACTAACCACAAGTAGGGGTATTGGTGGGCGCTAACTATAAACGAAAGAAATGACTATATGTGAACCATTGGAGGAGCAACTTCATTTAACCGGTGGGTGATCATCAAAAGCCGTTAGCCCAGACTTAACTAAAATCTTTGTATTTTGACTACACTTCCTCGTACTTAGGGCCACCAAAGAAAGAGAAAACATGAACACGTACGTCTTAAGAGAAAAAAGAAAGATCACTCTCGACCAGTCCTTCGGCTACCGGGTGTGGATGATTGGGGGAACTATGATAGAAAGGAATGCTCTTTCTTTAATCAAAAATACGATTGACGCTTTGTGAAACCCCGTCTGTGAGTGGGAGAAGATAAATGAGGCATTCATCAGCATAGGAAGGCCCACTGAGCGAAGCTCTTTTTTTTTTTTTTTTTGCCGTGTCATAAAGTGAAATTGTATTGTATGTTAGTTAGAGAGGTTGGTGAAATACTACGATCTATAGATTCCCTATCTATATCCAATCTCAACGAGAATAGAAGCGACTGTGGTCGGCTTCCTACACGCACGCGCATTAATTTTTTATTTTATTTTATTTATGAACCTACAGCTACCCACCATGAATGACCCACACCCACTTGCCATGCAGGACCCACGACCTACAAACGCCCACACACAATTAAATGGTATTCTCATAGAGTGTTGAACCCAGCACTCATGAGTGAACCAAGCCAAGCCTTATCCACTTTGCTTCTACTTTGATTGTGCTACTAAATGCATAATTTTTATATATAACCTCTACTTGTTATTAAAATTTTATTGATTATTTTTCAATCAAAGTTTTATTTGTAGATTGATTCCACTAATTTAAATTTTATTTTTATATGATAAACGAATTGATACTAAAAAACATTTATTATAACATTTAATTAAACTATTTTGTTAAAATCATATATTGTGAGATCAAAGGGTCAATCGTTAATCGTACTCGGAAGTAGACATGACCCTGGTTCCGGTTCTCGATTTGGAACCAACTGTTTCGGTTCCGGTTCCGAAGGTTTGGTTCTTTTTTTAAAATAATAGAAAACCTCTCAAGACTAATAGTTATTAATCTTTATGAAGAACTTATTGGGAAAAAACAAAATTTATCACGATAGAGAACCACTTTGGATGAACAAAATGATCCATATATTGCATCATTTTGGAAAAGACACGCAATAGGTAAGCCGTAAATAATTTTTTTTTACGGCGTTCCTCATATGCGTGCCGTAAATAATATCGTTTTTACGGCGTTCCTCATATGCTCCTCATATGCGCACCGTAAATAATCTATTTTTTACGGTGTTCTTCAAATGCGCGCCATATTTGAGAAATTATGCATCACAATTACGACTTGCATTTAATGCCGTAAATAGTCATTCACTTTTTACGGCGTTCCTCATATGCGTGCTGTAAATAATCTCTTTTTTACGGCGTTCCTCATATGTGCGCCGTAAATAATCCTATTTTACGCCGTTCCTCATATGCACGCTGTAAATAATCTCTTTTTTACGGCGTTCCTTATGTGCGCGCCGTCTTTGAGAAATTATGCATCACAATTACGACATGCATTTGTGTGCACGTCGTGAATGATAACATTTACAACGCGCTTTTTATGTGCGCCGTAAAAGACCTAATCTGTTGTAGTGCCACCACTATCAAAATGGCTACCAGATAGGGAATTGGTTTAGAAATGACCATTTTTGGCAAATAATGTTACACTAATGGCCATTCCGTTATAACGCCGTTAACTTTTTATAAAAATGTTACACAAATGGCCATCATTTTGTTCACTTGGTATCAAAATGGTCATTATAATCATTTAACTCCAAAATTACTCTAGTGGTCATCCATTTTGTCTCCTTCAACTAATCATTTTTCTCCAAAATACAATTTTTTATTTTTTTAAAAACAAAGTTGGAGATCCAATATAAAGATTGCCCCTCCTATAAAAAAAAGGTGGTGATCCAAAAAAAAATATTATTTAATCTCCTGAATCCATCTCAAAGATGGATTACAGAGATCCATTTTTTTTTTCACTAATTTATTAATTTTTTATTTGATCTTCACCGTCCATTGACCAAGATGGATGATGAAGACCCATGAGTTAAATAAATTAAGAATAAAATGACTATATTACAATTCAAGGTGTTAAATTTAATGGTTAAACCAACGGTAAGAGAAGTGAATGTTAATTTTCAATAATGTTGTTTCTACGTGCAAAGTAGTAAATCTCAAGGAGATATGGTATAATTTTCTCTTTCTTTTTTTTTTTAATAAGAAAAATGTTTAACCAATTATCATATAATATATTTGGTCATGTTTAACAACTTTATCTCTCTTTCTCAACGAACTTGGCTCAAACACAAACATAATGAAATTCATGCACAAAAAATCATTGCAAAACAGGTTAACCTCCAAAATTTCTCTTTTGTTCGTCTAATGTGTTTGGCTTTGTGTCTAGAGCTATTTTGCATGAATTGGGGCTTTGTGTCTATGTATTTTTTATAGGAGGGGCAATCTTTATATTGGATCTCTAACTTTTTAAAAATAAAAAATAAAAAATTGTATTTTGGAGAAAAATGATTAGTTGAAGGGGACAAAATGGATGGTCTAGTAATTTTGAAGAAAAATAATTATAATGGTTATTTTGATACCAAGTGAATAAATTGATGGTCATAAGTGTAACATTCTTAGAAAAAGTTAACGGTGTTATAACGGAATGATCATTAGTGTAACTTTGTTTGCCAAAAATGGTCATTTCTAAACCAATTCCCCATCTGGTGGCCATTTTGATAGTGGTGGCATAAGTCGATGGCCATCAGGGTAATTACCCCTAAAAAGTAACTTATATTTTGTTGTCCTTTTTTTTTTAGTGATTATTTACGATTTTAATAGATTTAACTGAACACATGATTAGTTCAAAATAATTAAATAATTAATTTAACTGAACATGTGATTCGATTTTTTATTTTATTTCTTGTGTTAATTCATGTATTACAAATTACAAGACATCATTATATTTTAAAATATAAATCCGATGATAATTTATGTTATGTTTTACAATGCCTGCACATCATGCGGGCTACAAGCTAGTAATATACTAAAGCCAAACCTCACGGACACCACATGTCGTTGTGAGGGAGCTTTGAATTTAAATTCTTCTTAATATTATCATCATCAATAATACATACACTATTGCTCTATTCACACGCTCAAGACTTTTAATCCTTTTTTTTTTAATCTTTTTTAATTGACATAGACCCCAGTCATCTAGTAAAATGAGGATGATGCGCCGGTAACAGTCGGGATAGCTCAGCTGGTAGAGCAGAGGACTGAAAATCCTCGTGTCACCAGTTCAAATCTGGTTCCTAGCATATATATGGAATTTCTAGAAATATCTATTCTACAAATTCAGTGATATGAATCGATATACATAATACATATTACATATATAATATATTTAAAAATATTAATAACTATTTAAAATTCTTTTGCCATTCTTTCTATATAATATATAGGGAGTGAGTGTTTAATGAATTGGTTCATTTTTCAATAGAACCAATAAAAACCCGATAAAGTTCAGTTTTTGAAAATATGAACCGATCGAATAAAATTTACAAATGTCAATCGATAAAAAACCAACCGAATTGGACCGGTTCGGTTCGGTTTCGGTTTTTCGGTTTTGGTTCTGTTGGGCCAAATTTATGGGCTTTAATTAGTATTCATATTTTCATATTTTAATCTTTTTGGACCTTTGACCAAATTAAATTATGGGCTTGAACAAATTAAAAATATTAGTTTAAAATAATTAGCAAAAGAAACATAGAAAAAATATATATATTATGCGACAATCATTCATAGTTTTATAGTTTCATAGACTGTTGAACATTAAACTAGGGTTATTTATTTATTTATTTAAGTTGGATCTCGGTTCGATTTTTCGGTTTGGGATAGCAAATCGGGAAAAAAACCGACCCAATCGGTTTTTTAAAAAATGGACCGAACTAAACCAATTAACATAAGAAAATCGGAAAAAAAACTGATTGGATTGGTTCGGTTCAGTTTATTGGTTTTATGCCCACCCGTAATAATATACTAAAGCCGAACCTCATGGCGCCATGTGTCATTGTGAGGGAGCTTTGAATTTAAATTCTTATTAATATTATCATTATTGATAATACATACACTATTGCTCTATTCAGTATTCACACTTACATATATAATATATTTTAAAATATTAATAACTATTTAAAATTCTTTTGGCATTCTTTCAAGAAATTTGTCATATATAATAATAATAAATTCTTTTGGCATTCTTTCAAAAAATTTATCATATATAATAATAATAATAATAATAACTCTATATCTATATAAAATGGAACCCTCACGACGCCACGTGTAGCCATGAGAGAACTTTGATATTAAATTCTATAATCTTCTATTTTCTATATTAGTAATATTGATTTTAAAAAAAATAAATTAAAAAATCCTATTGATAATTAATAAATAATAATTACTGTTTTTAGTATCATTTGAAGGTATAACTTTTGAGTTTCCAATAAGAACTTTTCGGTTTCCAATATAGCTTTTGATCTTATCCAAACAATTCCTATATAAAAAGACATGCTGGATAGTTGTGTAGAGAAACAAAATGCGACCCATTAATTTTCTTAGACACGGAGCAAGACTCAGATCATGGCAACTTTTAATTGCTACAGAGATGACCGGGGCACTCAATTCCATCTCTAAGGTATGCAAGGGTTATGTGGAGAATCCACCATTTCGAAAATTTTGTCAATAAAATGTTTGAGAGAGTGTGTGAAGGGTTTGTTTGTTAGGGAGTAAAACGAAGATGGAGTGATATTTCATCCATAAGATTTCACTAGATAATCTCTCTCTAGATGATGTAGAACAAATGGCTAATGCTTAAATGATGATGAGAGAACATCCTAAATTCAAGGGTAATTAGAGAGCGTCGGATTCGGAATGACGTGAAACTTTTAGAGTTGAAGCGTTTCGGCAAGAGAGGAGATAATCAAAAGCTTTGCTATTGAGGCATACCCTTTTTTAGCCGAATTCTATCATTTAGGCCCCGAAATTACCTTTTTTGCTATTTTAGGAAAGTTCCATTTTGGTCATAAGTTGAGTTTTACAAGTCAGAATCGTCTGCCATCAATTCTGGCTTGCTCAGGGTCATTAGTAGTTTTTATTTCAGCAATTATCTCAATTTTGCTATTTTTAGTAATTTTTATTATGTAATCCCGTTTCTTGTCCAACAAGGATTAAGGTTAGGGTTAAAGTTTTTTACTTTAAATATGCTTGTAAGCCACGAGATTGAGTTATCTTTCAACTAATAAAATTTCAGAGTTCGTTTCAAAGAGTTTTCTCTTTGTTTTCTGGTGGATTCTAGAGTTTATTACAGAATATTGATATTGATCGTATTCTTTGTATTTTCCGCTGCGTCACTAGATGTCCGTGGTTGGTGCTACTCTTCTGGTTTTCCGTTTATGGTGCCAACTTATATGGTGAATTATTTTATTTTATTTTATTTATTTATTTTTTTTTTTTTGGATTTGCTTATCAATAAAAAATAAAATAAATGTATACACAATTGACAGCCAACACATGTTACATTTTACATAAACTTTGTATGTACTATGTAATTATGGTTCATATAAATTAAGAGAGTTTCTTTTGATAATCCAATTTTTTCTTTTTACACTTCTTTTCTAACGATACTCCATTCTCAAAATTTAAAATTTAAAAAATTCTAAAGGCACTTCCTTTTGTCCCAAGTTTATCCTTTTTATCTTTTAATACTCATATTCTAAAGACGCTCCATTTTATTTTAATAAAAAGTTAGGACAAACCATCGTAGCCTTTGGATTCATCCGAGAAATAATCTTTTTTGAATTAAATTATTAAGAAAAGAAATTATCTCTCAAAAACCATTAGATTAAATATTACATATTAAACACTATCTCCTAAATTTTTAATTACCATATTAAACTATTTCTCTTCTAATACATATCTCTAATTTTCTATCTCTATTCCTTCTCAAGCAAAACTAACCGTTAAAAAAAAAAAAAAAAGTACCTTGATTTTAATTCTTTCATTGGTCTTAGAAATTATGAGTTTAATCGAATCTAGTTGTAACAAATCAAGTATTTATATATCTATTTTTTTTTTTTTTGGAAAATTGACTTTTTAATATATATATATATATATATTACTGTTAATAAGAAACCAAAAATACTAATCGAGAAAGTATGGAGATAAGATTTTTATTTTTTATTATTTTTTTTATTTTTATTTTTATTTTTATAAAAAAAATGGAGAGATAGTAATTAAGAGAGAGTGTTTAATATGGTAATAATAGATTTATGAGAGAAAGTTTAATACATAATATTTAATGTAATGATTTAGGAGAGAGAATTTTTGTTTTTAATAATTTAATTAGTTTGTAGTGTCTTTAGAATTTTTTTTGTCTTGATTAGTAATTTTAGTTCAGGTTGAAATTGTCATTAATAAAAAAAATTAAATTGGAGTGTAAATAGATAATTTGTGGATTGTATGGAGAAGCTCTCTAAATTAAAGGGTGTATCTTCACTTTTATTTGACATTTTTGCCCCTAGAATTAATTATGGTTCATGTACAAGTAGTGCAAGTGCATGTGCAAGTGTGAAACGTTATTGTATAATTTTCACCCCTGTAAATTAATCTCCTATTAATTAATATCCTCTTTAAATTAATAAAAAATCCCGGTCCCGACTCGGGCCAGTGTAAAAAATTAATAAACCCCTCTATCGTAATAATTAATAATTTATTTTTGAAACCCAGTGTAAAATTTCGGTCCCGAATTTCGCATAAATTAATAATTCCATAAGAGTATAAAATATATTACATAATAATCAAGAACTAAAAAAATACTTCAAGATGCTAGTTTGCACAAGACCATCATGTTTGATATTTTTGATTTCATCCTTCATCTTTTGAAGATGAAGTGTCCTCTTGTTATAGCAAAGAAGATAGAAAATAGAGAATTTTTAGGAGCTGTTAGGAATAAATTTTTTATTTGACATTTTTGCCCCTAGAATTAATTATGGTTCATGTACAAGTAGTGCAAGTGCATGTGCAAGTGTGCAACGTTATTGTATAATTTTCCCATTATTTCTAGAAGTTCGGTGAAAAAAATTTAAGGTGAAAAAAATTTAAGGGAATCGATATTGACACCCATCAAACTAATTAGTACACCCATATTTTATTAAAAATTTAATTACAAAAATATCCCAATAGAAATTTACCAATAAAGACAAATTACTTTAATTAAAATTAAACCAAATACTATATACACTCATATCTTCAACTATATTTTTTTATATAAAAAAAAAACTTACCTGTCAAAATAAAAAAAACTTATAATAAACCCTAATTTTTATGATAAACCCTAATTAAATTCTAGTTTCATTTCAAGTTTCAAACTTTCTCATTATCACATAATTATCATATTGTTTTTGTCCTTCTTTTATGTATAGTTATGATTTTTTTTTTTATTTTTTTTATTTTAAGATAGCCGTAAATATCAGTAAGTTTTTTATTTTTTATTTTTTAATTTTAATTTTTAAGATAGCTATATAAATAAGAGAATTCTATATTGAAAATCTCTTGACCCTATGTACGGTTCCACATATTCCCTTTTATAAGGCTTCCGCATTCGAGATATTTCTAAAAGTAAATTGGACCATCATTAACATTAAAAGAGGATTTAATTCCAAAAATAATATGATTTTTTTAATAAATTGGGTAACATAATAATTTAAGAGTGTTTATAAATACTATAGTATGTAGTAAAATGAATGTATTTATTTCAATAAGGGTACTATTGGCATTAAGAGGGGTGTTTATGGCAATATTTATTTTTAAAATTTTAGACATTGATGTACTTATAAAAATGGGTGTACTAATAAGTTTTATGAGTTTCAATATCCGTATCCAAAATTTAAAGTAAAATCCATTCTGCATTTACCATTAATTTTAATTCATAATATATATATATATATATATAGAGTAAACATGAGCCCAAACTCGCCATATGTAATCTTTGGCCATAAATTAATTTCTTTTTCCATATTATTCACTTCTATTATTCCATGAATCGTAATAAATGGTTAATGGTTATTAAATATGTATATTATATAGATTTATTTTATGGAAATTTAACCCATTTGTATTCAATAATTAATTAGAAGTATATATATATATATATATTATCCATAAATCATAAAATCACAAGTCAATAAGTAATCAAAAGACAATCCCGTAATTAATGGGATATTATAATATTTGGTAAGTTATTTTATTTTATTTTATTTTTGGTTCATTAAGAGATTTTTTTTTTTTGAATTCATTAAAAGAATTTATTCATTATCCCATTAATTATGGAATCGGCTCTTGATTTTTATTCTTTATCCCATTAAGAGCGAGTTTGGTATTACTGTAACTTTTATAATAATCACTATTAGCTGTACTGAAGGAATAATCAACTGTGAAGTTAATCAGCAGATGTTTGGTTAATTGTATTTTTAAAACTATTGTATATCTCAAAAGCAGTATACGTATGTTTGGTAATTTTATTGCAAAAGTACTGAAATTAGTTACAATGACTAAAATATACATGATTTTAGGATCATATTTCATTTGTTTTCATTAATTATATATATTAAATAAATATTTAAATAGAATATTTAAATTAGGAAAAAAAATCATAAGAACAATAAAATATTTTTAAAAGATTTTATAAATCAAATCAATATTTAAATAGAATATTTAATTTTGAGATGAAATAATGTATATAAATGATTTTAACTTTATTTCATAAGGATAATAATGATATTTTAAAAGATTCATTAAATACTGAAATAGATTATTCTATAATCACTTTCAAAAAGTAACCCACTACCTACTTCTCAAAATTACTGTCCAAACTTGCCAGATTATCAATTAATTACTTTTGAAAATTTTACCAAACATCATTTTATGTCAAAATTATAGATTTTAACTTTTCAAAAGCAATACCAAACTAACCCTTAATTATCTGAAATTGATTTTTCTATTTGGATAAATAACATTACTCTATTAATTATTTTATTAATTTCTTATTTTTGACTCTTGACTTTTATTCATGATCCCATTAATTATGGGATTGACTCTTGATTTTTCTATACAATTAATTATTTTTAAAAATTCATTAATTATTATTTTTATTTTTATTTTGTCTCTTAGGAGACATCCGATAAAATTAGAACGATATAGAGAATATTAGCCTAGCCCCTACACAAGGTTGACATGCATAAATCGAGAAATGGTCCAAATTAATCTATATCTATAAATAGGTAGAAGTAGTCAAGACTCAAGAGGAAATTTTGTAATTAATGGGATAATTAATAAATTCTATTCACCAATTCCATAATTGATTTTTAATTATTAATTAATTATATATATATTATAATATTTGATAAGTTTAAAAGACAAACCATAAATTCTTATTAATTAGTTTTTGTAAGTATTATTAATTAGTTATTTATATAATATATATTATAATATTTGGTAAGTTATTTTATTTTAGTTTTGGTTCAAAGAATTTATTCATTATTTTAGAATTGGCTTTTGATTTTTATTCATTATCCCATTAATTATGGGAATGACTCTTGATTTTTATATACTATTAATTATTTTATTAAATTCTTATTAATTTGTACATAAAAATTAAGAGTCAATCACATAATTAATTAAAAATAATAATCCTAAGCTAACATTTCACATTCAATTAACTAAAAAACGCTACTAAAGTTTGTATTTATCAAAAAGTCTTTTCTCTGTAGGTTTCTAGACCAAGAGTAAAAGTAGGGTTGCAGCTGAAATTTCTAGCTGTTGTCGGAGTTCTCCTTTTGGATGAGAGATGAATACAGATGAGATTGCTTAGCTATGTTCATCAATGATGCTTAAGGAAAGGGAGGGTACAGTTTGGACTCTAAAAGTAGATTTGAAGGATGCAGGTTTAAGGAGGCTGGCCACCAGTTTGGTTGGAAAAGTCCTATCCAAAAAGCTGGTGAATAGAGATGGTTTTCGTGCTGTAATGAGGAAAATATGGTACACAAAAGATGGCGTGGAGATTGAACCGGTTAATGAGAATATTTTCGCCTTTCAATTTCAAAATCTTGACGACAAACTGAGAATAATATCGGGAGGGCCTTGGAGTTTCAACGATGCGTTGATAGTTATGGAAGAGCCAGAAGGTAAAGGGGATATCCCTCAAATGACATTCAATAAGGCGGAATTCTAGGTACAAATCCATAACGCCCCTATGATTTGTATGACGATGGAAATTGGGCATTTTATTGGTAGCATCATTGGAGAAGTCATGGATATGGATGGTGGTGATATAGGTCCGTATTTGAGAGTTCGTGTTATTCTAGAGATTGATAAGCCACTTTGTAGATGTTTAAGGGTTGATGTGTTGGGGGATGGTGTGGAATCGGTTATGCTTTTAAAATATGAATGACTACCGGACTTCTTTTTCCGATGCGACTTACTAGGTCATTCTGTTAAGGACTACTTTGATAGTCCTCTAGTGGTCGAGGGTGACAATAAGGAGAGTATCATGTTCGGTTCTTGGTTGCACGCCTTTGCTCCTAATAAGAGAGGGGTTGCTGGGGGGTGAAG
Organism: Acer campestre; assembly: GCA_954870605.1. NCBI lineage: Eukaryota > Viridiplantae > Streptophyta > Magnoliopsida > Sapindales > Sapindaceae > Acer > Acer campestre. The sequence goes on along the minus strand of OX940810.1, from coordinate 10,712,146 downwards.
ATGGAATCCAAAGACATTAAACATAGATGACAGAGTTGTGAATTGGAGATCCATAGTATTGTTTGGTCTGGTGAGGGGTGATAGACGGCTACTGGAGGTTAAGGGGCGGACATTGACATCTCGGTGGAACCTACCAAATTAGGCAATCTTTCCAAAGGTAAGGAAATCGTTTTAGAATCCGAATATGGGAAATTGGCGGGAATTAAGGGTCTGTATGGGAAGGTAACAATCCCAGAACATCAGGAACCCACGAAATCAAGGTCAATTGTTTTGAATGAATTGCAGGAAATGAAAGATATGGTTTCAAATTCTTTTAAATTTTCAAATTCAATAAGTATGGGCCATGGTCAGGAAAAGCCTATGTGGATTGGGGCCCAAAATGGGAATACAAGTGGGTCTGTCTAGATGGAAAAAATCCAAATGGGCCAGATGGTTTGGGCCGTCGGTATTGGGTTTGGCTGGTGGTTCTCATTTTACTGTAGGTGCCAACACTGATGTGGGAAATACAGGCGAATTAGGCGTGTCGGATCAGAGTGTGGAGAGGGATCCAGTTTGCAACATTACTTTTGGTACTCAAATCTCTCAAATTGATTTGGGGGATTCAACCCTTATTGGTAAACGGAAGAGACGGGCAAGAAACAATCATCATATCAGTGATCAATAGAGTGGTGGGGAGCTTCTTGGAAAGAAAAAGAAAGTTGGTGGTAATGGGAAGGTGGGTGATAATGCTAAGAGGCAGAGGTTTGTTTCCTCAATGGAGGATTCGACTAATGCGGCTACAAATGAAGAATCGATGAGTCGGTCTCAACTAGCCTGTCGGTCATAATGAATACCCTAGTTTGGAACATTTGAGGCCTAGGGAGTGGTCGGGTGTTTCGGGTACTGTTGAAGTACAAAAAAAGAATACTCTCCAGACATAATTTTTTTGATGGAGACCAAATCGACTCATCTCCATTTGGAAAAGATTAGAGTAAAATTAGGTTATGTTGGTAAATTGGTGGTGGATTGTGTCGGTAGAAGTGGTGGCTTATGCTTTGGTCTGACAAGTTGTCTATTTCTCTCCTATCATATTCACGGTTCCATATTGATGTGAAGGTGAGTTCATGTGGGGTTAGTGATTGGCGGTTCACAAGCTTTTACGGGCATCCTGAGGCGGACCAGAGATGTCACGCTTGGTCTCTACTAAGACACTTAAATGGTATGTTTCATCTCCCTTGTATAGTGGCATGCATCTGTTGTAGTATGCTCATACATTATTCTTAATTTAACAAACATTGTAGAATTGCATGTTTTAGGACTATCTCTAGGAAATAGCATACTGGTGTGATATTATGTTTATTTGTTTGGGTTTTGTTGTTTTGAACTTGAATAAGATCTCATATTATTCCTTGTTGAGTATCAGTCATTTCGGCTCTTTAGATTTTAAGTCCAAACGAGGAAGTTACTCTACTTTACGTTCTTTTACAATGCATTGTCTTCGCCGTGGTGTATCGAGTCAAATTCATAACCTTTGGTCAAAGTTTTGTAGTCTTCCTCATGCGTAATTGAGTTACGGTTTGTAATCCGAAAATGGATTTGAGTTCAGAGTTCGGAGGCCGGAGAACGGTCGAAAAACGTGAGAGGTGCGTGAAGGGAGCGAAGGAGAAGAGAGGTGGCGAAGGGCTAACCACCCTTTCTCCCATGGAGGCGCGTGGCCACCACGGGAGGGACACCTCTCTACCTCCCCATGGTGGCTACATTCCTCCATGGGAAGCATGAGTGGTGGTGGCTTAATTCTCGTTTTGCCCTTGCTTCTCTCAAAGTGTTTTCCCTCCCTATATATTTCAAATCCCGTGTAAACTCTCTCACAACTTGTACATTTTTGTTTCAATCATAACTCAACCATCTCAACTCCGAATTAAGTGATTCAAAGACCAAAATCATTGGTCTTGAGGAGAGGAACAAGTCCCAAGAATTTTTAAGGTCAAAATATGTCCAGATTATTTGCAGCAATCTGATCTTTAGTTCGTGGTTCATCTTTTGTATGTGAATCATCTTCTCTCCATTTTTCTTATGATCAACTTGATGGATCTTATTATTTGATTGATGAAAAATGTTTATAGTGCTTTTGATTCTATTTGTAAACTTTTTTTGATTGATTTCGAAATTAGCTATTGTGTTTTGATTGAATATGTTCTTAGAATCTTAGCTAGTTTTAAAGAACATGAACTTGAATCTAGAATAACTTTGTGATTTGATCTTGATTGTTTGATTCTAGGTTTTTGTCACATGTTCATGAACTAAGATTTTTGATTGTGCTATCTATCATTTAAATCTTGTTCTTGTTTAGATTGAACATGTTGTGGATTTCAAGTGTTAACTTGTTCACTTAATTTCAAAGCTAGTTTGTGTGCTTTCAATTGAAGATTTGTGGTTCTAGCTTTGATTGACATGTTTAGGTTTCTAGATAATTTTGTGAATGATTTTGAATGCCTAATCTAGATCTCTAATTACATGTTTATAAGAATTAGTTACATTTGCTTGTGAGCTTGATTTGTGCTAATCTAATTCTTCATAGAGTGTGTTTGATCTACTTGCTCTATTTGCATGTGTTTGCATCATTTGTATCACTTAGATCATTTTACCTTGCATAAGGTGGAAGTCTCTTGTTGGAGTGTGATTCTTCAACATTGAGCAAGAAGTCTTGTCTAGGAGTGTGAGGCTCCGGTTAGATAAGCAAGGAAGTCTTGGCAAGGGGTGTGAGGCTCTAGTTAGTCCAAGCGTGGAAGTCTTGGCAAGAAGCACGTACATGGCTTTGGTATATCCGAGCAAGGATAATTTCTAGAGGTATGTGATGTGTCGGTTAGAAAGTAGAGGCAATCTTTTCATTAGTAAAAGGCTTTAAGGGTAGGATAGAAGAGATATTCAAGAGAGAGCGTTTTATGTGATTTGATTGCTTTTGAGAGTGTACTTCTTTCCAACTAGTAAATTAGGTGTTGCCGGTGGTTGTGGATTCAACTCGTGGATGTTTCCTCTTCGGAGGTTTACCACGTAAAGATTCTTATGTCAAGTTTCGTTTTAAGTTTCTTTACTTCTATATCTTGTATTGCTTTTAACACTTGTGTAATTGAACTCATATTGTCTTGTTAAAGCAATTCATTTGTTAAGTTTCCTTGTGCATACAACTTTGTTATATTAAAAAGAAGAAACAAAGAATTTGGAGCCTATACCTATTCACACCCCCGGCCACCCCTAGGTATATTTACACTATAATTGGTTAAGGGAATTTCAATTATCATTATTATTATTTATTATTATTATCATTGTTATCATTATTATTATTTATTATTATTTTATTATTTTTTGTTGTTATTATTATTATTGTTATCATCATCATCATCATCATCATCATCATCATCATCATTATTATTATTATTATTTGATTTTTTTTTAACATTATTAATACCCTTGTTATTATTATTATTGTAGTTGTTGTTGTTGTTGTTATTATTATCTTTTATTATTTAATTTTTTATTTTGTTTTTGACATTATTAATACCCTTGTTATTGTAAATGAACAAGTGATATTTAGGTATATTTGAATAATAATAATAATAATAATAATAATAATAATAATAATAATAATAATAATTGTTATTACTATTTAACCGTTATTTCAATTTTAAATTTTAAATTTTTATTTTTATAATTTGATTTTTAAAATTTGGTCAAAGGGGTATTTGAGTTATATTATTATATTGTTTTCAGTTTGATGTAATTATGCATATAATCAGGGGTACTTAGTGCAATTTGTCATGACATAAAAAAGGATGGCGTTAGGGTTTAGAACAAAGGCAAAGAAAAAGAGAGTTTAGAGGGTTTAACGTCTAAAAAAAAGTATAAAGGGGAAAATGTAAACTCGTGTATAATTTAGGGGCAAATGTGCCAATAACCCATATATATAATTTTCAAATTATATTTTATAATGCCCGCACATCGTACGTGTTGCATACTAGTAATATACTAAAGCCGAACCCCAAGGCGCCACTTGTCGTCGTGAGGGAGCTTTGAATTTAAATTCTTATTAATATTATCATCATCAATAATACTTACACTATTGCTCTATTCACACTTACATATATAATATATTTATATGTAGAACAAATTGCAGTCAACCTCCCTGAGGTTTATTCTTTGACAATTATAAACAACTTTATACTTAATTGACAACAATCTCCCATACCATTAGTCAAAGTTAGTCAAATTTAACAGAGATAAGGGTATGTTCATCCTTTCAAGTCTTTTTATTTATTAAAAAAAATAAAAATAGATTTAAAAGCTTTAAATCTTCACCATTCATCTTAGCCACATTTTTTATTTTTTATTTTTGAAAAATCTAAAAAACTTGAATATGAAGAAAAATCTGGAAATACATTAATGGAAGAAGAAAATGATGTTAGATTAGATTTAGATGAGCCAGATTTTTTTTTAATTTTTTTTTATTAGTTTTGAAAAATCTAAAAAACTTGAATATGAAGAAAAATTCAGTAATCCATATGGAAGAAGAAAAAATTATCAGAAAAAAATGTTGTTAGATTGGATTTTGATGATCCAGATTATTAATTTCAATCATATATCATTCACCATTTTTTTTTTGTTCCAATTATTTTCTCAACATATTATACATACTAGAGTACATAAAAGCAATTCTACATAATTACTTTGAATTCATACTTCCAGTAGAGAGATACAAATTTTTATTTTATATAGAAATTAGGTAAGCTATAATCATTCTCTCATCTAAGATTCCAGTCGAAAACACTTCTACTTGATTACAGATTTCTCTACACAGTTTCGGAAGCTAAAGAGGAAATGCAAATACAATTTCTCAACTTCAAAAGTGCTGATTCAGTCTGCAATTTGGTCAAAGATTCATAACAGCTACCATGTATCTTTTACTACCTTTGTAATCAGAGAGATAAGAGTTATTGTTGATATTTTGTTATTAGGACGGTGACAGTCATAACGACTATATTAACTAATTTGCATCAGTTGCGATTGATGAACATGTTTTCTCATTAACTAATTACTAATATTAATTAATTATAAGATGAAAAGGTTTTCTCAATAACTAATAACTAATTACTAATATTAATATAATAACTTTATAGTTTTGGGACTTTTAAATATTTTCAAGGAAGCCTAAGGGACAACTCTCCCAGGTGTGAATGGACATCGATTATCATTTATGCATTAAAACAAGTATGAATAGTTTCTCTAAACAATTACTATAGGTCCTCTTGGACTTTTCGGAAGATACCCTCTCATCATTTTCAATTATATTTTATGATGTCCGCACATCGTGTGTGGACCATAAACTAGTATATATATATATATGGGTGAAATTGGAAAGTAGTAAAAAATTAAGGAGCTTTATTGTTTTTAGTCGGAATTAGTATTTTGATTGTTTTTGTTAAATATCCACTTTTTGGACAAGATTACCTTTCTTTATAAATTTTTTTTCTTTCTCTTTTTTGTTTCTCTTTTTCTTCTTCTTCTTCTCGAAAAAAAAAACACAACTTTTTTCTTTCTTTTTTGCTTTTTTTTTTTCTTCCCAGACCTACATCTTCTTCTTTTTCTTCTTCATCTTCCCTAGTGTGTTTAATTTGTTTTACCTGGTGTGTATAATTCGTTTTGCCTTGGTGTGTATAATTATTTTTGCCTTGATGTGTTTAATTATTTTTGCCTTGGTGTGTTTAATTCGTTTTGCACTGGTGTGTTTAATTCGTTTTACCCTTGTGTGTTTAATTGTTTTTGCCTTGGTGTGTTTAATTCGTTTTACCCTGGTGTGTTTAATTCGTTTTACCCTGATGTGTTTAATTGTTTTTGCCCTAGTGTATTTAATTCGTTTTGCCTGGTGTGTTTAATTCGTTTTACCCTGGTGTGTTTAATTGTTTTTGCCCTGGTGTGTTTAATTCGTTTTGCCCTGGTGTTTTTAATTGTTTTTGCCATGGTGTGTTTAATTCATTTTGCCTGGTGTGTTTAATTCGTTTTACCCCAGTGTGTTTAATTGTTTTTGCCCTAGTGTGTTTAATTCATATTGCCTGCTGTGTTTAATTCGTTTTGTCTGGTGTGTTTAATTCGTTTTGCCTTGCTTGGTGTGTTTAATTTGTTTTGCCATGCTTGGTGTGTTTAATTGTTTTAGCCATGGTGTGTTTAATTCGTTTTGCCTTGGTGTGTTTAATTTGTTTTGCCCTGGTGTGTTTAATTTGTTTTGCCCTGGTGTGTTTAATTCATTTTACCCTGGTGTGTTTAATTGTTTTTACCTTGGTGTATTTAATTTGTTTTGTCTGGTGTGTTTAATTCGTTTTACCTTGGTGTATTTAATTCGTTTTACCCTGATATGTTTAATTATTTTTGCCCTAGTGTATTTAATTCGTTTGTCTGGTGTGTTTAATTCGTTTTACCCTGGTGTGTTTAATTATTTTTGCCCCGATGTGTTTAATTCGTTTTGCACTAGTGTGTTTAATTATTTTTACCCTGGTGTGTTTAATTCATTTTGTTTGGTGTGTTTAATTCGTTTTACCTTGGTGTGTTTAATTGTTTTTGTCCTAGTGTGTTTAATTCATATTGCCTGGTGTGTTTAATTCATTTTGCATGATGTGTTTAATTCATTTTGTCTTGCAGCGTTTAATGAGTTTTGTCTGGTGTGTTTAATTGTTGGCCTGGTGTGTTTAAACAAAATGAAATTTGGAAATTTTGTTTGAAAAAAATCAAATTTGAAAAAATCTGAAAAAAAAAAATAAAAAAAAATTCAACAAAACCCAATCACAAACACAACTCTCACCATTCATAAAAACATCCACAACTTGGAAAAAAACGAGATTTGAAAAAAAAAATTTCAAAAAAAAATCTGAAAATTAAAAACAACCACAACCACAAATCTAGAATTTTTTGCAATAAAAATCTGAATTTTTCGCAATAAAAATCTGAATTTTTTTTAAGCACAACCACAATCACCCTTAAAAAAATAATCTGAAACTTCAAAAAAAAAAAAAAAAAAAACTGATTTTTTTTTTTTTTTAAAATCTGCAAACCAAATCTAAATTTTTTTTAAAAATAAAAATATGAGATTTTTTTTAACAAAACCCAAACCCAAACACAACTCTCACCATTTATAAACATAACAACCACCCTCAAATCTAGAATTTTTCTTTGAAAAAAAAAAAACGAAATTTGAAATTTTTTGTTAAAAAAAAAATCTGAATTTTTTGTAAAAACCTGGAAAAAAAGGTGAAAGAGAAAGAGAAGAGAGGAGAGAAAGAGAAGAAGAAGAAAGAGAGAAGAAGAAGATGGAGGAGGGAGGAGGAGAGAAGGCGTGAGACGGTGAGAGAGAAAGAGAAGAGAGTAGAGAAAGAAGAAGAAGAAGAAGAACTCGTGAGAGAGAAAGAAATTAAAAAAAAAAGATTATGCACAAATGAGAGAGAGAAGGAGAGCGAAGACGTTTTGAAAAATAATGAGGGGTATTTAAGTCTCTACAGTGGATTGTTTGACAAAAACAATCAATTTACTAATTCTGGCTAAAAACAATAAAGTCCTTAATTTTTTGGTTAAAAAAGGATATTTCCTCTATATATATATATATTATTTCTAAATCCTAACTACAAGTAAAACCTCTATAAATTAATAATGTTGGGTTGTTCACAATTTTACCGTCTTATGAGACGTTGGTGCAGCGTCGTATTCCGGTTTATAAATTGTGTCCCAGTTGTAATTGTAGTGTCGAAACTATACTCCACAGCCTTTGGAGTTGTCGCAATTTAAAATTGGTACGTGCTGACTGGTTATCACAGTTGCAAGGACACAAGGGAAAAGTCCATTTTTTTGAGTTTATTTTAGATTGCTTTGATCTTTTGAAATTGGAGGAATTGTGTTTGTTTGTGGAAAATCTGGTCTAACCGCAATGCTTTAGTTCATGAGTTGGCGGTGGAGAAGGAGGTCAGAATTTTAGAATGGGCGAAATGTTTTCTTGGAGAATTTCAGGCTGCTGCTGCTGGTTGGGATAGGCAGCCGGTTGTGGTTCCTTTTAGGAATCCTATTTGGATCCCTCCTGATCCAGGGTGGTTTAAAATTAATTGTGATGCGGCTATTAATGTGACGGAGCGTATTGTGGGTTTTGGGGTTGTGATTCGTAATACTGAAGGTTTGGTGATGGCATCGAGTTCTCAGAAGTTAGCAGCAACTTTTTCTCCGCAAGTGGCGGAAGCGGGTGCTATTTTGCGAGGCCTTCAGTTGGCAAGGGATGCAGGTCTGTATCCTTGTTGTATTGAGTCAGACGCTGAAGTTGTTGTGGGTTGGATCAATTCTCCGGTGGGTTTGTGTTCCGATATTAGTTCTGTTATTAATGATATTGGTGTTTTGTTAAATTTTATGCACTGTAATTCTGTTAAGTTTGTTCCAAGGTAGGCAAATCAAATTGCCCATGTATTAGCTAAAAACAGTCTCTCCTGTGTTGAGGACATGTTTTGGCTGGAGGATTTTCCTCAATGTGTTAGTTCTTTGGTTGCGGTGGATTGTAATAGGTGTATGTAATTCTCTGTTTCCATATATCAAAAAATAAAAATAAAAAAATAATCAATAGAGTTATTATTTAATCGATAAATTAATAATTTATTAATTTATAGAGTGCATTTATAATTAATATATATATATATAAACAATTAAAGATTCAACTAATCTAAGTCATTAATCAACTAAAAATATAGTCGATAAAAAACTAATTCCATTATGCACTCATAGCCTCAACAACATTTCATAATTTTTTGTTTCAGTTTGAGAATTTAACTCTAGAACTTCTAGATGCATTAAGAAAAATTAGAGATAAGATTCATCTAGATTTGATTTTCAAGAAAAAAGAAGCAACAATAGAGTCATATTTCAAGAAAATATGTAGTAAATTATATTTGTAATTTTGGTAAATTATTAATTTATAATATGAATGGAGTCATAGATTTATATAGAGGTTTTCTGAAAATTATTATCTTATCAATTTATCGAAATTATGAATTTATCTCATTGGCTCAAGCGGAACTGGAAAAAATCATTATATTATAGAGATTATTAATTTATCGAGTATTAATTTATGGAGGTTCTATTGTAATATCTAAACCTAACCCTTGGTTTAGATTTAACTCTAACCCTAGTAAATCTAAACCACACCATATAGTCCAAGTATCCAACTGAACAACACTCCAAGGCTAAGGGGTCATTTGTTTTTTTGTCTGAAGACTGAACAGTCCTGAATTTTACTGAAAACTTAATAATGATTAAAACCTGAATTCGAATGACATATTTTTTTTTTTTTTTTTATCACCTTTGAATAGAATGTCAACTTGCTTATGTTTTAAATATAAAATGGTTTTAAAACAAGTAACTTGACATTTATACCCTTGTTACTATTAATTGTTATATATTTTTAATTTATATGATACAAAAGACTAAATAAAAATAATTTAACAAATCTTAAACCATTTTTATGTAATAATTGCAATATATTATTCATGATTAAGATATGATAAATAATATATTTTTAAAAAAAGGATAAATAATGATTTAAAAAAGAAAATAGAATTGAAGGTTCATTGATGGTGTTGAAAGTTACAAAGTGATTAATGTTTTTTATTTATTTATATTTTATTTTTTTATATGAGTGTTTATCATAAGTAATAAGTTAAAAGAAATAAATTTGTATAATATAAAAATTATGAAAAAATTGGAAATATGTTATTTTTGGTAAGATAATTTTGGGAATACAATATATTAAATATAGTGATTTGAGATTAAGTTAAAAGTCGTAATTTTTTTTTTTTTTTTTTAAAGTTTTTTTTTTTTGGTATTTTTAAGTTGTTGGACCACTTAAAAAAATATAAAAAAATAAAAAAAATAAAAAAAAACTTAATAATTTCAGTTCATATCCATTAAATTTTAAGTGAAAAAAAAAAAACAAACGACCCCCAAAGTCTAAAGCCCTGTTTGATTTTTCCACTTAACACTGAATGGTATTTAATGTATTCCATTCTATTATTTTGTTTGATTTTTTTAAGTGTTAAAACCACTTAATAAACCCCTAAAACCACCATGTTTTAAAAAGTGAAAAAATTTCATTTTTCACTTAACATAAATCCAGTAGAATTTAATGCAAAGTTTTACTTCCAAAACTATTCTCACTAATTTAATTTATTTCCAAAACTAACCACTTAATCTATAATTTTTTTTTTTTTAAAACAAGAAATCTATAAATTATATAATTATCCAAGTTTATTCCAAATCAATTAAAGAATAAATTACACACATGAATTGCTAATAAGAACATATTGATAAACTTCATTTCGTCCGTAATATACACATAAAGTAGCTCATTAGTTTTATAATGTCACTAGCTAAGAGCTTAGTAATTATTAGATTCTATACAATAATATAAATTTGAAATATTAGTAATAACTAAATAAATTTATTTTAGAATTAATTTATATGTTAGAGTTGTCCATAATATATTAAAATGTAAATATATAACAAATAATAGTTAGAAGGACATAGATTTAAAAGTATTTATTTTCATATATTTATAACTTAAAAAAAACAAACAACTTATCATTTATATTCAGTTTTCAGTGAAAAAAAAACAAACATATTTTTCATTTTTCAGTTTTCAGTTTTCAGTTTCAGTCATTATTCAATCTTCAGTAATATTTAGTACTGTTTAGTCTTCAGACAAAAAATCAAACGGGGCCTAAGTGTCTAACTTTCAATTTTCTTTTCTTCTCTCTTATTTATTTTCCTAAATCCTAACAATACTCCAAAACCCTAGCCAAGGCCGGCCCTACGCATAGGCCCAAGAGACGGCCACCTAGGGCCCTCTTTGTGGAAGGGCCCCCAAAATTCAGTTTAATGTATATTTATATCTGATGGTTTTTTTTTAAAAAAAAAACAGCCTACATATCAAATATCACTTAAAAGGCCCACTGAAGAAATATTTATACTTAAAACTTAAAAGCAACCCATATTTTATATGTTTTTTTATTTTTTTTATTTTTTATTTTTTTTTTATTTTTTATTTTTTTAAGAAAAGGCCCACTAAAGAAACAAAAATATTAAACTTACCCACCACAAACATATCAAATTGCAAATTGCATTTCATTATATCAGACATTCGACTTCTTTGTCTCTTTCTCTTTGGCAGCTCTATAACCTCTATTTTTGCGATTTGTGAAACTGGGAAAGTGGAAAAGCAATTGTTCTTGGATTTTAATTTGGATTTTGGAAGCTCTCTTCTTGAAATCAATTGTTGTTGTTTTAGAAGATAATTTAACACCTCCTCTTCTTCTTCTTCTTCTTCTTCTTTTATTCCGGAAAACCTCTTTGTGATTTTCTATTTTAGTTTGGTTAGAATTTTGTATGTATTATGTATTATGAAACCAGGAGTTCATCAATTAATGAACCCATTAATCCAACTACCCAAGAAAAAATTGTTCTTGAATTTTTTATGTATGTATTGTTAGAATTGTTTCTTGAATTTAGTATGTACTATGTTAGAATTTCGTTTTTCTATTTTAGCTTTGTAAGAACTTAGAATTTAACACATCTTTTCCTTATTGAGTTGTTGGATGCAAGGAATAAAATATCGGTATCAGTATCGATATCGGGCTTCAAAATATATGGACATTTCGGGGATATTATTGATATTGATGGATATTTTGTCAAAAATTAAAGAAAATGATGGATATTTACATCTAAAGTTAGAATTTTGTTGTGAAATTTTAGGACAAGCTTAAACAAGTAATTATACATCAAATGAATCATATTTCAACTATAAATTAACATAGTTATGAGTTTATTATAAATTATAACATAGATAGAGTATGTATACAATTTTTGAAATTGAGTATTTAATATAATAATATTTTGTTTCACTTTTACAATATTATATAAAATATAAAAAGATTAAATATTTAATAAACAAAATTATCATTAAAATATATATAGTTCCATACTTCCAAAATTCTATCATAAATCATAATTCATACATAATAATGCATTGCATGTCTGAAATTTAAAACAAAAAAGAATTCCTTGCTGGTTCAAATTTCTATCTTGATTCGAATAGTAATTTTCCCAAGAAAACGTGCTTGCATAGTTTTAAAGGTAGTTATTAATATGCCACACATATGTTGCTAGATCTCTTCCAACTGATCCATGAATTGGGTAGTTTGAATTTACCAAACTTGGTGGATATTGTTAATCTGCTTGCATGGGTATTGCATATGACATTTGTGGCGAAGGATAATCAAATATATTGTAGCCACTATAACTACCATAATATGGTACATGAGAACTTGACATTGTCCGTGAATCACCCAAATAACTATTTTCTATGTTTATACTAATTGAGGAGAGAGTCATATTCAAAGAATCTTTATCAATTTGACTTGTTCCTCCATGTTATCTACCACGATTTTGATCAAAATTACCTGCACGAGCATCTCAACCTGTCGCACTTGCATTCCAACCTGTTGCACCAGCATCCCAACCTCCGGCACAAACATTCCAACTTGTTGCACTAGCATTCCAACCTTTTGCACTAGAATCCCAACCTCTTGACTCATTATCTCCATCATCTTTTCCTCCAATATTTCCATAAGAGGTATGTTGGTCATCAGAAGAGCTGGTAACAATAATTTCACGATCTACGCCAACTTCTTCTCTAATCACTTGTTCAACATTTATTCTCATGTCTCGAGCATGAGAAGCAATATGTGGATCAGGATTTCCCTTATCATCATCTAAGGAGGTAGGTCTAACCCAATCAAAAATATGATTCTCATTATCGTCTCTTGTTTCAGCAGTTACTTGAAGTAAATCTATAAAATCAGTTTCATTTACTTTATCTTTTTTAGCTGCCATATCCCTAAGTTTCAACTTCATATTATAATGACAATAAACAAACTGTTCAAGCTTAGAATAGGCAAGACAGTTCCTTTGTTATGTATGGATTAAAGCAAATGGACCAAAATTCTTTCACATGCAAAAGATGATGATGTTTGTAATAGTATGCGAACTGTTATTCTACGCAATGATAGATCACAGTTTCCATACATTACCCACCAATCAGCTGTTATAAAACTTATTAAGTATTATAAGCATGAATATTATTTCAATGATATTATTACTCATTATTAATATGTAAATTTTTGTAATTAAAGTTATACTTGGTTGCATTTTGCTTCTAGCTGAAATGTCTACTCGTTCACCAAAACTTTTCCTTTTATCCTTACATATTTATAAATTGATTGGTAAATATTTAATATTATTTGAAATTAATTTTACACATTTGAGTCACAAACATTTTTTTTTTTTTTTAGATTACTTTCATAAAATTTTACATATTTTACACGTCCACTCTTTGGTTCTTTGTCCAATTTTACTTCAAGTTCTCAATAATTTTACTATTGACTATTATATTGGAAATTTTTATAAATTTGATAATACTTCTTCTAAAATAATTTTCAATCTAAATTATTTTAACAATAATTTAATTGTTTAGGAGGCGACTCCAGAGAAAACAAAAAATCTTCAGAAAAATGGCCGCCTCCTCCACAGCCGCCAGGTTGTTCCTCCTCCGAAACCTCAACTTCGTCAAAGGCCCACAAATTTTGCAGTCTTTAATCAACCCAACAATGCACAAGTTGTATTTTCAGAGACCTGTATTCTCCTTGGACTTGGAGCGCGTGGAGGCGGCGCGTGGGAGGAAGCCCGTGGATAGCGATGAAGAGCATACGAGAAGCGGGAAGATCCACCCCCTTCGTGAAAGGTTTCGTCATCTTGATGATGATGATGATGAACATGCTTCGGACGATGAGTTTTATATTGGTAGGCGTCGTTTTAAGCCTAGTGATTCTGATTGTGATTCTGATAACGACAGCGACCAAGACCAATACAACAACAGCCGTTAGATTGATTTTGTTGTGATGGCTCATTCATTTTGTACCGTCTGATGATAATACTTTGTATGCTTGCTTTTGAAATTGAACAATGAAAGCTTAATGACATGAAGGCTGTGAACTTGTGATGAAAAAAATTTAATTGTTTAGGATTAAAAAAATATTTTAATAATATGAAAAATATCCATGGACTTTCGGGGTGAAATTCATGAAATTTAAGGAATATCGGGATATTTCAGGAATATCAGGAGATTTTTACGAATATTTCGAAATCAGCCAGATATTTTGCAGGATATTAGATATTTACCTTTATCGATATCGATCCCTCCAAAATACGGATATATCGGTGGATATTTCGGTATATCTATCGATATTTAGTTCCTTGGTTGGTTGTATAATGTACAAGAAAAAAAAATTCATAAAATATTTATTGTCTTTGACAGTCTAACGAACCGAATGTTTTATTGTATGTATTATGTTGTTGTCAAAGACTCAAAGGTCAATTGGTCAAGTAGTTTATTTTGGTGAATTTATAGGCTTATATCATATCTTTTTTTTTTTTTCTCTTTCGAATTGAATGGAAAGAGTTGAAGACTTAATACTAACATTGACAATTGATATGTGATAGTGTTAACTCTTTGAATTCAGAGCACTGACAGACAATTTTATCAAAAATTACAATAACAAGGTCTCTAAGGATTACACCACTAAGTGAAGTATCTTGATTCTAAAACTATTGATTGTTGGCCTGTTTGGTTGTCCTTTATTGTTTGATTGCATTATTTTATTGATCATGCCTCATATTAAAAAGTATAGTTTCAGGCCTGAAGAAAGAAAAAAGAAAAAAACAAGAATGGAAGCATTAGTTCAATCTCAAGTTGGATCTCTTAATAAGTTCTTTAGTAACACTAAACAAGTAGAGACTTCACTTAATGATGTGGTAAATGAGGAACATGAGAATGATAATGAAGATCATGATCAACTTATGAATGCGAATGATAACGAAGAACCGAATCAACCTATCAATGAGAATGATCATGAAGAACAGAATCAACATATGAATGAGGAAGATAATGAATATGTTCAAAATGTAGATTTAAGTGAAGAATTTGTGTTTCCATTAAACATTGATGATCCAGGAAATTGGGATAAAATTCATCAAAATGTTAGAGACTTTTTGGTTGAAAGGGGTTCTAAAAGAGACAATGATGTCATTTTTCCTAAAGATAACTTAGGCATACATTTTTCTTCCTCATATTTACATTCGAAATTTACCAAATGAGGAGAAACATGGTAGAAAGTGGTTGATAGATTCGGTTTCTTTGGACAAAGGATTTTGCTTTTATTGTAAGTTGTTCAAACAAGATAGAAACAAAACTCAATTGGGCCAACTGACTAGTGATGGATTTAAAGATTGGAAGACTATTAGTGGGAGGCTCACTAGTCATGAAACTAGTAAGGAACACATTGGTTGCATGAGTAGTTGGATTGAATTGTAAAGAAGATTGTAGAAAAATAAAACAATCAATGAAAGAGTGCATGAACAAATCAAGAAGAGAGATAACATTGGAGACAAGTATTACTAAGGATACTTGTTATTGTGAAAACACTTGTAAAAAAATAATTTGGTTTTTCGTGGAGATAATGAGAAGCTTTATCAGGAAAATAATTGAATTATTTTTACAAAGGGTAGAGATGATTGTTGAATTTGATCCAGATGTGTTTTATCACATGAAACTCAATACCGTTATTTGGGTCACCGAATCCAAAATGAGATTATACAAATGTTAGCAAGTGAGATAAAAAGTTCAATTGATTCAAGAATCAAGGAAGCGAAATATTTTTCAATCATATTTGATTGCACTCCGGATGCAAGTCATGAGGAACAAATGTCTCTTGTAGTACGATGTGTGGATATCATCAAGTCCTATTGTAGTAGAAGAATTCATTTTAGAATTCTTTAAGGTAGATGATACATCTGGGCTTGGACTTTTTTCTATGCTTACAAATGCATTAAGCACTTTTCAGCTCGATATTGGTGATATAATAGGGCAAGGATATGACAATGGATCTAATATGAGAGGGAAACACAAAGGTGTACAAAAAAGACTACTTGAAATAAATCCTAGAGCATTATACACTTCATGCAGCTGTTATAGTCTTAATCTTGCACTTTGTGATATGGCTAATTGTTGTGCTAAAGCTAAATCTTTTTTTTTTTTTTTGGGTGTGGTACAACGAATATATTCCTTGTTCTCATCTTCTACAAAACGATGGAAAATTTTCAAAGATTATGTTGAAGGTTTCACGCTGAAGCCATTGTCAGAAACACGTTGGGAAAGTTGTGTGGAAAGTATTAAAGCCATAAGATACCAAGCTCCATAAATAAGAGATACTTTAGCTCACTTAACAGAAACTAGTGAATATCCCTAAACAGAGAGTGAAGCCGAGTCCATAGTAACATATGAATTTGAGAATTTTGAGTTCTTGTTTGGCATATTCATTTGGTAAAATTTATTGTTTGCTATTAATTTTGTTAGCAAAATTCTACAAAATGAAGACATGCATATTGATGTTGCTATTGAACAATTAAAAAAATCTTATTTATTATCTTGAGAAATATAGAGAAACTGGATTTGAGAAGGCTTGATTGAAGCTAAAGAGATTGCAAGTGAGATGGAAATTGAAGCCGTATTTCATGAAAAATGCATCATTCGAAGAAAAAAACAGTTTGATAATAATTCTAATGAAGAGGTGACACAATCTGCCATAGAATCCTTTAAAGTCAATTATTTCATCTATATAGTTGATCAAGCACTTTCTTCATTAAAAAATAGGTTTGACCAATTTCAAAACTATGAAGAAACTTTTGGGTTTTTGTATGATTTGAGAAAGTTAAAGTCTGTAAACAATGATAGTTTGAAGAACTATTGTTCCAATCTTGAAGATTTGATGAAACATGATGGAGTTTCTGACATTAATTGGAAAGATTAATTTTCAGAATTACAAATTTTGAAAGAAGGTTTACCAAAAGAAACCAAAAAGGCAATTGAAGTGTTGAATTATCTGAAAGAAATGGATGGTTGCTTCCCAAATGCATGGATTGTGTATATAGAATTTTGTTAACTATACCAGTCACAGTTGCCTCTGCGGAAAGAAGCTTGTCAAAGTTGAGGTTGATTAAATCCTATCTTCGGTCAACTATGTCACAATAAAGATTGAATGGCTTGGCTATGCTATCAATTGAAAAAAAAAAGATATAAAAACTTGATTATGTAAGCTTAATTAGTACTTTTGCTGCTAAAAATGTGAGACGAGTAATAATTAAGTGATATATTATTTGATGTAATCATAAAAGTTTTATTTTAGTGACTTTTTATTTGCTATTTTGTTGTGTTGTAGTCTTAATTTTAAGTTATTATAATGATTTTTATAAGTATTTACTAGAGAAAAAAAGAAGTAAACATATACAGAAAGTCGGGACTCGACAATTTTGACGACATGTCGTTGCAGTGTCGATCAAAAAATGAACAATTAAGTTCGACCTCGCTAGCGTGGGAGTCACAGAGACTAGCACAGTGGCATGTGAGGGTATCATTTCGCAGGGAGATTGAATTTGTCGACCGTTATTGGTTCTAACTGTTATTACAGCACGCTGAGAGAACTCGTGTGTTACGGGTTCGGAAATATGTAAATAATAATATAAATAAAATATAAATTACATAACATAATATTTACAAGGATAAGATGGAATGGAGAGATGTCATGCAATGTGGTTACACTAGGGAAATGACTCAACCGTAACAATCATTCTAATTAAGCTCTAGACTCACTTAGTCCCTCAATGTGCAAGTATATAATAGACTCGTGTCCCCTTAACTGATCTCTAATCTCTCTCGAGTCTTAGAAATCACATCCACACATACGTATGGATTCATTAAGTACCGTGGGACACAAATAAGAGCCATGTATGCCGGCCTAGTGATCTCTCAACTTTCTGGTCAAATACATTGGTTATTTCATTGGGCATGGTAATGCGCAACCGTGTGGGCCATACTACATCCAATAATTCATCCATGAGACTAACCAAATACGGGATGACAACCAAGTGAAAGCATTAAGAATATGATATACCTATATAACACGGATGTTATATGCTCGTGTCCCCTTAATTAATCTCTATCCTCTCTTGAGAGACATGGAGATTATATCCATGCATAAATGCTTGGATTCATTAAGGAATGTGGGACACATATACGAGCTCTACATGCCAGCCTAGTGATCTCTCATCTTTTTGGTCAAATGTAGAGGATATCACGTTGTGCGTATCAATGCGACACCATGTGATATATAACACACAGCCTAAATATCATTCACAAGGTGGATAACTGAGTGAAAGAATTAAACAATGAAATACCCTTATAACTACACGGGCACAAGAGGAATTCAATTTGTCTTTACTATAGATACGGGTAAGGTTATCAATCTCCCTAGGATGGCAAAAAATGGGAAACAAGTTTACCTAACACTAATGAGCATTAATTCAAATTGTTAAATATTAAGAACATTCAAATGAATTAAGGGTTCTTCTCTTGACTTGGGAATTTTTCCTAAATCAATTCATCACCCATTCTGGCCAAGGATGGGCAAATGTGTCTTAAAAAGACCCATTAAGTACAAGGATGTGAACAAAAGCCAATTTAGCAATTAAATGCATAAACTAGCCTTTTCCACTCTTTGGGGATAAAATCCCAAACACTCAAATCATTCAATAAATGGTATTTTGGTCATCCATTAACATACAAACAATCATAGGAAGCTAAATTACTCTACTCCTAAATTAATTACTTTACTTTTAATCCCTTTCAAGTATACATTTTAATTTCTAACCTCCACAAACGTGAATTTCACAATAAGAGATTAAACATACATAAATCAAATAGCAAAACAAAACCCAAACGAATTTATGAAAAAAATACATATGTAACAATATTCCCCAAATTGGGGTTACACATCAAAGAAACGAAAATTACAAAGAAAAGAGTACATAAGAGCTAACCCTTGAAGACAAATCCTCAAAAGATGCTCATAGCCTTCCTAGCTCAAAATTGGCTCCTAATTCCTTGCAATTTGCTCTAAGATGGATGGAGGAGTGTATTTAGGGGTTGTGGAGGTATATTATGGGCTCCCATGGAGGAAAAACCTCCATGGGAGCTTGGGTCTCTCCTTTATTGGGTGAAGAAGGTGAAAGAGGAAGAAGGAAATGGAAGAAAATTGGTTTTTGGGTGAAAGAGGGAGAGGAGAGGGATGATGGAATGAGTGGTGTTAGGGATTCTTTTTTAAAAGAATGAGAGAAATGAGGATATTTATAGTGGGGAGAGTTAGGGTACAAGAATAGGGGTGAAAAGACATGAATACCCCTCTTGAAAAGCCCTAAAAATCGTAATTCTGGTGAATCTCATGGTACGTCTCGTAGTATGCTTTAACGTTGAACCACGAAAGTTGGTAGTGTATCTAGGTCTTCTTGGATTTCGTGGTACAACGCGATACTATGCGGTACAACTTTTTGCTTGATGCGGTACACTTTAATGAAAATTGGAAAAAAAAAAAACTCTTTTAACCTGAAAGTCCAGTATTTGCTCGGAAAATCCCCGTTGCCGCATAATGACTTCCCCAATACAAAATGAACCTGCACAAAACTCACAAAACATATTATATTCACATATGCTTGAAAATGAGAACAAACGACAGGAGATAGGGACCTCAAAAGGTGTATAAATCGTTCCAATCAGGCCTCATTTTTATAGTTAACCTTGGGCACTAAAAATCTCTGGACCGGCTCTTACCCTAGCCACCCAAGTCCCCTCTCCATCTTCTTCACCTTCACGGATAACGATGTCATTCGGTCAACCGCCAACTGCTACGACGGACCACAGTGCCACTCCCACAATGAGTCTCTTGATTAATTGATATTATGTTGTTTTCTTTTCTTTTATTTGTGTTTATATTATATATTATAGATTGGATATTGAAACGAGAGATTGAGATGGCCGAATTCCAAATTTCGGATTTCAGATTGGGAATTGAGATTGGAAATGGGGGAACCTCCCCCCAAACACCCCCAATCACCAGTTCCCCAAAATGGGGTTTTGGGGTGGGTGTAGGGGTAGGGACAGAGGAATGAGGAAGGTGGTGATAAAAAATAGGTATAGTACTTGAAAAATTCTCAAATTTTATTCATAGAAGGATTTTAATAAATTATCATTCATAAAAAAATTCATATTAAAATTCATAAAAATCAATATGAGTTTCATCACGATCCATACCAAAATTAAAGTGAGTGATCCCTCACTAGAAAGTTCATATATATATATATATCTTATTCACATTGTCACTTTCAACTCTATTGTTGAACGCTAATTTTTTTTTTTTTTGGTAAAAATCAAAACCATATTTTTATTATTATTTATCATATCTTAATCATGAATAATATCTTATCAATATTTTTATAAAAATAGTTTAGGATTTGTTAATTATTTAGTTGTTTATATCATATCAAATGAAAATATATAATAATTAATATATGTTTAGAGAGAGAAGATCTAGAGAGAGAGGAGGGTCTAGAGAGAGTCAATCTCAAGTCAGTAGAAGAAAAGACTTTAGGGATAGTTTGGTTTCCATTTTTGTTGATAATTTGAGTCCAGTTGTGAATCAAAAAAGGCAATGGGGAATATTCAAAGCATTTGGTATTGTAAGAGATCTGTTTCTATCAGCTAAAAGTAGGGGAAGGAGAAGTTATTTTGCATTTGTGAGGTTTGGATCTTTAGTTGAGGCGGAAAAGGTTGCAAGATTAACTTATGGTATACATGTGTATGGATGGCCCATTCATACTAAAATTGCTACATCTAATTGGAGTAATCGCAAAGAGAACTTCTCAAGGGAGTCTAAAGAATAGGCCAGGAAGCATCAATTGTTCTCGAAGCCTGAGAACTTGCTAAGGGAGTCTAAAGAACAAAATCATTTTAAGGAACAGTTCCACGTTCCTAGGAAGCCTCAATTGTTTTTGAACCCTGATAGTAATAGGGCCTGGTGGTCTTCTCGTCGGTAATTTGCTGAGGTTGTTAAGGATTCTAAGGTGAACTCTGATGTCACTAAAGATGATCGTAAAGAAGTGTTGCAATGGGAAGAGAACCTGAATAAGGACTAATGGTTGAACTGTTGTGCTATTGGTATACTCAAAAAGTTTTCAGATATATCCTTGGTCGTTGAAGGGTTGTATAATCATAATATTGTTCTTTCTTCTCATTATGTTGGTGACAAAAATATATTATGGAAGTTCAATTCGATCAAGGAAAGGGTGTAAGATCCTTTATTTGTATGGCTTGATTCCATTGCAAAACTCTCTATATTTGTATTAGTAGTTGCTTAGGTGTTTCTTGGAAGAAAGGAGCCTTATAGGTGAAGAAGCAACATCTTGTGCAAATATCGTCTTCAAGGGGAACATCGCTTACTTGGATGCTAAGGTATCGAGATTCTTCTTCCTCTTGCAAGGCGTTAGCGCACACACACACACAATTCATACATGTGTGTCCCTGCATCGTTGTGCACCATTTATATAACACATTCACATGATTTTGTATGCTCATGCATTGAACTCAAATGCTCATACATTTTAGAGTTGCATGTTCTAGGACTATGTCTAGGAAATGACATTCATATGTGAACTTGTGTTTTTATGTTTGTGTTTCTTGTGTTTTGGACTTGTAATTGTTCTTAATTGATTCCTTATTGAGTCCCGGTCATTTCGGTTACTCATACTTTAAGTTTTGAGTCCAAACGATGTTGCTACGCTACTTTTCGTTCTCATTCGTTGAGTTGTGTTCGTCGTCGTTTTCCGAGATGAATTCTCAACCATTTTTCAAAGTTTCATAGTCTTCGTCGTGCGTGAGGGAGTCACGGTTTGTAATCCAAAAACGGATTCGAATTCGGAGTTCGGATGCCCGAATACGGCTGAAGAACGCGAGAGGTGCGAGAGGTGTGCGAGGAGGTTGCTCGGCCAAAAGCCAAGCAAGGGGTGGCCACGTGTGGACCACGTGTGCCACACGGCCAGAGCTCCTCTCTGGCCACGTGTGGCACACGCTGGCCACACGTGGACTGGCCAAAGTCCCCCCAAAAAAAAATTGGACAATTTTGCCCCTCCTTCAATTCTTTTTAAATCCCTCCAATTCCCTCCATTTCCATTTAACTTGAAGAAATTTCTGCAGAATTCTTCAACATTTTCATTTTCTTATTTTGATCATAACTCTCTCATACGAACTCGAAATTGAGTGATTCAAAAACCAAAATTGTTGGTCTTGAAGAGAGCTACAAACCCCAAGTATTTTCAGAGTCATTTGAATTCGTGATTGGTCGCAGCATGCTGTTCTTCAGTCCGAGTTTCATTGTTTTATGTTAAACTTCTTCTTCTCACTTCATCTTTTGATCTGCACTTTAATCTTTGAATTTGATAGATGATTTGTGTTTAGAATGATGTTATAACATATTCTAGGGGTGGTTGATCATTTGGTAATTGAGTTTTAGCTTTGTGATTTTACTTGAACAAATATTTGCTAAACTTGATTAATCTTGAAATTGATTCTAGAAATGATATATGTGATGTGCTTTATGACATTTTCTAGGTTTAATTTCATGATCTAAGAACTAGGTTTTTAGTGTGATATATTGAATATTCATACCTTGTTCTTATTGATATACATGCTTTGATTTCTAGGTATTTTTGTGATTGATTGTTGAAAGCATATCCTAGAATGTATGTAAGCATGTTCATAGAGCTTGATTGATTATCTAGCTTTATTTGTTTGTAAGTGATTCATCTTCTTCTTACTTTTATTATTGATCATCTCTTTAATTGTCTTATTTGATTGATGAAAAGTAATATGAATGATGTTAATTCACATGCTTAGGTTTCTAGATACTTTTTGTGATTGAGTTGTGATAGCTTTATTCTAGATTCTCTAATTGCATGTTCATGGAGTGTGTTTGATCAACTTGCTCTATTTGTTTGTGATTGCATCATATTGCTTGTGTGCACTTCACTTAGATCATTGCCTTGTGAAAGGTTGAAGTCTCTTGCAAAGTGAGTGAAGCTTTGTCTTGAGCAAGAAGACTTGGCTAGGAAAGGATTCCGGATAGCCAAGCAAGAAGTCTTAGTTAGGATCAAGAGGATCCGGATAACTAAGCAAAAGTCTTAGTAAGGAGTTGCGTACTCCGGATGGTTGAGCTAGGGTAGCTTAACTAGGATCCTAGTGATCTAGATTGCTAAGCAAGGAAATCTTCCTAGAGGCTTTTTAGTCTTGGATAGGAAGTTGCTCTCTAGAGGTGTGGGATACATCTTGGATAGAGAGTAGGCTTTGTGAATCACTAGCCCGAGGGTTGATTTGGTTTTGATAGCTTGAAGTGGATATCATAGTGTTGATAGCTTTGAGTGTGTAAGGCCTTTTCGTATAGTGGATTTGCTTTGCCGGTGGTTGTGGATTCAACCCGTGGATGTTTCCTCTTTGAGGTTTTACCACGTAAAAATATTGTGTCTCATTTTCGCTTTATATTTCCTTATCTTCCATATGTTCACTTGTATTGATTCTATTGTATATTGATGCTTACATGAATTGATTTATATTATACAATTGTTATATCATTTCAAGTATTCATTTCATTCTTATATTCCGCATTTTTGAATGTTGGAAGAATTTGGGACTATACCTATTCACCCCCCCTCTAGGTATAAAACACTATCACTTTAAAGGGAATTTCAAAGGGATTTCCATATCGGAAATAGGCATTTGTGGGAGGAATTCTTCTCGTCAATGGGAAATTGGAATGTCGCTGCAACGCCTCAAGCTAGAATGGTCTGGGTTGATTTGTGGGACATACCTTTGCAATGTTGGTGTAAAGAATTTTTTCTAAGGCTTGGATGGGCATTAGGAGAGCCACTCATGGTTTCTGAAGAGACGTTGGAGAGTAGTAGGTTGGATAGAGGAAGAGTTTTGGTGTTAATTCAATTTGGAGTTCATTGTCCTGAAAAGGTCAAGGTGGTCAACGGTAAGGGGTCTTTCATGATTACTGTGGCGGAGGATCTTACTCTGGTGGAGTCGAGATGGTTGTCGGAGTGGCTGGGATTGTTCAATCTAGAAGTATTAGGGAAGAAGGAAGATGGAAAGTCCCTTTTCCATAGGGAGCAATTAGAGTGGCAGCTTGGTAAAAGTATGGGGAAATGAAAAGATGTTTCATCCAGTCAATCAGACAAGATTCCTATGCATAAATTGAATAAGGAAACTCACCATCAACCGTTTTTTAAAGGAAAAGGTGTGATGACTAGGAAGATGGGTAGAAAATCTGTTACTTCCAATGCTGGGATAATTATTGGTAAAGAGAGGATTGGTTTTTATGGGGATGCTAGTCGGTCTTCATCAGATGAAGATAGTGAGGAGGGGTATGTTGGGAATTTCAAGGAGGTTAGAGGGGAATCATCTCGGGCGGGCTTGAATCAATTGATGGATGGACATATTGTGGTTGATTTGGGCTTTATAGAAAATGTATCTCGTCGGCCTTCAAAAACAGGGCAAACAGGATATAGGCCTGTGTATGTCTTCAATAATAAGGATAGTCTCAGTGTGAGTTCTAAGTATGGCTTGGGTATTGGACAAAAGTTGGCAGCTCAGGATGCGATATTTGGTATAGATGGAGAGACTGTAGTTGACTTTGGTCAAGGTAATAACAACACAATGGAGAGTGATGAAAATAATGAAGGAAATGATAGTCAGAGGAATTCAGGTTGTGTTCATGACTCAATCATGGGGGTTTTTGATGAAGGTATATATCATTCTTCTAATACTTCTTATAAAATGAAGAAAAAGAAAGAAAAGAAGAATGTTGATGCCTTAAAGAAGCACAGAATGACAACAAGAAAGGATAAGAGAAGTTCCAGAGGAGTGTTTGGGGCAGTTCAAGCTGATGGGGTTGGAATTTCACTAAAAGATGGATCATGGAATTTAGAGATGGAAGTGGCTAAGGCTATTGAAAAAGGAGTATCATTTGGTTGTCTCAAGCAGAATTCTGGTTCAGTTTATGAGAGAGGGATGACCTTAAAGTCTAGAAAATGAGACTTCTCAGAAGAGATTATGAGGGTGATTGAAACAGGGATGAAATTGATAGAAGAGAGAAGGATGAGGCAGAAAAGTATGAGATAGAGAATGGAAGAAGATAAAAGAAGGGGCGGGTATGGTTGTGGCCTCATTATTGTAATGATAGCAACTTCTTAGAATATTATAGGTATTGGTAGACTTGAGAAGAGATGGGTGGTTAGAAATTTGGTCATGAGTCTCAAGCAAATTTTATTTTTTATTTAGGAATCCAAACTTGATTATTTTGACAGTAGGCTGGTCAAATCTTTGAGTGGATCATGGTTAACTAGAGGAGTGGGAGTTGTGGCATTAGGCTCGGCAGATGCTCTCATTACTCTTTGGAATGAGAAGGGGTTTTCGGTGAAGTCTTGCATTTCAAATGAGAGGTGCATAATCGTTTTGGGTGAATTAACTAAAGTTAAGCAAGAAGTGGTATTCTGCAATGTTTATGCCACTAATGTTGAAAGTGAAAGGAAAGAGCTGTGAAAATTCATTCTTGGTGCTCAAATTTCTTTGCCTGGAATATGGGTGATTGGTGGTGACTTTAATGCAGTTATGGATCAAAGGGAGAGGAAGGGTGTTTCGTGCAATGAGGAATTTTAATGAGTTTATTTCTTTGGCTAGGTTGGTGGATATCCCTCTTCATGGCATCAAGTTCACTTGGTCTTATAATAGGGAGGTGGAATCATGGGCTAGGCTTGACAGGTTTCTATGTTCTCCGATTTTCTTATCATGGTTTCCCTCTCTTATGCAGAAAGGTCACAATAAAAGTGTGTCCGATCACAATCCTATTTCTATTTGGGAATAGTCAAAAGATTGGGGTCCGAAACCCTTTCATTTTCTCAATGGGTGGTTAGAGGATAAGAAGCTTATGGAGGAGGTTTCGATGTCATGGAAGAGCTGTAATAGTGGAGGTACTACAGGTAGGAGGCTACGGTGCAAGACAAAAGCTGTGAAGAGTTGCATGAAGGCATGGTTGAAGAAGTGTCACCCAAGTGGTTGTGTCTTGAAATCTCTAGAAGCAGAATTGGCGGTGGTGGAAAGCAAGGCGGTGGTGCTAGGTTGGAATCAGGTTCTTCGTAAAGAAATGTTAGATCGTCTGATTAAATTATGGAAGCATATTAGAATTGATGAGCAAAAATGGAGACATATATCAAGAGTAAAATGGTTAAAAGAGGGTGATAGGAATTCGCGTTACTTTCATCTTTTATCTAATGTGAGGAGAAAATCAAATTTTATTGGGGATTTGGTGATAGGATGAGTGTGTTCGGGTCCTAGTAATGTGAAAGAGGGTATATTTACGTTTTTTTCAAAATCATCATACAAAGGAGAAATGGAATAGACCTTGCATTAGGGATTTGCCGGGAATACGGATTTCAGTAGAAGAAAGTGGAGATCTTGAGTCAGCTTTTAGTGTGGAAGAAGTTTGGTCGGCTTTGTGTGATTGTGACGGGAATAAAGCTCTATGACCAGATGGTATCAATTTAAATTTTGTGAAAGCAAACTGGGAGGTAATTAGAGAAGATATGATGAGTTTCATGCTGGAGTTTCATAGGGATGGATCGGTTGTTAAATATTTGAACAACATTTTTGGCATTGATACCGAAGATTAGTAAGCCTAAGTTGATCAAAGATTATATACCTATTAGTTTCGTAGGTGCTATGTACAAATTATTGGCTAAAGTGCTAGCAAATAGACTTTAAAAAGTTATGAATTCTATAATTGGTCCTACACAGATGGCATTCGTCAAGGAGCGACAAATTGTGAATAGTTTTGTCATTGCAGAGAAAATCATCCATTCTTGGAAGAAGGACAAAAAAGGGGGCTTTTTATTGAAACTGGATTTTGAAAAGGCATATGACAGCGCTGACCATTCATTTTTGGATGATATGATAGAAAATTGGGTTTTAGCTTCAACTGGTGGAATTGGATAGGTTGGTGCATTGCGTCGCCTTTTATGTCGGTGTTAGTAAATGGTAGTCCTACCAAGAAATTCTATGTTGAGAGAGGTTTACGTTAGGGAGATCCATTATCTCTATTTCTCTTCAATATTGTGGTGGAAGGTCTTAGTAGATTGTTGGTTAGAGCTGCAAGCATGAATCTAATAAAAGGGGCAGTTTTTGGTGAAAATTTTGTACATGTCACTCATTTACAATCTGTGGACGATACTCTCTTATTCATTGAACCTAGCATGGACTATCTATTAAATGTTAGAGAATACTGATATGCTTCGAATTGGCTTAAGGTTTGAAGATCAATTTTCATAAGTCATGTTTGGTAAAAGTGGGAAAAAAAGAGTCTAATGATGACAGTTAGGCTGCTGTGTTTCAATGTGCTAGGTCGTCGCTTCCGATTAATTATCTTGGCTTTCCTCTTGGCGGAAATCCTAGGAATGTGGCTACTTGGAATGTGGTCATTAATAGAATTCAGCAAAGAGTGGCTCCATGGAAGAGAAGCCTAATTTCTAGAGGTGGTAGACTTGTTTTAATAAAAGCGGTGCTTTCTTACTTGCCAAACTTATTTCATGACTGTGTTTAGTATTCCCAGTAGTGTGGTGAGGAAAATTGAGAGGCTTCTTTAGGGCTTTTTTTGGGATAATGGTATTGTGAAAAGAAAAATCCATACGGTGGATTGGGCTAGAGTGTGTAAAAGTAAACAGAATGGAGGGCTTGGGATTGGGAGAGTGGTTGATAAAGGTATGAGTCTTATAGCAAAATGGATTTGGAGGTTTTGGAGAGAAGTGAATTCTCTACGGAAAGCTGTTATTTGTGCAAAATATGGTTTGGATCAAAAAGATGTTTTTTGGAATTAGCATCACTCTCAATCCAGCTCATTCTTTATACAGTCTGTAGGCAAGCTTTTTGGTGATGGTTCGATTTCTAGGAGGATTATAGATGAAGGGTTCCAAGTGATTGTGGGGAATGGTGAGAGAGCTAAGTTTTGGGAGGATATTAAGTGGGATAACATCTCATTTAAGAGTGCTTTTCCGAGAATTTTTTCTTTAGCTTCTTGCAAGACGGGGGTGGTAAGTGAATTTGGGAGTTGGGTTAATTCCAAATGGGTGTGGGACGTGAAGTTAAGAATGCGTTTATTTGATTGGGAGGTTGATCAATGGGATAGCTTCCTTCTTTCTTTGGATTGCATTGTGATTAGAAATGCTCTTAAGAATGATTTGGCTTGGCATTTTTGTCCCAATGGCCTTTTTAAAGTTGGCTCTTTCAAGAGATGTTTGGAAACCGAGAATGTGATTGATTGCGTAAATTTGAAATTCAACTGGCAAGGATTATGTCCACCTAAGGTTGAAGTTTTTGTTTGGCAACTGCAAATGGGAAGGATTCCAGTTAGGGAGATTTTGAAGAGGTTTGGCTATAATCGGAATTTTTGCACTGATTGTCCCTTGTGTAAGTGTGTGTGGAATCTGTTGATCATCTATTTCTTTTATGCCCTTAGTCTTGGAACTTGTGGACATGTTGTATGAGGGGTGTTTCGTGATGTATTCGGTCCTTATGTGTTGGTTCTCTTCTTTTTCGTTTGTTTTTGGGAGGCACATTGTTGGATGTCAGTGGTACTTGGTTCAACCTATTGTTTTTTAGTCGTGTTTTGGTTGTGATTTTCTACTGTATCTGATGTTTAGGGCTTAGTTCCTTGTTGTGGCTTTGTGTACTTTTGTTTGGCTTATTTTTTGCTCCGGTGGCTTCAATAAATCTGCTGATTTAAAATATATATATATTAACAAGGGTATTAATGTCAAATTACTTGTTTTCTAACAGTTTTATTATTAAAAATAAAAAAGTTGACACTATATTCATATTTGAGAAAATTAAAAACAAATATATCATTTAGTTTCAGGTTTCAATCTATATTTAGTTTTTAGTCAAATTTAGGACTATTCAGTCTTGAAATAATAATAATAATAAAAAAAAAAAAAAAAAAACAACCCTTAACTTTAGAACTTCCCTAACTTATCTCTATTATTAGAGACAATATGAGATTTGGCTTAGTGGTATACCTTTCACAAGTCACATCTACACCGTAAAGTTGTGTCTCCTCTCCTAAACCCTAAATTATTGTAATCTTTTTTTTTTTTTTTGTTAAATCTATCTCTATTATTCTTTTATTATTATTATTATTATTATTTTATTTACATATAGTTTTTGGCAAGATTTTTTATTTTATTTATTTATTTATTTATTTATTGGAAAAGAAAATACTACTCATCCACCACCAAGGCACCAAGGTGCTGTTTGGCACATGGGATGGGATGGAATGGGAATCAGATTATTTTTAGTCCGATTCCCATATTTGGCTGCACAAATGGGATGGGTTAAATTAATCCCAAGAGTAAAATGAATCCCAACCTAATGGGATAAATGAATCCCATGAAAACAGATGAGATTCATTTGAATCCCATCTCTTCCTTCTTCAACTGCCTAAGCTATCTTCGTCGTCGCCCGTTGTTGCTTCCTCACCACCGATCCTTCCTCGTCGCTGCTTCTTTCTTCTTTCTTTTTCTTCGTCTTCGTCTTCGTCTTCCAACATCTCTTCCAAAATTAATTCAAGTTCTATTGATTTTCGAATTGGAACTTGAATTGATTTTCTGTGTTGATTTAGGGTTTAATAGAACGTTTGATTTTGTGGGTTGAATTCGAATTGGAACTCCATCTCGGTTTTGGGTGTTGTGGTGGTGGTGGTGGTCGAATGTGCTTGAGAGTTAGATTAACACTTCTTCTTCTTCATCCTCCTCTTTTTGTTGTTTTGCCTTCAAATACAAATCTCTGGTTTTTGGATAAAAAACCCATGAAAGGCTATCAGACATGATGATGCTAGGTTTGGGTAATTTCTGGGTTTCTGTTTTGTTGTGGTGGTGATGGTTTTGTTTAATTGCTGTGTAATTTCTAGGTTTGTAGTGGTGGTGGTTGGGCTTTGGGGTGGGTTTGTAATTAATAAAAAATATAATTTCCCTAATTTTAATCCTATCCTATATTGCATCAAACACATGATTAACTATTTTTAATCTTATCCTGTGTTACACCAAATACAGGATAACACTAAATTTTATCCAATCCTATCCCATCCTATTATATCCTTTCTCATGAAAATTATCCTACCCTATCCCGCACACCAAACGTGCCCCAAGGGGAAAAACCAGATACATCATCATCCCGCTACTTTAGACAACCAAGCAGGAAAACAAGTGGTCCAAACAGTGGACGATTTGAAAATCAGACCATTTAGATAATCTACGGGCCCCTTTGGCAAGATTAGGATGCGATTTAACAATGTTTTTCTTCATTGATATTTTTCATACTATAAAGTTTCTTAACAAAATAAAATTCATCAAATACTTATGTATATTAAGTACTTTTTATTTTTATACATTTTAAATTATTAAATATATTTTTAATGATTAATCATCATAATTTCGTAACCAAATTATATACTTATAAGTTATATTAAAAACAAAATAGAAGCAATAATGATGTGGTATTTTTACATTACTTTCTTCAAATAAGCTGGTCATTCTCCATAGTAGCACCAAAGAAGAATGAGCAAGTAGGTTTCAATCCTTGAGAAACCATCTCCTTGTAAAGTTGAATTGCTCTTTTCTTATTACCCTTTTCAAAGTTGCTAATAATCAGTAACTGGTAAATATCCACATCTGGGACTAGTGAACAATTTTTCATGATTCTTAGATACTTCTCTGCTTCATGTAGTTTCCCACATTGACAGAGGCTGTTAAGCAACGATTTGAAAACCGATAGCGGTGGAGAAAGTGACCTGTTCACCATCTCATAGTATAGCTTCAAAACCTCTTGAATCTTTCCTTGTTTTGCAGAACCTGCAATAAGATGCGAGTATGTGGTCTCATTAGGTAAAAACCCTTTATCTAATAAGAGAGTTAACAACACATTGGCTTGCTCTGCATCCCCAGCACCAGCCTCACATAGCTTCCCTATCATCTCATTGAAAGCTGAACAACTAGGAACAAGTCCTCTTTCCATCATTTTCTCACAGAAACTTAAACTTTCTTCCGCTCTATGCGCCTTTGCACAACCCTCAATGAGAACATTATAAGTTTCATCATATGGCTTCAAACCTGCCTTTTCCATTTCTTGCATCAAGCAATTTGCTTTTCTGATGTTTCCTTCCCTACAATAAGCTCCTATAAATGAAGTATAAACAAAAGAATTTGAAGTAAATCCTCTATTAAGCATTTCTTCATACACCTCTAGTGCATACTCCAAATTCCCAAGATTTACTTTAGCATAAACAATTAAAGAGTAAGCAATGGTATCAAGAATCATGCTCTTTTGTAGCATTCTCTTCAATAAAACCATACCTTCTTCAATTCTTTCCTCTTCTATAATTCTAAAAAGCAAGCTAGTATTAACAATGACAGAAGGAGAACATCTCTTCCCATGAATCCTATCCAACTTGTCCACATAAATTTGCAACTTCCCTTCCTTGCACAATGCATTGATCAAGGTTCTGATGGTTACGTCATTTGGGTATCTTCTCTTTTGTAACATGTGCTCGTAGATGCTCCATACAAGATGATTTTTATCAGATTTCTCAACAACATGAAGCAAAGTGTTGAAACTTATTAAACTTAAAGAAAACCCATTTTCTTCCAAGTAGCAACAAACATCAAAAGCAACCTCAAACATTCTAAGTTTGGCATAAGCTTGCACTAACAAATCAAACACCAGCGGAGTAGAAACAACTACCTTACAAATAGCAAGCAACGAATCCACAACTGAGAATTTTGAAGCATCTTCTACACATTTCTTCAAAACAGATTCAATCAATACACGAGCATCAATAAGCAGCCGGGCTCGAACTAATATATGAATCGTGATACAGTAAGACCAAATGTTGTGTTCGTAGTATTTTGTTTGGGCTGACCAATGAAAGAAACCCAAGGCACCTTTGGCATCAATTGGTTCTTTTAGTTCCAGTAACACCTTCTCGACAATATAATTGTTTAACTCAACAGAATTGAATTGCTTACTAAGTCTAGCCCAACTTAAGCCACTTCTAAAGGAATCACATATAGCATTGACGTGTAAATCACTCTTTGGTTCTGTGGATTTAGTTAATGAATGAGAAATTGGAACATGTAGCTGACTGAACATATTGACCGATGCAGAGACTAACAGTTGAACTCTTTGACGGAACAGAGCCATGAATTCAGTGTTATTGATTCATTTGCAGAGGCATTCTTCAATTGTTCTTTCAAACTTTACTTTTTGAATTTTCTGTTCAGACTTTGTCCTTTAATTCAAAGGAAAACGAAGTTTCAAGGCCTGCGATATGAACAATTAAGCAAAAGCAAAGGGTCAGCTAAACCTGCAAAAACTGCCATTGCATTATAAAAATAAAAAATAATAAAAAATTTCGAATAGATTTCTATTAGTAGAGATTTTGTTGGATAAATTTTCATAGATAGAGATTTCATAAGAAATATTGAATAATTTAAATTATAGAAGTGTTTAAAAATAATAATTATTATTATTAATAATTCAAACAATAATGAATGTGATTGGCAGGATGAGAATGTGGATGGCAGATGAGTCAATCAATATGCCCAATAATTCTTAGTTGCTTGATATTGATTCAATGTAACAATTTAATTTGAAAGTTTCAAAAACTTGCCTCCACAAAGAAGCATCATAGTAATGGCTTGCAAATATTTCAGCATACGGCATACCTTTCACGATGGAAGAAATGTTCCAATCCTTCAAAAACATCAAGCTATCAGATGTGGATCCACCTCTGCTCCTCCGTCGGAGATTGGATTTTCATTTCCTGTTTCAACCAGCAGAATAAATTCAAGTTTTCCACTTCATTCTCACAGTCAACAACTAAAACGAGGGTTGATATTAATTATGTTTCCCATTTTGCTTGAAGGGAGAGTGAGTACCGTAATGATTAACAATTTGATTTATTCTTTAAAAATAATAAAAATAATAATAATGATAATAATGATAATAATGGTAATAATGATAAATTATAGAAGTGTTTAGAAAAATAATAATTAGTATTATTAATAATTCAAACAATAATGAATGTGATTGGCAGGATGAGAATATGGATGGCAGATGAGTCAATCAATATGCCCAATAATTCTTAATTGCTTGATATTGATTCAATGTAACAATTTAATTTGAAAGTTTCAAAAACTTGCCTCCACAAAGAAGCATCATAGTAATGGCTTGCAAATATTTCAGCATACGGCATACCTTTCACGATGGAAGAAATGTCCCAATCCTTCAAAAACATCAAGCTATCAGATGTGGATCCACCTTTGCTCCTCCGTCGGAGATTGGATTTTCATTTCCTGTTTCAACCAGCAGAATAAATTCAAGTTTTCCACTTCATTCTCACAGTCAACAACTAAAAAGAGGGTTGATATTAATTATGTTTCCCATTTTGCTTGAAGGGAGAGTGAGTACCGTAATGATTAACAATTTGATTTATTCTTTAAAAATAAAAATAAAAATAAAAATAAAAGTACCGTAATGATTAACAATTTGATAAAAATAAAAATAAAAATAAAAAAAAAATAATAATAATTTTATTCATGTCATAACGTTGTAGATTAGCTATTGGATTGATTATTGTACCTGGAAAAAAATAAAAGTTATTAACATTATCCATTATTGACAAAGATGAAAAATAATCTACTGGATTGATTATTGTACCTGGAAAAAATAAAAGTTATTAACATTATCCATTATTGACAAAGATGAAAAATATTTGTTACTGTAATTGTTAAGGTTTTTCATCTAGATTTTAATTTATCAACTAGCGATCATTAGAGATATCACAAAGAAAAAAGGACAGCCAATAAAAGATGCATAATAAAGGAATAGTACATACAATGAGAGACGAAACACACTAATCTCAATCCAAAGGAAATCAAACAGAACATGTATTTGCTTTTTTCCATTTCACTATACTCAAATTATATTAGAAAAAGAAAGCAACAATAAAACTATAATATATTCTACAAAAAAGAAAGGCTGACAAACAAGCAATAGAATATTTTATCGGTTGCCTAAATTTTACTTTCATGGAGTCCCAAAAAAATTAATTATGTAACAATAATATTTACTTCATCTCCATTTCTCATGTTCTCTCAACACTACAAATCAAAGCAGTTAAAGGACTAGAACCCTAAACAAAAAAATTGGAACTAGAAGTTCAAAGATGGCAAGAGTCCAACACCAAATAGAAACATCTGAAATCTTTTGGGTTCAAACCCATCTCTAAAGACCACACAGATCTATACAATACATTTTTTTGAGCATGATTCTTCCTCTAAAATTACAACTACCACAAAAAGTTTTGATCAATTTCCAGTGTAACTGTGATCACTAAGACCGTAAAACAAATTGCAACAAAGTATTCGCTACCTAAGAATGTCAACAGTACAGCAAAAGATATGACCAAATATGATGGAGAAAAAATAAGTGAAAATATTGCATGTGCACAGAACCACCAGCACACTTCAATTTAAGTAATAGTTAAAAAATAACCATTTCAGCATCAAATAATTGTATATCGATAGGTCCAAATCAAACCACTTAACAGATTTTGTTTTCTTCTCTGAAAAAGTAAAAACATTAGTATAGTTGTACAATATTTCCATACTCCATAGAACCTCAAACACATACTATCCCACACAATTGCATTAAATCAAAGCTAACAGTAAGAAAGAAAACTCAAAAGGCTAAATTATTAATACGAAGTCACAAACAAAAAAAATAACTCATTGATCATCAACGACACCCTTCACCCATCAATAGACGTAACACTTTTTGATGTCAACATGAAAGACTATATTGACAAGTAGAAAATATAAATTAACTGATAAACTATATTGAACTACAACTAATCCAGAATTCAAAATAAAAGCTTAACAATTTCATTGCACATACCAATACACATTGAGCAGTAACAACACATAAATTAGCAAACTCAATCACAGTTATATACACTAAATTAAAATTACATATATGCAATAGTTCACTAAACCAAGTTCAACACATTGTATATGAAATTCTAACAACAACTAAACAAAAACAAAACAAATTTTAAATCAGGGAGCCTGTAATCATTAAAAAAGAAACAGTAAATCCATAAAGGAAGAAGATATTCAATAAATAAAAAATAAAAATAAAAAATAAAAAATAAAAAACCATGATCATTATGATTTGGTTCGAGAGAGGGCTGGTATTCTTAAATCGGACAAGCACAAGTGTAGAAAAATCTCTTACTTAAATGAATCTAGTGAGTTGACAACTAATTGACTAGAAAATGTAAAACAGAACTAATTCAAAGTTCAAACAACACGAAAATGGGGGACTTACTTCGAAGGGTCCGGTGACGGCAGCATTTCACTGGTGTTGATTGATGAGTGAAGTGAAGCAACTAGCTGTGGTGAATGATGATTGTCGATCGATTATGAGATTAGGGCCAGCAGAAGCTAACAAAGAAGTTTTTTCTTTTTTTACTCAAAACGACGTCGTTTCAAGGCAAACTGGTTCGCTGGTTCAAGTTCTTTTTTTTCATACCCAAACCCGCGTCTGGATTATATAACAATTATTTATTTATTTATTTTTATTTTTTTTAAGTAATATAACAATTCTTTTCTCAGTTATTTTTTTTTTTGACAAACTCTTTTCCTGGTTTTGAGTCTACACTATGTTTGGTTTGATGAAATATAAGAGAAAGGAAAGGAAATGATTTTGATGGATTTCTAATATCTTGTTTGGATTGTTAAATAAGATGAAGAGGAAAAGGAAAGGAGATGGAGGGAAAGGGAGGGAATAATTTCTTCTTGCTTCACCTAATTTGATTTCCCACCATATTTGGGAGGAAAATGAGGGAAAGGAATACAGAATTAATAATATTTTTAATATCTCAAAACCAACCCTATTAATATTGAATGATAAATTTAATTAATACATATTTAAAGCATATATAACAAGACGTCAAGACATATCTCTCGTTCATCTCTCTTTCATACTTGTTCATTGGCAATTTTTGCTCAAATTGTTGTCCTCAATCAAGGTAAACTATTTTATAATATTTATTATTATTATTATTATTATTACTTTGTTATTGCTTATTTGATGTATACGCTTGTGACTTACTGACTTTAATAAAAAAAAAAAAAAATTATTTTCTATGGCAAATTGATCATATACGATTGATTGATGTGATTTTCAATTTTTTTTTTTTTTTTTCGTTTATAAATGCTATGTACGATTAATCATGTGGTTTGCAATTCTTAACATGTTTTTTTTTTCTTTATTTTATTTTATTTTATTATTTTTTTAAATGTTATGGTTTGGTTCTATGTAGTCTTCTACTCCAATATATAGAACAAATATTTGCATGGATTGGATCAAGGGGTGGGCACAAAAACCGAAACCGAATTAAACCGACCCGAACCGAATCGAAAAAGGGTGTTTTGTTCGGTTCAAACCGATTTGAAATTTAAAAACCGAATTGAATTCGGTTCGATTTTGGTTTTGAACATAACATACAAAACCGAACCGAACCGAATAAACCGAATTGTTTTAATTAATTATTTTGTAAGGTTCAAATTTATTATGGAATGTTTGTTGATGATGTTTTATTTTGGATTATATTATGTACTACATTTTTTTACTTCTATTTTATAGAAGTTATGAAGATTTTATATTTTGAATGAGTATGTAGACTTAATACAATTGAAATTTTATATTTGGATTGAAAATTGAGTTGTATTTTGTTTAAATTATTTTTTATACATTATGTTTTCTTAAAAAAATTTAAGCCTAAATGCTAAAAATGCAACTTAAAGGCCCAAAAAATTAAAAAACATATAAAAAACCTTCAAAGCCCAATAGGACAAAAACCGAATTGAACCGAACCGAACCGAACCGAACCGAACTAAACCGAGAAAAATGTGTTTCGTTCAATTATGTTTTCAGGTTCAAATCGATTCACATTTTCAAAAACTGAATATGTCGGTTTAATACGGTTTTGGCCAAAACCGAACCGAACCGAACCGAACTATGCTCACCCCTAGTTGGATCCTTTGTTTTTCTTATGTTTCTATTGTTTACTTTCTTGATAAATTGGGTGCTCTGTTTTTTTACTAAAAAACACATGATTTATTTTAAGGTACGGATATTGACACCCATAAAAATGATAAGCGCACCCATATTTATAAGTACACTCATGTCTAAAATTTAAAATTAAAACATTACTAGAAGCACCCATCTTAATGCAAATAGTATCTTTATTTAAATGAATGTTTAATACAATTTATTTATAAACTCTCATAAGTTATTAACACACCCAATTTTACAAATGATAAATTTATGGTTAAATAACAATATAAACCAGTAGAATGATGGTTAAATAATATTATTCTTGTTGAAACAAAAATAAAGATGCTTGCCTCTTCTCCAACACTTTCCATAACTGTTCTTCGTAAAACTCAAAACTTGGCTACACAGTGGTGATCGTAACTGAAAAATGCAACTGATTTCGGTGATCGTAACTTGGCTACATAATGATGTGAAGAGCCATCAAAGAGTCTCGTTTTACTTATGTTGAAGACAATATGGGATCTGAACTTCAAAATTGCACAATAATTATAAGATGTAATATAATAATTTTTTTTTTAAAAACCATATAATTAAAGTTGAATTAGGGTTTGGGTTTTTTTGTTTTTTTTGTTGTTTTTGTTTTAATAAAGTGATATAGTTGAAGATATGAGTGTAATTAATGGATGTAAATAGTATTTTGTTTAATTTTAATTAAACTAATTTATCCTTATTGGTAAATTTCTATTAGATATTTTTGTAATTAAATTTTTTATTAAAATATGGGTATGCTTATCATATTTATGAGTGTCAATATTGACTTTCTTTATTATAATTGGTAGATGAATGACTAAGAAAATGGGAAAAGAAGTTTAGTGTATATGTGGAAGCGGAGCTATCAATTAGCTACTGTTCACATAGTATGTATCGTTGTTCATTGGTTAATGTGTCACCATAGAAATTATGTAAGTCGACCAATTAAACAATCAATGATCCATAAATAGAAAGACATTCTTTATCTTGTTGAAAATCCTGATAAGAGAAGGGCATTCTTTGGTTGTCTGTTTAAGGGTCACAGAGATCTTTTGGAAAGGATGATGTATGGTTATGGTAACCGTTGAATTGTATATATATATCAATAGTTACTATAGTTAGACACCAAAGATGTAATTTTTTTTATTTTATTTTTTTATAGATATTTTGGGATAGATTTATTTTGATTAGTCTATATGACTTTGAATAATTTGTTTTTATTTAGCTAGTTTGCAACTTTTTTTTTATTTGTTTTTTCTTTAGCTAGTTAACTATTTATTCATACCCAATCCAATCCATTGCCATCCCTAGCTACTGTTGGGTAATTGGTGTGAGAAGGATATTTTCGAAAATAGAATAAAATATATTTATTTATTTCTTTTCCAAAAAAAAAAAAAAAAAACAATTGTTTCATTTCCTTTCCTTCCTGTTCATAACCATCCAAACAACTATCATTAAATACACTATAATTTCCTTTCTTTTCCTTTCCTTTCCTCTCTAACTTATCATTTCATTTCTCTCCAATTCTATCAAACCAAACATAGTGTGAAAGAATTGTCATTTATTATATATATATATATATATATATTATAAGTAACAATAAAAGCAAGTGAAAATTGCAAAAAATAACATAACCACATAATGGATTATTGTTTTTAATCAAACATATTTATGTTATTGTTTTTAATCAAGTATAAGTTACATTGTTTAAAATACCCCTATTTATATAAAAAAAAAAAAAAATCCAATTTGTTTCTATTTTACCAAGTATATATACTTCTTTTTAACTTTAAAACCTAACCCTAAATCCTAAAACGTGTCTGACCTCACTCACTCTCTTAATCTCTCATTTTGCTTCAGCTAACTACGGTTCATCGTTGCATCTTCGTCGACCAATGTCATCTCTTCTGCCGCTGCTTCTACTATTGCATGTATGTATATACTATTTTACTTCTTTTCTTTGTTACTATTGATGGAAACTTTCTTGGAGCTAAGCATAGAAATCTGGATTTATAAACCATGCCAGTTTCTATCTTCACTTTCTTCTTTGCAATTAGTTGGTTTTGTTCTTGGGTCTTGTCCTCCGTTTGTCTTTTTGTTTTTTTTATTGTTTTCTATTTCCTATTTTATTCACTCCTAACTTTTTGTTTTTAGGTTGGTTGTTGATCTGTTTATATCTTTTTTTGTTTTTGTTTTATGTGGAATCGGTTTGTAATGGTTTTTTAGCTATTAGTTTCTTGATATTATGTTCATATGTGTTTATATTTAATAGGGAAAAATATCATTTTCGTCCCTATGGTTTACCATATTATTCATTTTGGTCCCTATCGTTTCAGTATTGGCCAGTTTAGTCATTCTGTTATGTTTTTCGTGAAAATCAGACAACCTAACATGTACAGAAGGTCAAATGACCGTTATGCCCCTAATAACGATTTAAAAATAATAAATTTAAAAATAAAACTAATTAAATTTAAAAATAAAACTAATTAAGCTATTAAAAAAAATGAAAAAATAACCTAAATTAAAACAACCAAATCATATTTTCCCTAACCTAAATTAAACATATTTCCCATCATCTTCTCCACTCTCCAGTCTCCACCATCATATCTCCCACATCCAAACCCTAGCCACCTCTTATCATCTTATACTAAAATAATTAATAATTAAAACTAAAAAAATTAAAATTAAATAATAAAACCTAGCCACATCTCACATCATCATCTTCATATCCTAATCCAAATCCCACATCTCATCATCATCATCTTTTAACAAAACCCACATCTCATCATCATCATCATCATCTTCATCAAACCTAGCCACCACCACCCTAACCCATCAAAATCACCGGCCACCTCCCTACGATGCGCCGATCTTCTCCAGTCAAGGAGATCGAACCCAACAAAACCAGGTCCTCATGCCCTCAAATCTCTTCTTCTCTCTCTCCGTCGCCTTTTTTCTTTCTCTTCTTTGTTTCTATTATTCTCTTTCTCTCTCCCTGACGGCTTGTGGTTTGTTGTGTTAGGTGATTTTTGGGTTGGTTTTAGGGTTTGATTGGGGGCGATCAGGTTGATTTTGATTAGAGTTTTCGATTATGGGTGGTGGGTAGATTAGTATGGGTTGTTGTGTGGTGCTAGTGGTGGTGGGTGTTTCGGGTTTAGTGGGTGGTGGCTAGATTTTGGGGGTGGTAGGAGGGGTTTTTAGGTTCGTTGTAGTGACGGTTGTGGAGGTTTCTGGGTTCGAAAGGGCGACGCTTGAGGGTTTCGGCGATGGAGTTGGGTTGGTCGATGATGGGTGGTGGTGGTCTTGGAGATCAAAGAAATAGAAATATAGAGATTAGAGTTGGTTCTGTGTTGATGATGATGATGGGTTTGGCTGAATGGTGGTGATGGTGTAATGGTGATGGTGGTGGTAGTAGTGTTGATGTTGGTGATGTTGCTGGGTTTGACTGAATGTGGCTTAAATTTTTATTTTTTTTTAAAAAAATTGTTTTAATTATTATTTTGTTAATATTTTTATTTATTTATTTATTTTTAATTTTTATTATTTAATTTAATTATATTTATTAAATATCGAACTGATTAAATATTATTATTTTAACTTAATAAATATTTAATATTATTATTTTAATATTACTTTTTAATTATTTTTAATATTAATCTTTTATTAAAATATTTTGATTTGTATTTTAATTTTAATTTTAATTATTTAATGCAATCATATTATTTTATTTTATTTGATTAAATGATTAATGATCCATTTACTAATATACCCTCACTTGTTTAATGGAACCCTCACAGAACCTGACGATAGAGACAAAAAAAAAAAAAAAAAAAAACAATTAATACTGGAACGATGGGGACCAAAACGGATAATAGGGTAAATCATAAGGAAGAAAACGATATTTCCCCTATTTAATAAGATTTAAAAGGTATTGATAGGTTGGTGAAAGTGAGAGAAGTTTGAAGATCAAGCTACAGCTGGTAGCTTTTTGGAGAAAAAAGAATAATTTTCCAGTATTTGAGTCTTAAAGGTTGGTTCTTGAAGTTGTTCTTACTTTGCTTTCTTTGATTCTTTGCTTTAAAAAAAAAAAAAAAAAAAAAAAAAAAAAGTAATTTTTATTTTCTATATTGTTCTTTTTTTTTTCTTTTTTTTTTTTTCCAACTCGGTTTTTGTATTATATTGATTCGTTTAAATTTATTAATTTTGTTGCTTTCATGGTTTTTACTATGTTGTTTCTACTAAGAAAAAAGAATTGGGAGATCTGGTTCCTAGATCTTCCAAAAAAATATTATTTATTTATTTTTTATTTTCTTTAATAATTTTCTATTTTTTAATAAATTTTTAAAAATATTGGGAGATAAAGGTTCCCAGATCTTCCAAACAATTGGCCTTTTCAATTATTTTAAAAGAAATTATTACTTATTTAATTTTCATTTTCTTCATTAAATTTTCTATTTTTTATTGGTTGAAAATGGTGGAGTTTTGGTGGAGTTTTTGTTGAGAAATTGAATGAAATTTTGGTTGGTCTTGTGAAGAAACATGTTTTGGAGATGAGTTTGTGATGATGAAGATCTGGGTTTCTAGTTCTTGAAGGATTGTTCAAGCTTATAGTAGTCATTGAACAGCTCTGTGAAAGTGAGGCACTTAAGGTGTTTGATAAAAAGACTCAATGAAAAACAATAGGCAAATCTGCTACGAAAAACGACTCAGTAACATGACACGTGAGAACATTTTTAATATTTGTTTATTTTCAAAATTTTATTACTATTTCCACTTATCGACATTGACAATTATTAATTATTGGTGAATGCAAGAAGAGTTGCGGTGTGTTTATCATGAAGTACATGGAAAATATTATTCAAGATAAATGTTACTAAATGAACTTCACAGCGGACGATATGAAGGATATTATAAGTGAAATTGCAGAATAGTTTTTTCAAGCTTTGTTGTTATGTTAATGATATTAGATAGATGTCTAGATATTAAAGATATTATTTCTCATTAGAACTAATTAATCGAAGTTCTCTAGTGGGTAGAGTGATATGGTTTTGTAATACAATGTTGTGTTGTCTTATCGAGATATGATATTGTAATGATATTGTGATTAATGCAGGTAATCAAATTTTTTGGTAATGTCAACAAACAAAAGAATCTCTGCCGAAATTTCTGTCCTGCAACTGTTTTTAGTCAAAAGTTATCAACCAAGCCTTAAAATCAAAGAATAAAGTATCTGTAAATAGAAAAAAACTTATTAACATTCCAAATTGTTTAAACAACAAACACTAACTAAGACTATAAATAACA
The DNA here is from genome assembly GCA_954870605.1 of Acer campestre. Lineage (NCBI taxonomy): Eukaryota > Viridiplantae > Streptophyta > Magnoliopsida > Sapindales > Sapindaceae > Acer > Acer campestre. The sequence continues at coordinate 10,669,545 of OX940810.1, read as the reverse complement.
TTCAACGACCAACATAAAATGAAATTTGCAATAGTTAACAACCAATACTTATTAAAAGTTCTAACGTTATGGTAGGTCATGGTTTTGCTTCCACGTTTGAGCATGTTTGAATATTATGTGACATTGGAGCATGTCTGAATATTATGTCCAAACACAATTGGTATTGATCCTCCACAATTGGTATATACTTTTAAAGGAGGCACTTTTGAGGAAGAACGTATCCTAAATTTTTTCAGCCTACCCGATGGTCTTCTCCCTTCAGGTGGATGTACAATGCAAGAACTAACATATTCTCCACCAACTCATTGTATGACAACTTGTTTTCCACCCACTCCCCTATAAGCTCCCCAACTATGTAATCTAAAGCATCTCATCAACTGTTGTAATTGATGACTAGCTTAAAGCTTTTCATAATTCCAATTGGGGCATAAAATATCTCATGTATATTATGTTGAGCATGAAATATCCCAAATATGCAATATTTCATGTAAAACATGAAATATGTCATGTATGTCATGTTGAGCATGAAATATGTCATGTATGTCATGTTGGGAATGAAATATCCCATGTATGTCATGTTGGGAATGAAATATCCCATATATGTCTTGTTGGACATGAAATATCCTATATATGTAGTATTTAATGTCTTTCATGTAAGACATGAAATATCTCATGTATGTCATATTGGGCATAATATATCACATGTATATCATGTTAGGTATGAAATATCTCATGTATATCATGTTGGACATGAAATATCTCATGTATGTCCTGTTGGGCATGAAATATCTCGAGTTCTTTTTTTTTTCCTTAAAAAAATAAATAAATTTGGTATCCTGGGTGTCCGGGCCAGCTTACGCATACCTCGACTAATCCCATAAGGCCCTGAAGTTAATAGCCGGGTAAACCTCTAGTGGTCCCAAGAGAAATGTGGCTACTAGGGATCGAACTCAGGACGTCCAAGTTTACGGCTCGCTCTAGTGACCAGCAGCACCACACCTTGGGTTTTATCTCGAGTTCACTTTTGCTTACCCCCCTTCAAGAATTACTCCCCTTCCAAAAAAACATGTCATGTCTCCATGGAGGGGATAAATTGGTCCAAACCCTTTATCTTTTTAGACAATTTTACCCCCCAATGAACACATGTCATGTTTTTGGGAGGGGGGTAATGCTCACTCCCCTTGAACGGGGGTGAGCAAAAATGAACTCAAATATCTCATGTATGTCATGTTGGGTATGAAATATCTTATGTATGCAGTATTTTATAAAAAAAAAAACATGAAATATCTCATGTATATCATATTGGGTATGAAATATTGCATGTATGTCATATTGGACATGAAATATCTCATGTATTTCATGTTGTGTAGACCTGACATGGTTCCAGTTCGAACTGTGGAACCGGAATCGAAAAAATCAGAATCAGAACAGGAATCGAAACGGGAACTAGGGGAGGTCGATTCCGATTCCAATTCCGATTCCGATTCCGATTCCGATTTCAGTTCCGGTTCTGATTCGAAGGTTTGAGGAATCTTCCGGTTCGAACAGAACTAGAACCGACGGTTCCGGTTCCGGTTCCGGTTCTGGTTCCGATTCGAACCAGCAGCCCCCCCTCCCCCCTCTCATTTTTCATCACACCAATTTCCTCATAATTCTCTCTAATTCTAATTTCTCTCTCAATTCTCCAACTCTCCAAGTTTCCAATTCATTCTCAATTAGTAAGTTTTTAATATTTATTTCATTTTGGCATTTTGCAATTGTTTTATTTGCAATTTATTTTATTTCCAATATATTTTATTTGCAATTTATCTTATTTCCAATTTATTTAATTTGCAATTTATTTTATTTGCAAATTATCTTATTTCATATTTATTAATTATTGTCGACGAACATTAAACCCTACTGCATGCCGTGTTCTTAGAGCCACACTCACAACAACATTTGAAAAGATTTATGAAAAAGAAAAAAGAAAATTAGAAAAATATTTTGAAAAATATAACGGTCGTGTTTTCATATATGCTGACATATGAAGTGACCATTAGCGATCGCATTCATACTTGGGTGTGACTTGCCATTATATGGATGATGCATGGAATATCCAGAAAAAAATTCTTGCATTTAGAGTTTTTGATGATGCACACACTGCTCAAAATATTTTTAGACAGCTTAGAATTATTTTTTCAGAGTATAAAATTGAAAACAAAATTTTTGCAATTGGTTTTGATAATGCTTCTGCCAATACCGCTGCTATTCCATCTTTACTTGATTTATGCAAACCTTATCTTGGTGGTACATTTTTTTCATCAAAAATGTGCATGCCATGTTTTAAATTTATATGTTCAAAAAGGATTAGAAACTCTTGAACATTTTATTCTACCGATTAAAGCCCTAATGTTTTTGTGGAAACATTCTTCTACAATGAAAGCATGGTCAACATTTTGTAAACAAAATGGTAGACGTGTTGTTAGATTTCCTCGTGATGTTCCAACACATTGGAATACTACTTATAAATTGCTTGCTCAAAGTTATAATTATAGGGATTTATTAGTTTCTTTTGTTCAAATTCATGTTAGTCACGTTGATCTTTATCAAATTCATTGGGATGCTTGTTACAACATTTTCAATTTGTTAAAAATCTTTTATAATGTTACTAACAATTTATCTAGTATTTATTATCCTACAACTCATTTGTTTATTATTGAGAGTCTTAATATTGCTAGTGCATTTGCTTATTGTGAATCAGACATAGAATTAGCTGAAGCCGTTAATGCTATGGAGGTAAAATGGTTAGATTATTATAGGGAGTTTCCAAATATTTATTTGATTGCCATGATTTTTGATCCACGTTGTAATTATAACATTTTGCTTATTATCTAAATGGTTATTATGGCCACCAAGGTTTAAAAATTGAATATGATGTTAATGCGTGTTGTGATATAGAGTTAAGAAATTATTATATGATTTATATGATGAATATGTTACAGTTTATGGATCCTCACTGAACTTAGATGTTACACGAACACAAACTATATCTCAGTTCCTATCATCCTCAGGATTTATGAATTTAGGGTATTGTCTATTATAAAATAAATAAATAAATAAATAAAAAACCAAAAAACCAAAAAACCATAATGTTCATCAGGCTCAGACAAGTAGTCCGAGCTTGAATCTTATCTAAGTACCTCTTTTAAGTTTATAGAAGATATGCCAAGGAAAAAATTTGATATCTTACAATACCAGTTTCTACAGTGGCGATGGAACAAGAGTTTAGCGCCGGGGAGAATATCCTAGATGAAAAGCGTTCATGCTTTGACTTCGAAAGCACTACAAATACAGGTTTGTGTAGATGACTGGACGAAGGTGCAATATAGACAACAAGAAATTGAGCAAGAGGCAACGTATTATTTCTTCAAAGATGACGAACCTGAAACTGGAGCAGCGGAATAGCAGATGCGGATCACGTCATCATGATAACAATTAATGAGTATTAGTCAACGTCATCACCAATCCTGCAATAAAAGGTAAGAGAACTACGTGACATTTGATTCCTCTAAACCCCCTAAGAGGATACGTAGATAACTTAATTGTGGTAAAAATTAAGTGCAAGACTAATAACTTTACATTTTTTTTAAGTTTTATTTTAATTTAATTTTGTAATTTGTCATTTATTTATTTTATGTTATTTTCGAATTTCGGGTGACCCAATTCCCAAATACCCAATGAAATGTAATTTGTAATTTGTCATTTTGTTTAGTTTTATTTTAATTTAATTTTATGATTTGTCATTTGTTTATTTTATTTTATTTTCGGGTGACCCAACTCCCTAACCCAATGAATTTTATTTTATTTTATTTACAATTACAACTTACAAAGTTACAAGTCTATTTTTTTTTTTATTAACAAAGAAAAAAAAGGTTCAGAACCATCGGTTCCACCAAACCTTAGAACCAGAATTGTCGGTTCGGAACCGAACTGGAACCATGCCAGGTCTAATGTTGTGTCTGAAATATCTCATGTATACAGTATTTCATGTTAGGTATGAAATATCCCATGTATATTATATTGTGTATGAAATATCTCATGCATGCAGTATTTCATATAGAACATGAAATATCTCATGTATTTCATGTTAGACATGAAATATCTCATGCATGCAGTATTTCATGTAGAAAATGAAAGTTCTCATGTGTTTCATTTTGAACATGAAATATCTCATATATACAATATTTCATGAAAGGCATGAAATATCTCATGTATGTAATGTTGGACATGATATATATCCTATGTATATAATGTAAGACATGAAATATCTCATGTAGTAATGTTGGGCATGATATATCCCATATATATCATGTTAGGCATGAAATATCCTATGTATGTCGTGTTGGTTATGGAATATCTCATGTATACCGTATTTCATATAAGGCTTGAAATATCCTATGTCTGTCATGTATAACATAAATATTCCATTTATGTCATGTTAGGGATAAAATATCTCATGTATGTCATGTTGAGCATGAAATATCTGCTATTTGCAGTATTTCATGTAAAACATGAAATATCCCATATATATCATGTTGAACATGAAATATCCTATATATGTTATGTTGGGTATAACATATCTTATGTATGTCATGTTGGGCATGAAATATCTCATTTTCTTCAAAATTATATGATTTCACGATATCAGAGGATGTGTTACATTAAACATGAAATAACCTACTTATCTCACGTTTAACGTGACATATTGCATGAAAAAAAATGATAGTTTTGTAATTTATTGGTTAAAAACAATAATGTATTATGATGATTGGATACAAATAATAAAAAATTAGAATTTGATTAAAAACAACAATTCATTTCCTGATTTGGCTACTTTTACAAATGTCCCTATCTTTTATTTCAAAACAAAACACCATTCTTAGAGATGACCGCGGTTTGGTTTCAGTTTCGAACCGCTGGTTCCGATTCCATGGGGACCTAGAACCAAAATCGAAACCGCCTGGGAAGGGGTTTCGGTTTCGATTTGGTTCTAGGTTCTCGGTTCCCAATTCCAAGCGGTTCGGTTCTCTTAAAAAAAAAACAGTCACATGACTTGCATGTGACAGGATCCAATCCAACATTCCAACCTAGATCACATATTCACATTCATTCACAAATCACAAACAATTAAACAATCCCACAATCTCAAATTACCAAATCACCTTATCTGTTATCTCTCTCTATCTCATTGTCTCTGATTCTCATTTCTCTCTATCTCACTATCTCTTGCTATCTGCCTCTCTCAAAAATCAACACAAAAATCACAAATCAATCCCACCACCACCAGTCAATCGGCCAATCACCCAATCCATTACCTAACCTAGATTTGTTATGAAGAGATCGAAGAAAAAGAGATCGAAGAGAGAGAGAGAGTGATTAAAGAGAGAGAGAGTGAGAGAGAGAGAGATTGACGAAGAGATCGCCGGCGACAAGATGAAGAAGAGATTGATGGATGTCTGGTCAATGTACAACGTTTTCGTGTAAGCATAGAGAAGAAGAGTGAGTGAGTGAGTGCTTTTTGTATTGTTCTTTGTTTATGTTTTCGATTTTTGTATAATCACAGAGTGATGAGAGAGATTCTGGTCATCTGGAAAGAAAGAAAGAAAGAAATAGAGAGAGATCAAAGCTCAAAAGAAAGAAGAAAGAGTGAGAAGTTAAAAAATAAAAATAAATAAGTGGTTGGAATCAGTGGTTCCAAAATCGGAACCGAACCAAACCACTGGTTTCAGTCCGATTTTTTTTAAAAGGTGCCGAAACCGGAACCTTAACTTTTACGGTTCCGGTCCATTACAAAACCGGAATTGAAATTTCGGTTCTAGTTTTGGTTTTTTTCCTACGGTTACAGTTCGGTTCCACGGTTTGAATCGAACTACGATCATGTCTAACCATTCTTTACTCTTTATTCTTTTCTTAGTTCTTTTTTTATTCATTCTCTAGCCAAACAAAACACCACACTTTACATATGCATTCTCCTCCTAGTTTTGCTTGACTTTTGATTTCACATTCTTGATTCAAAATTCTCATCCTATTGATAGCTTAGGAAATTCAAGTTGACAATTTTAAACCTAAATAGTTCTTTTATTGAATGAAAGCTTAGTTATGTACATTGAAAGAGATGTATTCAAGTGTATTAATAATGAATCTATTATGCAATGATTTCAAAATATGAAACCGTATTGAGGACAATTGTAAATTCATTGACGGTTTAGAATGAATATGATAGTTTTTTTTTTTTATATGATTATTATTTTAAATTTTATTATGTTTGAACTTTGAACTAAGCATGTTTGAACTTTGAACTAAGCCCCCGCTGATTGAAATTTCTAGCTCTACCATTGATCATAAACCCATAAATGAAGGTCCCCACGGGTTATTTTACCATCCATATCTTTAAGGTGTAATCAAGAAAGTTGTGACTGTTGTACTTAGCGTGTGTGTGGCATTGACTTAGTCGTGAGAGCAATTTTCATAAAGATTAGCATCATGTATCACATCCAGCACAAGAGATACGGGAATCAATAAAATCATCCTTATTTTCATTAGGGCTTCGTAATTACAATACCAAATATATTGTTTGTTATCATGCCTTTGAGTTTAAATAGGTTGTCTGAATATTAGATACATTTTGCATGGAATTTGTCAATAAGTTGATACAATATTGGATACTGTCATGGAATAAATTATTGAAATATACTAATTGAATATGTTAATGGTAACCGTAGAGAGCGACCCTAAAGAGTTTTATGGATGTACTACTCTGAGTGGAACCCTCTTAAAAAAAAATGTGGTTATGAAAGTTTTTATTAAGGTTTATGGTTTGTTGCTTGTCTATTGTATTTACTTTTTTCATACTAATAGATTTAACATTTTACTTAATTACAAATTTTAGGTTTTTGGAAATTTTATAGACAAAAATGTTGTTATTCCAATGGACGATCATGCATGCAAAATTGGAATAGAGATAAGATAGATTTTGCCATTGTTGAGAATCTGAAAGATCAAAGTGAGGTAGATAATCAATGTTTCTATGTTGTTTCTTCTTCATGAAAGCAACTTTGACATTCAAACATTTAGACATTCAGGTAGACAAACTCTCTAGTGGTTGTTTCTTCCATCCACTCAATTGCTATTCATACTGCAATTATGACTTACTTACCTTGACAATGACGGTAAGATACATATAGTTAGAAAAGGGGCACCGAAGCAGGTACGTGTCCTATCTACCTTATTCTAATTTCGTGTTGCAATATGATTTCTAGATTCTAAATCTTGCACACAATAAAGTAGAAAATGAGCAAAGCGTTTTTACTGCCTATTGCCGTGGTGCATCATGTAATTATTTGGAATTCTCTTTTATTGCATTTCTCATTTAATATTATTTTACTCTCATTACTTGTTATCGCTTCTTTCATAAATGTAAGAAGTTCTATAAAAAAATAATAAATAAATAAAAAGTTCAGGAGATTGTGAATGCTAACTAGGGTATTTGTAGTTTTTTTTATATATATATTTTTTTATTTTTAGATTTCTATAATCTTGTTATCTCGCATTATTTTACTTATTGTAATTACAATTAACTCATTAATTATATAATTTTTTTTTTTATTTTTTTTTTTTACATCTATTTTGTACTAAGAATCATTGCGTCATCTTTATATGTTTTGAAAACTTTTGTATACAAGTATCGGTTTCTCAACATGTTCTTAGACTTGTATATTTAAATGATTTTTAAGCTTAAGTTTAATATATAATTCTTTTTCGATCGGTGGATTTCCATTTGCCATACCAACAATGCTATTTGTCACGATAACTATGGGTTTTCATAGGCTATCTCAATATGTTGGCTACATTTTTGGAGATGTTCCTAAAAATTGCATTTTGAGCAATTTTGGATGTAGTCATAAAATATGTTACCGTCATTCCTAGGAGCCTCCAATTATATTTTCTAAGTTTATGTATAGGAGCTAAAATAAAACAAATGGCCCAATAGCTTTAGACACAAAAAAAAAAAATAAATAAATAAATAAAAAATTAAAAAAAAATGACCCATTTTTATTCGGACAATTAGAGGCTCAAACAAATTGTTTGTTGTTTTTTGACTTTTTCTTATACCCAATTCTTTTTTTTTTTTTTTTTCCTTTTTTTTTTAAAAATTTTTCTTCAGACAATACCGATTTTTGTTGGGTTTCATTACTTCTTCTCCACCCACCAAAGACAAAAAGACAGCACTCATCTCTTTCTCTTCTCAGACTCTCAGCCCTCAGTTGAATCTTTCTCTCTCAAGTTTCAGCCCTCTCAAGTCTCCATTCTTTTTCTTTATCTACATTCTCTGATTCTCTCATCTCAAGTCTCTCACAGTCACACCTCATTGACGAGTGCTGGCCCCAGGTAATTACTAATTTAGTTTTTAATTTATTATTTTACTGTTCTATTTAGTATTTTAGTTGTTAATATAGTTTTATATAGGTAATTTTGTTTTTTGTTTTTGTTCTTTTTACAAATTGTAATTTTTTTACTGGTATGATTTCAATGTTTTTAGATTTTTTTACTAGTGATTGGGATAATATGATGTCTCCTCCTTCTTGGTTCCCTTCTCTCAGTTCTCAGTAATCTTTTTTCTTCTCTATTATTATTATTATTATTATTATTATTATTATTAGCATTGCTGAGATGATAGGAAGTTAGGAATGGTAATTTATGGCAATAAGTTGGATTTTTAGATTAATAAATTGATTTAATTTAAGGATATATTAATTTATGATTAGACTTAAACAATTAAGGAATATCTGGAAAATTTAAGATTTGGCTATGCCTTGATCAGTTAAAGAAATTGGAGGGATTATGGGAATGGTTCAAAAAAAGCTCATGGTGTACAATATGTGGCATGATTGCTACAAATGTTGTCATGAGTTTAATTAATTGAAGAAAGTATGAAAAGCTTTTGTCTAAATTTTTTTTGGATGACCAATATCAAAGTGATTGGATACAATATGGGTGAAATTGAGTACAAGTTCTAGGTAGTTGGAGGTTGATTTATGATTTGAGAAATATCATAGTGATTCAATACAATATGGGTGAAATTGATTTACTAGTATCATTTCAAATTTTTTAATTAGTATCAAATATATGATTTGGTTGCATTTTCCAACAACAACAAAATCAATCTTGCAGCATTGTGGGATTGGTTCGACTTGTTGAATCCAATTGCTTGAATGTTTGACAAGTTTTATTGTTCTTTGTTTGTTATTTTAGTTATTAGTAACATGTTTCCTAAAAAACAACCATCTAGATTTGTAAAAAAAAAAAAAAAAAAAACAAAGATTAGAACAATTTACTCGGTCTCAGAAAAATTCTTTGCTAAAAAATAGAGTCGAGTTGTTCACTTGAAAATTCAAATGAAGGTTTAGTCAACGAATCACAACACTCTACTTCTCATTTGACATGTCAACCCAATGATCAAGATGCGAATGATATTAATGATAATGTAAATTTGGGAAATGAAATTGAAAATGATGAAAATCAACTCAATGATCATGATGTGATTGACATGAATGATAATGAGAATTTGGGCAATGAAATAGAACAACAAACTACTCTTTTGGATATTTATGATCCTAGAATTTTGGAAAATCTTGATAATAAAATGATTGATTTATTAATGAAAAAATGTCCTATAAGAGAACCAAATCTCATATTTCCTTTGGATAGTAATTCTAGACACTTTTCATGTTCATATTATACATGAAATTTACCGAATGGGGAGACTCAAGATATCAAATAGTTAGTGTGCTCAAAGGATATAGACAAAGTATATTGTTTCTGTTATAAATTGTTTAAGTCAATGCATATGAAGAGTCTTTTAGCACATGAAGGACTTAATAATTGGAAGCATATTAATGACAGGCTTAGAGAACATTGAGAATAATATTGAGCATATCACTAATATGAGCACTTAGATTGATTTACAAATCAGATTAAAAAATAATGAAACAATTGATAAAAATATACTAGAGAAAAATACAAAAAGAGAAAAATCATTGGAAAGAAGTTCTTGTAAGAATCTTGCTGTTGTGAAATATCTTGTGATCGGACTATTTTATACCTATTTGAGGTCCTCCATTTCCTATCGTTTGCTCTTGTTTTCAAGCATATTTTTGTATATAATGTTTTGTTTGAGCCATATGTAGGTACATATTCACTATAACAGGTATTTGAGCTTAGAGTTAATTTTGGGAGGCAAACTGAGTCAAAACGAAATAAAATGGAAATTATACAGAGTGTCGCGCCTCACTGTTGATACAGACCGCAGTGTGATCTAAGCCTAGTCGTGTCTACGGTTGATCCGTCATCGAACCATAACGCGACACGAGACTGTGGATGAAAGCCATCTCTGTTTTCCAGCAGCTTACGGACAAGTGTAGAAAACTGGCCATTCGGTGAGCCCTAACGCCAATTTACAAACTGCCGTTCAATTATAGAGATGTCCAAGAAGCATTTAGTAGTCAAGGCTGCCGATCGCAACCGCCGATTCGACCAAGATCAGCAAAATGGCTGAAATTGTATATGCTCGTGCAGAACGTCTAACTTGCAAGGGTCATGTCTTCCTCCTCAGATCGAACATATTGATATCCTTATATATTCAGAAAGCCCGGGAAGTCTAGTTTCCATAACATTTTACTCCGGGTTTTCTGCATGAAGTTATGCCCATTTTTGTAACGGTGCGCGATGCTGAAATGCTGAAATGCTGAAATGTCCAAACGGCGGCCAGACTGCCGAACCAAACCGCCGATCAACTCCAGAAGGTCATTTTTTAGGTGAATTTCAAGGACAGTTTCATCCTTTCACCCTGATTTTCAGTCTTAACCTCCTCACACTATATAAACACCTTCTTCTTTTCTCTCCTAACAGAATTCACTCCTCACACACTTCTTCTTCTTCTTCTTCTTCATTTTCTTCCATCTTAATAAGAAAGAGAGAAGCTTTCAAGTTCCTATGGAGGTTCTCCTCCATGGGAAGCTCACCATATCCATTTTCTACCTGTTGACGGTGATTTTTGATGGTCACCGAGTTAATGATTTATTTTCGAATTGCTATAGTTTATGAACGAGAACGATTAAAAATCAAGAAGAAATAACAAGCAATTACGTGGTAAAACTCCAATGATTGGAGAAACATCCACGGATTGTTGCCTTAACAATGAAGCCAAATTCACTATGAAGAATGGATACAAGAATATTGCACTATAATCTCACTCTCTCTTGCTATTTCTCGCGTACCCCCTATTTGTGTAAAAAGGGGGTATTTATACATGTTGTTATTAGGGTTTGGCATGTGGTGCCCTAGTTTTGGGGTGTGCGTTCTAATCCTAAACGGATTCTGCTTCTTTCTTTGTAGTATATTTCCTGATTTGGCTGAGTCCAAGTTTGATTCTGATTCTTCCTCCTTTATTTACAGAGAAATTATCTGTTTCCTTACTCAAACTCTGAACTGCCACACCGTTGCTTATTGTGGAGACGCTGGTCGCTGATTATGTCCTGTGTTTTGAATATGAACGCTGGTGACCATCTGTTTTATTGATTCCTGAGTATGCCCGAGTATGTGCCCGAGTAAGATTTACTGCCCGAGCTGATGGTCTTTGTTCTCTGAACTGCCACACCGTTGCTTATTGTGGAGACGCTGGTCGCTGATTATGTCCTGTGTTTTGAATATGAACGCTGGTGACCATCTGTTTTATTGATTCCTGAGTATGCCCGAGTATGTGCCCGAGTATGTGCCCGAGTAAGATTTACTGCCCGAGCTGATGGTCTTTGTTTGTGGTCGGGCGACTTACTCTTTTTCCGAGTAAGTCGTCGTGGGGGATTTTTTGCTCCATAAGTTGACTTATCTTGACTCCTGCTTGCATAGCCATATATGGTGATAACGTGTCCGCCATGACTATTTTTACCTATAACAATACCCCCTTAAATATTTGAGCCAATCGCGCCGAGTCAAGTCCTCTCGGGTCGAATATTTAACCTCATACTTCTTTACAACTAGTCCTCGTTTGTCGTTTTCTGTATTAATGTATCCTCATTTGATTCGAGGCCTTAAATGACGTGTCTTAATTACGACCGCACGCATTCGATTCATCACTCATTTCAGAAATCTCTTGATGGTGACGCTTCTGCTCTCTAGCGGCTCAAGATGCTCTCCGGTTGCCATTTGTCTTTTTTTTTGTTTGGCTGTGGTACGATGCATTTATGAGACATAACCTCTCTGTTCGCTTGCGTGCAGTCCATGTCACTGCCCACGCCCCTTTGTTTTCCCGCTTCTCTGCACTTCTCCTAGGGTTTTGGTCTTTTTATTTTTTATTTTTTATTTATATTTTTATTTATATTTTTTTTGAAATCGATGTGTTGCCTATAGATACTGGCTGTGTTGTTGCTTTTCCATTCTTATTTCTTTTTAAAATCTTCGTGCATTCTTTGAGAGGGACTCGCTTGTGTCTCCTGCTTCACTGAGATCGTCTGCTTCAACCCCCAGACCTTTTCTCGAAGATTTTTTCTCTGTAGTCTGCATCGCCTCCGTTTTTTGCTATATCAAGGTTAGTTCCCATGGATTCTGCAGATAGGTACCATCTTTTTACTGTTGGTATGATTGCTATTGAGCGAAATGATACTCTCACTGCATCGGTTGTCCACAGGTTACTAAAGGAACCTCTCTTTGATCAACCGCATTTTACTAACGCCGATGTTTCTGAAATTTATCGTGATAGCCCTGTTTCTTCCGAAGTTCCACCCACTTCCGAAGTTCCACCCACTCCCGAAGTTCATTCTGTTTCTTCGGATTCATCGCAGCCTGACTCTTATCAGCCTGAAGCTTGGTCAGATTCTTCTTCCACTTGTGTTGATACTCGGCCTTGGAGATGACCGGGGAAGAAGATGAGTACTCGTAAAATTTACAAGGATTCTCACTCCCAGGAGAGCCAAGTCGCGACCCAGAGGATTGTTGAGAACGATATTGAAGAGGAGCATAGGGCCACTCGCATTCCCTTCTCTCCCGAGCGGATATGCATCTATGACATTGAGCCAAACGTGGTCGGCCCTGACGAGTTAACAAAATATATGCAGCAGTTCGATCTGGATAGCAACGTGATTTCGCTGATTCCTGCTGATGGTCGAGCTGCATGGAACCCCCTACTTAGCCACGTGGCAATCTATGAGGCAATGCTCACTTGTGGTGTTACTCTTCCTTTCCAGCCTTTCATTACTTGGTTTTTGGCTGAGGCCCGACTAACTCCGAATAGCTACCGGATTTTGATGTGCATGTGGCACATGTGGCATAGAATGAAGCGGCCACCTCCCACACCTCGTGAAATCTGACACTTCTATGCGCTGAGGCCTATGGGGAAGACTAGGGTTTATTTCCTTCAATCGAACCAGCCCGAGTTCTGGATTCCAAAAGACGTAGTGGTCAAGGGTGAAATCGAACCGACCACGGATGAGAAGATGAATGGATTTGTTTGGGGCTTCCCCACCTCAAAATTTTTTTGGAAGAATAGCCAGTTCTTTGTGGGCAAACGTTGGGGCCAATCAATCAGTTTTAATCTGGATGACACTCGGATGACTTGCAGGGTTCCTCAATACTTTTGTTCGCCCCAATGGAACCATATGACTTCTGCCTTTACTGACGAGGAGCTAAAGACTTTGGCTCGGGCGGCCGTCCGCCCTTTGGAGAAAAGGGGCAAACCTTATATGTACAATGAGGGGAAAATGATTAAAGCCCGCCTTTTTCCTCATATTTCTGCATGCCGCAAACGCCGTAAGTTAATTGTTTTTCTTTACTCTTGCATTTTTGTTCTTAAATTAGTCTACTGACTCAGACTTTTTTTTTTTTTTTTTTTAATAAGTATTTGATGTAGACATAGTCTGCGATGCTCAGGCACACCGGATGAAAGGCATCGTGGAAGCTAGTCGAAAAGCGGCTCTTCGCCAGCGAGATGCTGGAATAGCCCCTCCCGAAGATGACTCTAATGGGAGCGCTCCCGAGGGAGGCGATGAAGAGGGAGTGCCCGATTATATGCCCGAGGAGACCCATGGTCAAGAAATGACCGCATGTTCAACGGAGGCCGTGGGCGACCCGGAGGGCTTTGGAGCAAGTAGGGCCGTTGCTAATTAGGACAATCAAGTAGGTCCTTCTTCTTCCGAGGGGAAAGAAAAAATGGGGCACCCCTCTGATCCCGAGCAAACGACTTTTCCCAGTGGATCCAATTCTCCATATTCTGCTACAAACATGCCAAGTGTTACTTCTCAAGGTGTTGAAGCAGCTGGGGGACATTCGGGCGTGGTAGCTCCAGAGATTCCAACTTCAGCCGAGCCGAATCCTACTGCTCCGGAGATTCCAACTCCTGCTAATCCAACTCCTACCCCCGGAGATAGCAATGTTGAGGTGAGGCAACCTGGTAAGGATTCTGAAGATCCGGCGGTCGATTTGAATTCTCACGGGAGGCAGTCTGGAAAGAGGAAAGCCTCGTTTTCTTCTGGTCGCCCTACCCCCAAGATTCCCCGAGTAGTTGCATATGTTGATTCATCTTCGGATGATGAAGGGGAGGGTGATGTTGGAAAAAATGCGAGCATGACCCCTCCACTGGACCAGATCAAGGATAGCGTTGGAGGCTCAACCGACTTTCCTCGGGCGGCCTCGTCTGTCGAGCTCCCTGAAACCAGTGTTGGTGGTTTGGGCTCCTCCCTCCAAACCGATGATCCTACCCCTGAGACCATGCTAAGGGCCATGGCTTCAGGCCAAGCCTACATTGGGGAGGATCACTAGAGTCACCTCAGGTTTGGGACCGTATCTGACCGACTCTGTAATTTTTTCAACAGTGGTTCTTACGTAAGTAATGCCTTGGTTATATGCATAATTTCGTATTCCTCTTTTTTTTTTTGACGTTACTTCTATTTGCTGTTGACTTGCTGTAGATGGTGGCTGAGATGTCCGGGGCTTGTCAGGCCGGTGAAGCCCAGGTAGAAAGAATAAGGCGGCTAGAAGCCCAATTGGAGGAGAGTGAGGATCGTCGCTCTCGGGCTGAGTTAGCTTGTCAAGAGGGGGCTAAATCGAGTCAGATGCTCCTGGATCAATGCTTGGCATGGCAAATGGAGGCTGAACAACGAGCATCTTCCGTTGCTGAGGAGGTCAAAACTCTGCAGGATCAGTTGTCATCCACTCAGGATGCTTTGCTCTAGGCTGAGCAGACTGCTGAAGACGCCAAGTCATCTTATGAACGCCGAATTGAAGACTTGGAGCATCAGGCCTTGACAGTCAAGTCCCTATCGAAGGAAGCTAGGCTGGAACTGGAAATACAGGGTGTTGATCGTTTCAAGAGGTCTCCAGCCTATGATGCTTTGCTTCTGCGTGAGTTCCAGCGGGGAATGGTCATGGCTAGGGAATTCTTCAACCAGAAGAATAGGGCGACTGATCGGGCTAGGACCAACTGGAGCCTTTCAATTAAGAAACATGTGGATACCTCTCTGGAGTCCCTTCGGATCCAGATGAGAGAGTGGCGGGCATATTGTAGAAGTAAAGGTAAAGCGTCATATCCCATGCACCTTGAGGTTCCTACTGCCGAGTCTTTCTCTACCTTTTATGCCTGTGAGAAAGTGGGGATTGACAACGAGAAGCCTGATTTGGGACCCGTCCCCGGGACTGATTATAGCGCCTGGATGGTCGATGAAGAGGATGATGCGATTGCGTGGCCTTCGGATGACAACCTTTTGAGTGAATACGTGATGGAACTTGATCCAGATGTCGGCGGAAGCAGCTCTCAACCCCTAGCGCCACCCCCTTGAGTTTTTATTAAATTGCTTCAAGTCTTTTTGTAACTATATTTGTATTCACTTTTCCCCTATATACATACAGACTTTTATTCTTATATTCTTATATTGTTCTACTTTCCTGTTCGACACGCATAAATGGGGCAATCTAAATTCGTTTTGCCCGCTTGTACTTAGCTATCTTCGAATATATGGATCCTTCGGGAATCCCTAGCTTTACTTTGACCGAGTGCCTTATTTTCTGGCCGTTTAGTCGACTAGACTGAGTATCTTATTTAACTGGTAACTAATTTTAGCCGAGTATCTTATGTAACTGGCATTTCAATCAATTAGACCGAGTATCTTATTTAACCGGTAACTAATTTTAGCAAAGTATCTTATGTAAATGGCCTTTTAATCAATTAGACCGAGTATCTTATTTAACCGGTAACTAATTTTAGCCAAGTATCTTATGTAACTGGCTTTTATCCTTCGATTTTTTAGGTTGTTTTACCTCAATGTTACGCCGAGGCTCGCCACGACCATACGTTAAGGCCCTTACATAAGTCACCTATGACGTCTCCCGGTTTTATCTGTGCAAGGTTTTGCCGAATTATTGGGGTACTTTGTACCGGCCAACACGGCTGCGCATCTCACTAGTCTTTCTAGCGGCGCTCCGAGCAGTTTTCCAGTTATTCTAGTGCCTCGGTTTTGCCTTTTTGCTAAGGGATGCGTTCGTATCGCCTTAACTAGGCGGGCACGCTACTATAGCTTTTCCGCCCTTCGAGCACCACTCGTCCACTCTTTCGCGGCCTTATAGCGCCCGAATCTTTTTGGTGTTTATTCGGTTGACTTTTAAGTGGCCGCTGTTGAAATGTTGCTCATGGATTTTATCGATTCCACTGAATTACTCCGTACTAGCAACTGAACTTTATTAGATGATCAACATGATTATGAAATCAACAAATAAATCTGAAATAATTAAAGCGGAAACTAAAAACTAAGCTAAAGCAGAATAAATTAATTATAAAACCATGGTCGGATTCCTTAGGGATAGAAAATCTTTAGATATTGTGCGTTGCATGGTCGGGGTACCAGGCTACCCTCTGGTCGGGCTATCATGTAGGCCCCGTGCCCTACAATTTCTTTGATGATGTTTGGCCCTTCCCATTTATCGACAAGAGATCCCGATGATTTATCTTTGGTATTCGGGGATACTCTTCTTAGCACTAAATCTTCGAGTTGGAATCTCCGCTCCCGAACGTGGGAATTGTAGTACCTCGCAGCCCTTTGCTGGTACGCGAAATTTCTTACTTGCGCTGCATCTCTGATCTCCTCAAGCTCGTCTAAGTTCTGCTGCATCATATCTATATTGTGCTCGGGGCTGTATAGCTGAATCCTGGGGGATGTAAAAGTTATTTCTGCTATGATAACAGCCTCTGTCCCAAATGCCAGCGTAAAAGGAGTCTCCCCCGTGGACGACCTTACAGTTGTTCGGTATGCCCATAGTACTTCGGGTAGTTTGTCTGCCCAGCCACCTTTCTTTGCCTCTAGTTTTGCTTTCAGTGTGTGCTTGATCACTTTATTCACAGCTTCTGTCTGGCCATTGGTTTGAGGGTGAGCAGGCGATGCATAGTAGTTTGCGATCTTGAATTCTTCGCACATTTATCTGAACTTCTTATTGTCGAATTGGGTTCCATTGTCAGTTATAATGATACTCGGGATCCCGAACCTATATATTATGTTCTTCTTGACAAAGTTGGTGGTGTTTGCCTCAGTGATGTGTACAAGTGCCTCTGCTTCTGCCCATTTGGTGAAATAGTCCACTGCCACAATGGTGTGCTTTGCCCCTCCCTTTGTTCCTGTGGGCATTGGTCATATTAGGTCGAGTCCCCACATGGCAAAGGGCCAAGGTGAGGTTAAGCTTTTAAGTAATTCTGGGGGTCGCCGAATGTCGTTTGTTATTCTTTGGCATGTTTCGCAACTCTCTGCGAATCGCTACGCCTCCGCGAACAAAGTCGGCCAGTAGAATCCTTGCCTAAGTACCTTGTGTGCTAGGCTTTTACCCCCGGTATGGTTCCCATACACTCCGCTGTGGACGCTTTTTAGGATCTCTCCGGTTTCTTCGCCGGCAACACATCTTTGCAACACTTTTGAGAATCCTCTCCTGTATAATTCTCCCCTCAGAATTGTGTACCGGGTTGACCTGTATCTGATGCGTTTAGCTTCCACAGCGTCCTCCGGTAGTATGTTTTCCTCCAAGTACTTTATGAGTTTGTATGTCCAGTCGCCTGGGCTGGGATGGGTTGGATCTCTGCTATCATGATTTCCTCGGATTCTGCTGTACTTGGTTTAGTCAGATGTGCCACTGATATTGCTTTGGATCTGATACTTGTGGTGGCTGAAGCTAGTTTGGACAAAGCATCTGCTTTTTTGTTCTCTTCCCGAGGGATCTGAGAGATTCTGTACACTTTGAACTTTCTAAGTAGCCTCTTTGCAATGCCAAATAAGCTATCATGTGCTCTTCCCTTGCCTGGTATTCGTCCAGTACCTGATTAACCACGACTTGTGAATCGCTGTAAATTTCCAGCTCGTCTGCCCCTAATGCTATGTAGACCCTTAGGCCGGCCAACAAGGCTTCATACTTTGCTTGATTATTGGTTGCTTTGAAATCGAATCTCATGGCACACTCCACAGTATCTCCCTCGGGGATTGTTATGACTATTCCTGCCCCGCTGCCATGTGTGTTTGATGATCCGTCTACATGCAATTTCCATTGGAATTTACTAGTCTGTTCATCTTCCATTGTCCTTCTTACCTCGGCGTCTGGCTCGGTGAATTCTGCTATAAAATCAGATACCGCCTGCCATTTGATTGCCGCTTTGGGTGTGTATCTGATGTCGTATTCGCTGAGTTCCACTGCCCATTTGGTCAGCCTTTCTGACACCTCCGGCTTTTAAAGAATGAGTTTCAGTGGGCAGTCTGTGTACACCTCTATTGTATGCGCTTGGAAATATGGCCTCAATTTCCTGGCCGATGTGATCAAAGCTAGCGCTATTTTTTCTACCGACGAATACCTGGTTTCTGCTGGTAACAATGTCTTGCTTGTGTAATACACTGGTTTTTGTATTCCTTCCTCTAATTGGATCAATACCGAACTTGTCGCCACTTCTGTAACCGAGAGGTATAAGTACAATGTTTCTCCCACCACAGGTTTTGAAAGGATGGGTGCTCTCCCCAAATACTCTTTCAATTTCTGAAAGGTTTCTTCACATTCTGTACTCCATTCGAGCCCTTTTCCCTTTTTTATTGCCTTGAAGAATGGGGCGCACTTGTCTGTTGATTTGGCTATGAACCGGTTGAGTGACGCAAGACATCCCGTCAGCCTTTGTATATCTTTCAACGTCTTTGGTGAAGCCATTCCTTCTAGTGCTTTGATCTTCTCGGGATTTACCTCAATTCCTCTTTGGTGCACCTGAAAACCTAGAAACCTTCCCAACGGTACTCCGAATACACATTTACTAGGGTTGAGCTTCATTTTATACTTCCTCAGGACGTCAAAGGTTTCATTCAAATCTTCAGAATGTTTTTCTGTCGTAGTGCTCTTGGTCAACATGTCATCCACATAGACCTCCATGTTTCTCCTAATCTGCTGAACGAATACCCTGTTCACCAACCTCTGGTACGTTGCCCCAGCATTTTTTAATCCGAATGGCATCACTTTGTTGCAATACAACCCTTGATCCGTGGTAAAAGATGTTTTTTCTTCGTCTGTTTTGTTCATCCGGATCTGATTGTATCCCGAGTAAGCATCCATGAAACTAAGTAGTTCGTGTCCTGCTGTTTGATGTGTAAAATCGTGTTATAAAAACCTAACTCGCAAGTGCACGAATCGTGAGATAAGTACAGCGACAAGTAGGGATCGTTCCCACGAGGAAAAGTGATCTATCGACTAAAACCAATTCTAATTAAAGCTAAGCAATTAACAGTAACCAAGAGATTTCAGATTGATTTGATTGATTTGAGATTAAAACTAAATTAAACTAAGAAAACAATTAACAAGAATATGAGAATGAGATCAAGAGGTGAGAGGACTAGGTCATCAATGCTCCCCAACTATGTTTACTCAATGCTTCGAATTGACTTTCACAAAGAATGTTAATCAAGTTAAGGGTTCGTTCTTAAATCATGTATCATTAGTGCTATGTGGTCCTGGGATAAATTAAGTATTTCTACTACAATCAATAGCAAACCCTGCATATAGACCATAACAGAAAATACATCAACCATACACCAAGCGTTTCTCAATCAAGTAAATAGCAAACCCTGCATATCAACTATAACCTACAACCCACAAAGCACACAATCAAGTATTCTCAACCACAGTCCTTAGCAAACCCTGCATAAAAACTATGGTCGAGAACCCATTAAGCACAAGAACAAGAGAACCAAAGATAACGTGCAATAACCTGCTACGATAAATTCATTCATTCAATTGATTATTGGTTGAGACTGGTGAAACCCCACACATCCCTCAACCTTTACATATAAACCCTAGATTCAAGACTAGCACAAATCATGCATAGACAAGAAGAAATCCCAAATTGAATGAAACGAAACTTGAATTACTAAATCATAGTCAATCCTAACACAGAGTATTCATAGAGGTTCACATTGAATCCCTAGTATGGATTTAGTTACACATAGTTGAAATAAAAAGAAGAGAGAAGTAGTTGATAGAACCCATGGAAATTGTAGACAATCTTCCAATCTCTGATGCAGCAAATCTTCTCCTTCGTCTTCAAATCTTCCGTATGTAAGATGAAAGAAAAGTTGTTGAGTGATTTAGGTTGTAACTTGAGGCTGAAGAACTGTTTCTCGGACGAACCCTTTTTAGGAGGAAAACCCCTCTATTTATATCTGCTCGGGCTTCGGTGGAGAAACCTGATTAAAAACCAACTCTTTAAGGCAGACCGCTGCCTGACCGCTGCCACTTTGGCAGCGGTGTGGCAGCGGTTTGGCCTATCTTTGCAACCGCTGCCACTTTGGCAGCGGTATGGGAGCGGTTTGCCCAGCGACCTCCTCTGCCCCAAAAACGCTGCGACGCCTCTCTCATAAAATAGCAGCGGTGCGAGAGCGATTTTTGCTCAATTTAGAAAAGACCCTTGACTTCATCAAAATTGCACTTTTTATCTGAATTTCTTCAAATATATCAATCTGGTCCAAAAACCTGAAATCACTCAAACACACCCATTAAAGCGCTCAAAGGCTCAAGTAGCAAGCAATTGATTGGCGGAATGGGGATCAAATATATATACAATAAATGACCGATCAAATACCCCCAAACCTATCTTTTGCTAGCCCTCGAGCAAAATATAAAACAAAAACCTAAAAACTAAACCTAAGAAAAACAAAAAAAACAAACTAAGCCACTTTCGTAGGGAACACGATAGCATTGAGCGTATACTACAAGCCTTTAAACCTCTAGGTGTCCCTAGAGGAGGAGTTTTGTCTCCTGAGGGTTTACAGCTATGACACCCACAAACATATCCAGCGACTTCCTATCATCCAAAATACCACAAAATGCGCCCAAGTTGAGACAACATGCAAATACCAATAAGCAAAGACTAATACCTAGCCATAAATTTGAAAACACTGCATACTTTGAATAGAAAAGCCCAGACTCAAACATTTTAGCTTAGAGGACACATCATCAAATGCCATAGATATAATTCGCCTCGACTCTACTTCTCACGGATGTCGCTCATAATTCACACAGATCCTAGGCACAATCTCTCATCAAGCATATGCGACTGGAATTATGCACAATAAATATCAAGAGTTATCGCATATGAATATATCAATAAAAGAACGCTTGATTTGTATGCAAAAGATCTCATGAATTGAATCAAACATTATGAACAAGATAAACACATGCTCTATCTCTACTTTCATAACAAGGATAACCAGCAGATCAAAAAGACTTAATTTAGGTTGTAATGGGGCCATTGGGTGAGGGCTCAAGAAAGAACGGGAAATTAGAATTCAACAACCTAGGATCATATCTTGAGAGTCTTCCATTACCTTTCCGGCTTCTCACAGATGTCTTGGTCTCCTGTCTAAGTGGAATGACACCACTTGATGTTGTTTCATTCTTCAGACCTCACCTTCCTTTCTTTGTCACACTCCTTTTGAGTAAATACAAACATTGCAATACAACTTGACTTTATTGCACCCATAAGTCTTTTCTTATTTTTTATTTTTTTTTTTTTCATCTTTTTTTTTTTTTTTTTTTTTTTTTTTTTTTTTTTTTTGAACCAAACTTTGGCAACACTGACTTTGGCTTCGAACCTTTTGGATTGAATGCAGCTCTTCTTCTTCTCGGTCTTTAGCATTGAAATCTGCACACAGTTACGTGCAGAAATAGCACACTTTCTTCATTTTCTCAAAATATGATCCCAAGCTATAGGGTCAGGTTTAAGATATCGGCTCATAAGGTCACAGTTGATGTGGTGAAGAAATAAAAAGGCTATAGTGTTTGGCTTCAAACAGGGCTATGGAGCACACACACATAAGGTAGGAAATATTTCAGGCCTTTTAAGTAGCTAAAGCACACATAGTCTATTATCACTTCCACTGGTTCGTCTTACTCGAGATCAAAATATAACATGTGAAATCTTTTATGATGATTGTTCTATAATGCTCAATGTACTACCTATAGAGATCGAATCTAATGCTAAGAACCTACTGAGTGTTTAAGAGTAGAAACAACAGGACCCTCATAGTATGTCATTTATGTACGCTTTTTGGTTTAGTGAACTCACAAGGGTAGTCTCCACTATTAATCATGGCAATTCAATTCAGCATCCTATCCACTATCATATCAGAGTATGTCATATGTTTTGAAAACTGCAATGTAGTACTCTAAATGGCCAAATGTTAGTGTAAACTCATTGAGAAAAGCATATTATCTCTAGGCACACTTCAAAGCACTTTGTCTTGAAAGACACTGGAACGACAGACTCTAAAACAAAAGAGTCACACCCCCAAACCTAAATCCAACATTGTCCTCAATGTTTGAAAATGAAAATATGACAACATGAATAAAGACAAGGCAGCGCGAATTGAACTCAACCAAGCAGAAAATAAACAAAGTCAAACTCAATAAACATAATCCTCAAAAGTTAAAACTAAGAAACACAATATTTAAAAGTGATAAGAAAGAGAAAAAGAATAGATAAAGAAAAAAAAGAAAAAGGAAAAAGAAACATATCAGTCTGTAGACACAGGTCCGTCTACAGTGTCTCTAGGAGTCGTCTTCACGCTGCTGGCTCGAGCCAGGCCCGAGAAATTCCTCTCCATGAGGATCGGTAAAGTAATCTCCAAACTGGGCTGCAGTATCTGGAACTGAAAGAGCCGCACCTGGAAAATGGGAGGAAGATGGGTCAGAAGACTGGGTGGGTCGAACTACGGCCCGATGGATCTCATCGATCGAAATCTGCATGGCGTCAAACCGTGAGTACATGTCGCTTCTCAAACCGGCGACCTCGGAACGGACATAGTCCTGCATCGTGGAAAGCATGTACTCGACCCACTCCGGCCTCTGCTGCGATGATCCGGCTCCGGCATCTCCAAACGCCTGCTGAGCTGGGTGTGGACTCTGCTGGTCCTCATCCTGCGGAATCTGCTCCTCCTGAATATCATCCCCCCGACGCCTCTTCCGCACAGTGGTCTCGCCAATCTGAGGGAGGCCGCGCATAGTCGCCTGAGTGTTCCATGTAAACAGGCAAAGCGGAGTGTCGGGCTCCGACGTGTCATCCCGAGAATCATTGTCGACCACCAAACCTGCTGCAGCACACATAGCAGTAATCAGACAGGGGAAAATCATACTAGTACCCGTTTGTCGCCCACAGCCTCGAATCTCCTTCCTAATGAACCCGGCAACATCAATGTATCTCCCTGTCCTGATGGCATAAAGAATCTGAGAGGCCTCCTTGAAGATCTCCCCTGTGTGGCTCGACGGCTTCAACGAAGCCGAAATGAAGAGGTTCCAAAAAGCGCTGTCCAAATGCAGGTCACCCCTCAGTAACCTCTGCCCATTCCACCTAGCTGCTCCCTCTTTGCGAAGCGCACATCCAAGGTCATACTTGTTCGGCCATGCGGTCTCAGCATCCTCCATAGGGGTCAGTCCATAATACTCATTGATCGCCTCTGCTGTGATCACCACTGGCACCCTCCGAACCATCACCACCCCGTGTGTGGAGAACTGAGTGTCCACCATGTTGGCATAGAACTCACGGGCTAAGGTGATGTTGGCATTGCAGGGCCGCCGAACATATCCTGACCATCCTCTGGCCTCTACGGTGGCAGGGATAGGAGTATCGCCTAACTCCTCTAGTGCTATCCCCCTCTCTAGAATGAACTTCCTCTCCTTCTTCAATCTGTCTCTGTAATCAGGATTGCCTACATATGACGGCTCAACTGGCCGTTTGTCTCTCCTCCTACTGGGGTCCGCAGGAGCATGGCCTCCTCTGAATGCGGTCCTCACCATACCTGGGGAAAATTGAAGCACATGCAGCTAATAAATTTACAGGTTTGAGGCAAACAGTATAACATCAAGTCAGCAGCACTTCCAATAAACAGTCACTATATCACAACTACCAAAAAGGCCCGTACATTCTCCACTTCATGTTCATAAACACCACCAACACACAGAGAAGTTTAACAAAAGCTAACAGTGAAGCACATAAACATTCTATCAATTGCTAAACCTACGTGTTGTCATTCAGAGGTTGCCCAAATTCTATCTAACTAGTTCCTACTCCGAAATAACTGTCAATTATAGTTCCCAATTAAGCACATTCATCAGAAAAGAAGACTATACATGCAGATGAATTCGTATATTGAACAAAAATCGACAGAGAATAGCATATATTAGAACAAGAATGAAGTAAACATTAAACTAATTTAGCAGAGTTATGGAGCATACCTTAGCCTGGAGCGTGAATGGAGGTAGAAGAGAAGGGAAGAAGAGAGAAAAGAGAGAAAATCAAAAGAGAGAAACTGCTGGTCTGTCGCACGAAGCGACCTTATAAAGGGCCCAAAACCGCTGCCACACCGCTGCCAAAGTGGCAGCGGTTAGGCAGCGGTCACTCCTTATTGGTCAGGGGGACGGTGGCATTAAACTCACCGTTTGACTAAGGACCGCTGCCACTTTGGCAGCGGTAAGGAAGCGCCCAGGCAGCGGTTCACATCAGGTGTGACCGCTGCCATACCGCTTTGATGACCAATCAGAAAAATAGGAGCGGTCAGGCAGCGGTTTTGGGGCAGAGAGGACCGCTTCCCAAAACGCTGCCACACCGCTCTGACTTGCACAGCGGAGTGCATCAGGTGCAGAATTCCTCCTTTTGACCAAAATTTATTTATTTATTTATTTATTTATTTATTTATTTTTTTTTTTTTTAGGACGAAAATATAAAAGTTACCTGGGTGGGTTGCCTCCCACCGAGCGCTTTATTTAACGTCTGGGCAAGACGCATAAGAGCCTTACGGCTCATTGAGGCGGGAAAACTCATCAATCCTTAGCTTGGATGCACTCAGGTATGGCTTGAGTCGGTGGCCATTAACCTTAAATCTCTGTTGACCGACAAGACTTTCAATCTCCACAGCTCCATGCTGGAAAACCTGAGTAACCCTATATGGACCCATCCACCGCGACTTCAGCTTCCCTGGAAACAACCGTAACCTTGACTGATACAAAAGGACAAGCATCCCCGGTTGGAATTCCTTCCGAAAGATTTTGCTATCATGCAGTTTCTTCGTCCGTTCTTTGTATATTTTGGCATTCTCATAAGCATTGTCCCGAAGCTCCTCAAGCTCACTCATCTGCAATCGTCGTTCCTCCCCTGCCTTATCTAAGTCGAAGTTCAACTTCTTCAGTGCCCAATAGGCATTGTGTTCCAACTCCACAGGTAGATGACAAGCCTTCCCGTATACTATCCTATAAGGACTCATACCGATCGGCGTTTTGTAGGCAGTTCTGTACGCCCATAACGCATCATTAAGCTTGGTTGACCAATCCTTTCGATTTGGTTGCACTGTCTTCTCCAATATCTGCTTAATCTGCCTATTGCTCACCTCCACTTGTCCTGAAGTTTGAGGATGATATGGGGTTGCCACTTTGTGTTTGACACCATATTTCTTCATCAGAGAGGCAAAAACCTTGTTACAAAAATGGCTCCCACCATCACTTATAATCGCACGTGGTGTCCCAAATCTAGCAAATATGTTCTCCTTCACGAATTTCACCACCACGTTGCTATCATTCGCCTTGGTTGCAATTGCTTCAATCCACTTCGAGACATAATCCACAGCTACCAGGATGAATGTGAATCCGTGCGAGGATGGGAAAGGACCCATAAAATCAATTCCCCACACGTCGAATATTTCTATCACCAACTGACTGGAAAGGGGCATCTCATCCCGTTTGCCAATGTTCCCCGTTCTCTGGCACCTGTCACAAGAAATACAAAAAGTATAAGCATCTTTGAATAAAGAGGTCCAGAAGAAACCTGATTGGAGAACTTTCAGAGCAGTCTTCTTGGCACTAAAGTGCCCTCCACAGCTAAGGTCGTGGCAGAATTTCAGCACATCTTGCTGCTCCTCTTCAGGGACACATCGCCGGATGATCTGATCAGCGCCATATTTGAACAGGTATGGCTCATCCCAAAAGTACTGCCTGGAAAGGGAGATGAATCTTCTTTTTGCTTGAGAATTCAGGTCGGCTGGTACGATGCCATTAGCAAGATAGTTCACTATGTCTGCGTACCATGGATCTTTAGCTCTCACATGCATCAGCTGTTCATCTGGAAAGTTCTCGTTTATTGGTATCAGCTTGGTACTTTCTTCTCCCGTTTCCTCTTCCACTAGACGAGAAAGGTGGTCAGCTACCACATTCTCGCTGCCTTTCTTATCCCTGATTTCCAAATCAAACTCTTGCAACAAAAGGATCCACCGGAGTAATCTCGGTTTCGCTTCCTTTTTTGTTAGTAAATATTTCAAGGCAGCATGATCAGAATAAACAATTACTTTAGACCCAATCAAATATTGACGAAATTTTTCTAGGGCACTAACAACAGCAAGTAATTCTTTTTCTGTAGTGGAGTAATTTAACTGTGCATCATTCAGAGTGCGACTAGTGTAGTAAATAACATGTGGCAATTTATCTACTCGCTGTCCTAAAACAGCACCTACAGCATAGTCTGACGCATCACACATTAGTTCAAATGGAAGTGACCAATCAGGAGGCATAATTACAGGAGTAGATGTCAGTTTATCTTTCAGAGTTGTAAAAGCATGCATACATTCATCATTGAAATCAAATGTAGATTCCTTGGTCAACAGATTACACAGGGGACGACTAATTTTTGAAAAATCTTTTATAAAACGCCTGTAAAAACCTGCATGACCAAGAAAACTCCTCACACCCTTTACCGAAGTAGGAGGTGGAAGTTTAGCAATTACTTCAATCTTAGCTCTATCTACCTCTATGCCTTTATCAGATATCACATGCCCTAGCACTATTCCAGATTTCACCATAAAGTGACTTTTCTCCCAACTAAGAGTTAAATTAGTCTCAGTGCATCTTTTCAAAACATTAGTTAAATTATCAAGGCAGTGGTCAAAAGAATTACCAAAAACAGAAAAATCATCCATAAATACCTCGATATACTTCTCTAACATGTCGGAAAAGATCGACATCATGCATCGTTGGAAAGTGGCAGGGGCATTGCACAACCCAAACGGCATTCTTCTGTAGGCAAAGGTACCGAAAGGACAAGTGAACGTCGTCTTCTCTTGATCCTCTGGAGCGATGGCAATCTGATTATATCCTGAAAAACCATCCAGGAAACAATAATAAGCATGTCCCGCCAAACGCTCAAGCATCTGATCGATGAACGGCAAAGGGAAGTGATCCTTCTTTGTTGCCGTGTTAAGCTTGCGGTAATCTATGCACACCCTCCATCCTGTGGTCTTCCTTGTAGGGATCAACTCATTGTTCTCATTCGCCACCACTGTGATTCCAGACTTCTTTGGCACAACATGAACCGGACTTACCCAATTACTGTCAGATATAGGGTATATAATACCCACTTTGAGTAGCTTTAGGACCTCTTCCTTGACCACCTCCTTCAAGTTCGGGTTAAGTCTTCTCTGAGCTTCTCTAGATGGCTTCACACCCTCTTCCAAAAGAATGTGATGCATACAAATGGTAGGGCTTATTCCCTTGATATCTGCAATGGTCCATCCAATGGCGGCTTTGTGCTCCTGTAGTACTGCCAAGAGTTTCTCTTCTTTTTCTGACTCTAAATCTGAAGCTATAATCACTGGAAGAGTCTCATTCTCGCCTAGGAATGCATATTTGAGGTTAGAAGGAAGTTGTTTCAGCTCCAATGTAGGGGGAGAGCTAATCGATGGGACTAACGACTTGTTGATCTCATCCTTCACTTCAGCACACACTTCCTCTATGTCAGAATCCTCATTTGAAACTCCTATCTGTTGAAATTCTTCATCCTCTTCAAACACATCACAAACCCAATCTAACAATTCTTCAGATATATCTTCTAACAACTCATCCTGCACTGCTGACTTTACCACTTCAATTGCATTACATTCAACAGAATAACAATCGTCTGCTGCTTCAGGGAACTTCAGGGACTCAAAGACTTTAAACTCTACAGTCTCATCTAACACAGTCATCGTTAGCTTCCCATTCTGGACATCAATAAAAGTTTTTGCAGTTGCCATAAAGGGTCTCCCTAAAAGAATAGGCTTACAGTTCCTATCTTTGGCACCTTCATCCATATCTAGCACCACAAAGTCAGCAGGTATAATCAGATTTTCTACCTGCACTAGCACATCTTCCACATAACCCTTAGGGTACCTTACAGACCCATCAGCCAACAGAAGCGACATGGTTGTCTTTTTCAGATCATTCAAACCCAATTGCTCATAGATAGTTGTCGGCATTAAGTTGATGCTGGCTCCTAAGTCTAGCATAGCTCTCTCCAGAGTTGTACCACCAATAGTAATGTTAATGCAGAAACTACCTGGATCTTGAAGCTTTGGTGGCAGTGACTTTTGAAGGACTGCATTAGCACTTCCGGTCATGAACTCCTGATGATTCTCCACAAATCTTGTTTTGTAAGTGTGAAGGCTCTTGAAAAACTTAGCATATGCAGGCATCTTCTGAATCATCTCCAACAGGGGCAAGTTGACATTGACCTTGGAAAGGATGTCATATATGTCTTTGTAAGACTTTTCCAACTTGCTCTTTTGCAGTCTCCCTGGGAATGGAATGGGTGGCACATAAGGATTTGCTGACTTGTGTAGAGGTGGTGAGTCTTTGGATTTTTCCACCACTACCTCATCCTCCTTGTGTTTGAGCTTTTCTTTTGAAGAACCTGAAACAGTAATAGGTTTATCAGAAAGTTCAGCAGGTAAATTATCAGTTAGCACCTTACCATTTCGGAGAATTGTCATAGCTTTAGCTTGCTCAGTGTAACTTGGAAATTTTCCTTGCTCCATTCTTTGTTGAGCTTCAGCTAGTTGCCCAACTTGAATCTCTGTCTTCTTTATTGACGCATTAATATTCTGAAATTGTACGTCATACCTCTGGGTTAATTGCTGGATTTGCTGATGCGTGTGCTGCTGCAATTGCTGTGATTGCTGCTGCATTTGTTGCTGCATTTGCTGCTGCATGTCCAGTGATTGTTGCTTGATTTGCTGCTGCAGTTGCTCCAGTAATTCTTCCATTGAAGGCTTCTTTGGTTGAGATTCAAAGTTCTGATGAGCACCGGTGTTTCTGCTGTTGTTTCCCCATTGGTTACCAGTGTTCTGATTGTTCGACCATGAAAAATTAGGATGATTCCTCCACCCGGGATTGTAGGTGTTGGAATATGGATCATTCCTAGGTCTGGGGTTGAAATTGTTCATGGCATGAACTTCTTCTTCTTCAGATCCATGACCTGCTGCCTGGTGCTCTCCCATAAACACCTTTTGTTTCAGTTGACCAATTTCAGTAGCAAAAGAATCTATCTTCTTCATTATCTGTGTCATTTGAATAGAACTCTCTGTGCCAGCATCCACTGTGTAGATTCCCTTCTTTCTTCTGGAGTTCTTATGACGAGAATTCTGAGCTAACTTCTCAAAGATCTCGTACACCTCATCAGGCTGCTTGTCATACATAGATCCACCACAGGCATTGTTCACTAGAAGTCCTGAAACTTCAGTCAGACCATCATAAAACCACTGACACAACTGATTCGTCAGAAACCCATGCTGAGGACAGTCCCTGGTGTATTTCTTGAAACGCTCCCATGCCTCATAGAAAGTCTCGTTATCTTGCTGCATGAAACTCGAAATCTTAGCTCGGATTTCACTGGTCTTCTGAGGTGCATAAAACTGATCAGTCAGCTTTTCTCGCACTTCATCCCATGTTCTCAAAGATGCAGGAGGCAAAGTTAACAGCCAAGCTTTCGCCTCTCCTTTCAATGCATGTGGAATGCATCTCATCCGCAGCTGATTTTCAGTTATCCTGTAGTTAGGGAAGGACTGAATTACTCCATAAAACTCTCTGAAGAACAAGAGTATATCTTCATCTGGTAATCCATGGAAACTGGGCAGCTGATTGTAATGACTACTCTTCAGCTCATAATTCCTTGCTGCCGGTTCTAGCACAATGCACAAAGGGTCATTGCTCACAACTGGTCTACTGTAATCCTTCATAGTTCTGATAGGTTCTGGCTCATACACTGGATTAGGAACAAGGTTAGGGGCCTGTTGCACCCTCTCTTGATTCTGTTCCTGATTTCGCTCGTCTTCCATTACTAAATTTCTGATACGATCTATGTTATCGTTCAAAGGTAGTAATTCTCCCTGTTGAGATCTTCTACCTTGCATCTGCTGTCAAAAATCTGCAATGAGACAAACAAATCACTAGTAAACTCCGAAAAGAAAAAGAAAAAGAATGAATAAAAAGAAAAATCTAAAAAGCTAAAAATTAATGACTCGACTACCTGAACTAATAAATCTATTAACTAAAACTAAAACTAGAAATAACCAATAAATTCACTAGATTCCCCGGCAACGGCGCCAAAAACTTGATGTGTAAAATCGTGTTATAAAAACCTAACTCGCAAGTGCACGAATCGTGAGATAAGTACAGCGACAAGTAGGGATCGTTCCCACGAGGAAAAGTGATCTATCGACTAAAACCAATTCTAATTAAAGCTAAGCAATTAACAGTAACCAAGAGATTTCAGATTGATTTGATTGATTTGAGATTAAAACTAAATTAAACTAAGAAAACAATTAACAAGAATATGAGAATGAGATCAAGAGGTGAGAGGACTAGGTCATCAATGCTCCCCAACTATGTTTACTCAATGCTTCGAATTGACTTTCACAAAGAATGTTAATCAAGTTAAGGGTTCGTTCTTAAATCATGTATCATTAGTGCTATGTGGTCCTGGGATAAATTAAGTATTTCTACTACAATCAATAGCAAACCCTGCATATAGACCATAACAGAAAATACATCAACCATACACCAAGCGTTTCTCAATCAAGTAAATAGCAAACCCTGCATATCAACTATAACCTACAACCCACAAAGCACACAATCAAGTATTCTCAACCACAGTCCTTAGCAAACCCTGCATAAAAACTATGGTCGAGAACCCAT
Organism: Acer campestre; assembly: GCA_954870605.1. NCBI lineage: Eukaryota > Viridiplantae > Streptophyta > Magnoliopsida > Sapindales > Sapindaceae > Acer > Acer campestre. Next base: position 10,637,970 of record OX940810.1, on the reverse strand, counting down.
TAAGCACAAGAACAAGAGAACCAAAGATAACGTGCAATAACCTGCTACGATAAATTCATTCATTCAATTGATTATTGGTTGAGACTGGTGAAACCCCACACATCCCTCAACCTTTACATATAAACCCTAGATTCAAGACTAGCACAAATCATGCATAGACAAGAAGAAATCCCAAATTGAATGAAACGAAACTTGAATTACTAAATCATAGTCAATCCTAACACAGAGTATTCATAGAGGTTCACATTGAATCCCTAGTATGGATTTAGTTACACATAGTTGAAATAAAAAGAAGAGAGAAGTAGTTGATAGAACCCATGGAAATTGTAGACAATCTTCCAATCTCTGATGCAGCAAATCTTCTCCTTCGTCTTCAAATCTTCCGTATGTAAGATGAAAGAAAAGTTGTTGAGTGATTTAGGTTGTAACTTGAGGCTGAAGAACTGTTTCTCGGACGAACCCTTTTTAGGAGGAAAACCCCTCTATTTATATCTGCTCGGGCTTCGGTGGAGAAACCTGATTAAAAACCAACTCTTTAAGGCAGACCGCTGCCTGACCGCTGCCACTTTGGCAGCGGTGTGGCAGCGGTTTGGCCTATCTTTGCAACCGCTGCCACTTTGGCAGCGGTATGGGAGCGGTTTGCCCAGCGACCTCCTCTGCCCCAAAAACGCTGCGACGCCTCTCTCATAAAATAGCAGCGGTGCGAGAGCGATTTTTGCTCAATTTAGAAAAGACCCTTGACTTCATCAAAATTGCACTTTTTATCTGAATTTCTTCAAATATATCAATCTGGTCCAAAAACCTGAAATCACTCAAACACACCCATTAAAGCGCTCAAAGGCTCAAGTAGCAAGCAATTGATTGGCGGAATGGGGATCAAATATATATACAATAAATGACCGATCACTGTTGCATCTACCAACTAGTCAATCCTTGGTAGTGGGAAACTGTCTTTCGGGCAAGCTTTGTTTAAGTCTGTGAAATCCACACACATATCCTCCATTGGTTGTTCTTTTTTCTTGACCAATACTACATTGGCTACCCACTCCGGGTACTTGACTTCTCTTATCGATCCTGCGGAAAGTAGCTTCTCCACTTCTTTCTTGATTGCGACGCTTCTCTCTGGATTGAACAACCTTCTCTTTTGTACCACTGGTCGGGACTCTGGGTTGATGGAGAGGCAACGTGATATCACTTTTAGGTCCACCCCCAGCATATCTTCGTGACCCCAAGCAAAAACATCCTCATAACTTCTTAGCAGTGTGACAAGCTGGGTTTTGACATGTATATTTAAACTTGCCCCTACCTTCACTGTCCTACTTGGATCCTCCGGATTCAGCGCCACTTCTTCGATCGGCTCATCTTTTCTAACCTCAGGCTCTTCTCTGGGATCCAATTCAAATTCTTTCAGCATCTCTGCCTGCTCTTCAGGTTCTCCAACCTTTTGCTGGGCTGTTACTGCGTATACTTGGTGTACTTCCCTATCTCTATATACTGACAAGTTTGCTCTTCGGGCCATCTCTTGTGACCCCTTGACCACTCCTACGCCATATTCGGTCAGGAACTTCATCATGAGGGCATAGGTTGCTGTCACCGCCTTGGCTTTATTCAAAAATGGTCCCCCCAATAAGGCGTTGTACGGCCAGTTTTCTGTATCCACAACCACAAAGTCGAGTAGCACTGTTTTTTGGTAAGGAGCCTTCCCGATCTTCACGGGTAACTTCACCGTGCCAAGCGACCTTACTTCGACTCCTGTAAATCCTCTAAGGGGCATAGGAAATGGTTGTAGGTCTTTCCTATCTAGCCTCAGCTGGTCATATACTTCTGCACTTAGAATATCTGCTGAACTCCCATTGTCAATCAAAATTCGATAAACCTCTCTATGACCGATCCGTGCGCTGATCACTAGCGCATCATTTGGCCTAACATCTACTCTGTGTGAGTCGGCTTCTATGAATATGATCGGGTCCCAACCCTCCTTGATTTTCTTCGGGTCGGGTTCAATAGAATTGACGTCCAGGTCTCTCCGTGCCTCCATGGCCTCCCGGATTTCCTGTGTCCTTTCCCTGTTACTCTTGCCAGTCTTTGGTCCTCCAAAGATGGTGTTAATTGCTCCTTCATCCTCGGCTTTCTTGGGACTAAACTTTCTTGCCCGTTCGTCCTGTCGGCTATCCTTCTGTCCTTCCGCCCTGTCCACCTTTTTGAAGACAATGTCTTTCAAATGCCCTTCCCTAATGAGGGTTTCGATGTGGTCCCTTAGCTAGAAACACTTGGATGTCTCGTGCCCATTCTCCTTATGGAACCGGCAATATTTGGTGGTGTCCCTCCGAGCATTTATTGACTGCTTAGGCGGTTCTTTAGACATGTTCTTCTCTTCTAGGATTGCCAAGATTTCACTTTGATCTTTCTTCAATGGGGTATAATTTGTATATCTGCCTTGGAACCTCTGCCGCGGTTGATCGGTTTTCGGGTCGTATGCTCGCCGTCCATCCCGACCATCCCGCGCTTTATTCTTATGTTTGTCACCTTTGGTATCGAGCACCTTTGCTTGGTCTTTGGTTTTGGATCCCTCTGGGTGACCGCCATGCACGAAGTAACCTCCTGTTGCAATTTCTTCCTCTTCAGCCAGGGCGTAACCCATGTCTATCATATCAGCATAACTGGTTAGTCGGGCTCTTCTGAGGTCAAATGACAATTGGCCATTCTGAAGGTTATTGATGAACGCGGCAATTATTGCTTCGTCATTTGCACTCCCAATCTCGGACACTTACAGACCGAATCTCCCCAGATATCTCTTCAGCGACTCGTCTTTTCCCTGTTTGAGTTGGGATAAGTGGGCCACTGATTTTTTCCTGTGTACATTCCCGAGGAACTGCCTTGAGAAGGCTTTTCTCAGCTCACCGAAGCTGCTTATGCTTGCTGCTGGTAGTCTACCAAACCATCGGGAGCCTAGATCCCGAAGAGTCTGGGGAAAATTCAAACATAGCAGTGCGTCATTGTGGACATATTGCGCCATAGCGCTCCTATACCTCCGGACGTGTTCTTTTGGATCGGTATCTTTCTTGAACAGCTCAATGTGTGGCATCCTGAATCTCTCCAGGAAAGGCATCCTCAGGACCCCATTGGTGAAAGGGCTTCCAGATTCATCTTCTGACAGCTCATTACGCCCATATTGCCTGACTAAAACATCCATTTGTCGACGATTATTCTGAACTTCCCGGGTCAGACTCTGTATGAGTATGTCTCTGTCTCCTTCTGGTTCCCCTACCGCATTAAAATTTTGACTTATGGTCAGTTTTTGGCCCCTTTCCTCCGGATTCAACTCTCTACGATCTCGGTTTAGGACATGTAGCCGAACTGTGCCCCTTTGGCGCTTGCGATGATGATTCTGCTCAATTTCTTCCAATGATGACCGGTCTCTCCGATGACTGCACCTCCTAGGGTGATCTCGATCCCCAGCTATCCGATCTTGATCGTACCCTTTGTCAGAATCATTCCCCTCTCTATGCTCCCTACTTCTCATGGCCACTCTTTCGGATAATATCTCTGGTCTGCCTGTAGGATCTCGTCTTGCCTTTAGGGGTGCATCAGGCGTTGGTATCACCACTGCAGAACGTAATCTTGCTGCCTGTTGGTTTGGGGCGGACAGATTGTGAGGCGACATCAAACCTTCCGTGGCGGAAAGGTCAATTCCTTGCCTTGCTGCGTCTGATATAAGTTGTTGCGCGATTTCTTCATTAGTTATAGGGAAACGTTGAATACCAGCTAGGGCGGCTGACTGGTCTACCGTCGTTTGGGTGGCATCCGCTGTATTGAGCGCAGTGTCATCTTCCAACTCGTTACTTGGCATGCCTTGACTGTACCTAGAATCGCTACCATCTCCTTCGCCAGCCATTGTTGTCACAAATTTTCGGGTTTCCCCTTCTTCTAGCGCCAATTGTTGACGGTGATTTTTGATGGTCACCGAGTCAATGATTTATTTTCGAATTGCTATAGTTTATGAACGAGAACGATTAAAAATCAAGAAGAAATAACAAGCAATTACGTGGTAAAACTCCAATGATTGAAGAAACATCCACGGATTGTTGCCTTAGCAATGAAGCCAAATTCACTATGAAGAATGGATACAAGAATATTGCACTATAATCTCACTCTCTTTTGCTATTTCTCGCGTATCCCCTATTTGTGTAAAAATGGGGTATTTATACATGTTGTTATTAGGGTTTGGCATGTGATGCCCTAGTTTTGGGGTGTGTGTTCTAATCCTAAATGGATTCTGCTTCTTTCTTTGTAGTATATTTCCTGATTTGACTGAGTCCAAGTTTGATTCTGATTCTTCCTCCTTTATTTGCGGAGAAATTATCTGTTTCCTTACTCAAACTCTGAACTGCCACACCGTTGGTTATTGTGGAGACGCTGGTCGCTGATTATGTCCTATGTTTTGAATATGAACGCTGGTGACCATCTGTTTTATTGATTCCTGAGTATGCCCGAGTATGTGCCCGAGTAAGATTTACTGCCCGAGCTGATGGTCTTTGTTTATGGTCGGGCGACTTACTCTTTTTCCGAGTAAGTCGTCGTGGGGGATTTTTTGCTCCATAAGTTGACTTATCTTGACTCCTGCTTGCATAGCCTTATATGGTGATGACGTGTCCGCCATGACTATTTTTACCTATAACACTACCCATCATCTACCATATTTAGAAATAGATTGTAAGGAAATAAGAGAGGTCTTTGACTAATTTCGGACCAAGCATGGAGGGGAGCTCTTGGATGAGGTTTTCTTCAAGGGTTGTATCTCTTTTTACTCATTTCTTGCATTTCTTATTTTCTTGAATATATAATCCTTCATTTGGGAATATTTGTAAAATAACACACATGTTATTTATATAAAATTGTACTTATATTCATTTGGGTCTTATTCCATTCTTGTTATAATTATGAGTTAAGCTCTTATTAAGAATTTTATGTGTATGGATGGTTAGGAATTAATATGTGTTCATGATTGGGATTAGGATTAGATTAATGTAATTTAAGAGTAGTTTAATTAAACATCCCATGAATGTGTGTATGTTGATGAATGACTAGAAATTCCATGTTAGGAGTGATTTTGAGTGAATGAGAAATAGTTAGGGTAATTTTTTTGGAAGGGTTTTCTAGGTATGAACTTGGCTATTAGCTCTAAATTAAATTTGCTTAGGTTATATGTTCTTGAACATAAATGGTTCTTGATGACTCATTTTTTGTGTCGTTACCAAATTGCGAATTATCAAAAGAATGTTTATAAATGAATTCTTACGCAATATACTTTAAGTTATGAAAATGAGTATTGTGGTAAGCTTAAGATTCGTTCCACAGGGATTAGGTTAGATTAATCAATTTGCTATCTAATCTAAGTTAGTCTAACTAGTGTGCCATAAAGTAAATCATGATTAGTGGGATAGTGTGTGATTTGAGAAACCACCAAACAATGCATGTAAATAAATGTACAAAAATGTAAAGAGAATATGAATGGAGATAGAAATCCAATACAAACAACTTAGATAAGAAAATGAGTTTAAACAATTAAGAGAGATTTAGGGAAACGATAGAGTAGCTAATGGACCATTGAGCAATTCATACAAAACTTCATTAACGCACAATCTACATAATCAAGGACCGATCTCATTCGAAAGTGTTGTTTAGGTCGTCACTACGAACCCTAAACAACTTCCCACCAAAATGCCTAACCGATTAAGGACAGGGGGTCAAGGTGGGATCGGTTAGTGACGATCGAATGGCCTAGGCAATTGGGGTGATATCCCCACCAACAACCTAACCTATTCACTATGTGCTCTAATCAATCAAGTGTGTCAATAACTTAACCAATTTTATCACAAATAAATCCTACAACATATTGTAATCAACAAGTGTGTCAATACTCATTTAATCACATAAGTGCAAAATCTAATTAAAAAGTAAATAGAACTATAATCATGCAAACAAAATATTCAAAGCTTTAATAAATACTCAATGTCCAAATAATCTCTCAAATCATCCCCCTAAAATGGGGGTTTAATTACACATAATAACAAACAAGAAAATGAAGTAAAATGGAGAGAAATCACCCTTGGGTCTCTCTTGTAAGTTTGATCCTCCCTTGAGCTTCCTTGCTTGAATCTTGTGCAAAGATTGGGTGTTGAGGATGTGTCTAGATAGGTGAAGTCATATGGAAAGTGACAAAGGAAATGGGTGGAGAAGATGGAAAGAGAGGAATGATTTAGGTGGAGTAATCTAAGTGTTTATTGAAGAGAAGAATGGTAGGATTAGGAATGGTTGAAGAAGGAAGGTTTCTTGATGAACAAGAGTTGTCAAGAGTTGTCCATTCTCTATAAAAATGGTGTATTTATATGTTTTGAAGGCTAGGGTTAGAAATAGGCATGAAAGGACAAGAATACCCCTAAAAAATGGCTTGAAAACGTCCATTTTGCTGCTTCTAGAAAGTGGAGTTCGCCATGGGTCGCCATTTGGTCGCCGTGGCGACAGGGAGTGCGCAACAGTTACTAAAATGGGTATAACTTTCTGTAGAAGACTCAGAATCGCAATCCGTAAAAACCACTGGAAAGTAAAAAGTAGACTTCCGGGGCTTTCTGAATATATATACTTGGAAATGTGGTTTGATCTGAGGAGAGAGATATGCCTCTTTGAAGATGAATGATCTGTACACACTTTTTACAATTTCAACCCCTTTTGCCACCAATATTACTCCAATGCCTCTGAACTTTATAAAAACCTAAAAACACTTAATTCACACCATTAAATCATAGGATATTGCCCAAGATTCAAGCAAAAAGAGAAGAAAGTGAGGGCCAAAATCATACCAATTTTGGTTCGATCAATTCTTTAGCCATTTCTCACTCTAAAGGCTCTAGGTGAGTTATGGTTGGAGAAGAATTTGGTATATCCACTTTTGGGATTTTTATCCAAGTCATTGTACCTAACGTTGCTATCTACTTTACCAAGCTAATATTGAGGTTCAATTTGGCAAGGTCTTGTAGATTAGTTCACAAATACTAGTTGTGGTTTTGTGTTTGGGAGGTTCTCAACACACTCCTCAACCCTTAGCTCAAATGAATGGATACCCTAAGTTGGATTTAGGCTAGAACAAACCCTTGATTTGAGTGGATGTGCATAATGCCTAACAATCAATATATTGCACTTGTGTTTGGTGAACCTATTGACCCTTGTGTTACCATTAACCTACATCTCTCATATCCACCATTTTATTTGTCACTTTAAACACCATTCTTACTCTTCCAAATTCTCTTTGTTTATTTTCATTTCCATTCCCATTCTTTACACACACACACACACACACACACACACACTATTCTCACCATTTCCGCATTCTATTTACATGCTTACAATAAACACTAAAACTTGATACGGTTAACGGATCACACCTTTTTACAGAACGATATCCTTGCTTGTTGCTATACTAGTCACTAGCACTAGTGAGGTTGAATTTTAAATATAAATATTTTGACAAGCAAAACAACACTTGTCATTATTGCTAAGCATAATTTGACTTTTTGTGGAATCAATGAGAAAATTTACGAAGACAATTATGGTAACCTTTTGAGTTTAATTGAAATGATAGTAGAGTTTGATCTAGTAATGCAAGAGCATATTCAACGCATTAATCATAATGAGATTCATTATCTCTATGTTGGTCATAAAATTCTAAAATGAGTTGATTTCTTGATTAGCCTTTAATGTCAAAAGTGCAATCATCAAGAAAATCAAAAATGCAAAATATTTTTCAGTGATACTTGATTGTATTTCCGATATAAGTCACCAAGAACAAATTACTTTGATAATACGATGTTTAGACATATCCACTAGTACCATAAAAGTAGAAGAGTACTTTCTAGAGTTTTTAAAAGTGGATGATTCATGTTGTACTAAAATCTTTGGGTCTTGATATTAATGATGTGTGGGACAAGGTTATGAAAATGGATCTAACATGAAAGGGAAATACCAAGGTGTGCAAAAAAGATTACTTAAAATAAATCCTATAGCGTTGTACATGTCAAGTGCTTCCCATAGTCTTAATCTAACCGTGTGTTATATAGCTAACTCTTGTGTTAAAGCGGTTTCTTTTTTCGGAGTTGTTTAATGAATATATGAAAGTATACAAATAAGGTTAAATTGGTTAAAGCGTACCTAGAGGGGGGGGGGGGGGGGGGTGGTGATTAGGTTTTTCGTCTTTTTTCAATCCCTTGAATAAACATATGTTTGTCCCTCAAGGTAGCTTTACATAAAACATATAAACGAAACATTCATACATAAACAAGATAATCATTTTATTATTTAGGCATTGTCTACATATATTAATTTGTTGCATGAGGTATAATAGCACAAAAACACAATATCAAAGAATACTTTGTATATCAATATAGTCCAATGTATTACAAGAGTGAACAAATATAGCTATATACAAAGATAACTATATATGAAGAATTAGATCAAAGTGGATTGTTCTACAAATCACACTTTACAAATACTTGTTCAAATATATATCACACGTGAATTATCCAACATAATAAAATATACACATATACAAAATAAAAGAGATAGAGTAAGAGACAATAGACACAAAGATTTTTACGTGGTAAACTTCGAAGAGGAAACATCCACGGGTTGAATCCACAACCACTGGCAAAGTAATCCACTATATGAAAAAGGACTTACACATTCAAGGCTATCAACACAATGATATTCACCTCAAGCTATTATCTCCTAATCTACCCTCGGGCTAGTGAAGCATTAAGCCTACTTCTTATCCAATGTGTGTCTACACCTCTAGGAAACAACTTCCTATCCAAGGCTCTCAAGCCTCTAGGAAGATTCTTTTGCTTAGCAATCTAGATCACTAGGAAGATTCTTTTGCTTAGCAATCTAGATCACAAGGATCCTAGTCAAGCTCCCCTAGCTCAACTATCCGGAGTACCAAACTCCTTGCTAAGACTTTTGCTTAGCTATTCAGGACTCATTCCTAGCCAAGTCTTCTTGCTCAAATTAAAGCTTCACTCATTTTAACAAAATACTTCAACTTTTCCTCAAGGCAAATGATCTAGGTGATGCAAATGATGTAAATCAGAATCAGTACAACATAGAACATGTTATCAAGACATTTTATGAAACAACTAGACCTAAACATGTGAGAACACAAGTAATAAAAGTCTAGATGCAAAAACATGAATTAAACCCAGAGCATGTGAAAACACCTAACACAAAAGCTCATAGTTTCATTCACACAAATAACACTTGAATAGATCATAATCATAATCATAAATCACATATTCAAGATGTTATAAACATACATATTTATGCTAGAAACATAAAAGTATTCAATGAATATTCTAGCCAAAGATTTAGAGCAAGGATATAATGATAAATCAATTAAATCCTATATGTCTCTAAAAACACATGCAAGAGTATTAATCCTAGATATTATCAATCAAAGGATCAAAGCATATTTCAAGGATTATTAATCATAAAATTGATTCAATCAAGTCTCAAATAATCATAGATGTCAATCTAATCATAATACAACTCTCAATTATGTGAAAATCATAGAATTCAAGAAACTAGTTCACATATGTCTCTAATTAGACTTTTGATTAGGATTGATTTTGAAACTATCTTTCTCAATAGCATTCACCATATATATACATATATATAGAAGAAGAAACCTCAAGCAAATTGAAGGTTTTAAAAGAAGAAATCACAAAGATATGAACACTACCTTGCAATCACGAGTTGGTTCGGTTTTCTGTGTAAAACCACTTGAAAAATTGATCAAACAACTACAAGACCACTTGGAAAAGGCAGAGAACTCGATTACAAACAATCTCCAACTTGAATCAACCAAATTCAATTTAGTATGAGAAAGTTATGGTGTTTGGAAGGTGAGAAAAGGTGAGAGAAAAATTCTGGTCAAGTTTTTCTAATTTTCTCTTCTTAGAATGAATGGGAGGGAATGGAAGAAATTTAAAAGGAAGAAAGAGAGAGGGAAAAGGAGGGCCAACCAACAACTGCCATGTTAGCTCCATGTGTGGCACACGTGGGTAGAGAGGTGCCCTAGTTGTGTGGCACACGTGGCTCACAGGTGGATCCCAAGCTTGGCCATTTGGCCATGCTTGCTCCTCTCTTGCTCCGCTCGCGTTCTTCGACCGTATCCAGGCCTTCGAACTCCGATTTCCATTCTAATTTTGGATTACAAATTGTGACTCCCTCACGTACAACGATGACTATGAAACTTTGATAAAAGATTAAGAATTCATCTCGGAAAACAACAACGAATACAACTCAACGAATGAGAACGAAAAGTAGCGTAGCTACATCGTTTGGACTTGAAACCAAATGAATGAGTAACCAAAATGAACGAGACTTAATAAGGAATCATAGGAGATCATGTTCAAGTCCAAAAATAATAAAACGTAAACAAATAAACACATTGTCACACATGTATGCCGTTTCCTAGACATAGTTTTAGAACATGCAATGCTACAATGTATGAGAATTTGAGTTTAATGCAAAAGCATATAAAAACATATGAATGTGTTATATAAATATTGCACAATGATGCAGTGACACATATGAATGATTTGTGTGTGTGTGCCTATGCCTTGAAGAAGAATGAGGTCAATTTTACCTTTGATTTGCAATGCAGCACATTCCTCTTTGAAGACACCTTCTTGCATGATCTTGTGGCCACGTCTTTCTTTGAAGTTTCGAATCATCAACCTAAGACCACTAATCAAATACAAAAAAAAAAAAATTGTTTTGATATGGAATATATACCAAGATAAACCAAAAACCTAGCAATATATTTATTGTTTTCTAGTTTGACAAAAAGGTGGAAATTTTTTAAGATTGTGTCATGGCTTTACTTAATGGTCCACAAAGGAAAGTCGTATTTATAGTGTTAATTAAAGCCATAAAAATATCACGCTTTCAAATAAAAGAAGCTTTGTTATTGATTGAAAGTAGTGATGATGCCAAAACAAAGAGTGAAGTTGAAAGTTTAGCAAATGAAGTTAAAAATTTTGAGATTTTAGTAGACATGACTATTTGATATGATATCTTGTTTAGTATATACATTGTTAGCAAAATTTTGCAATCTAATGATATGTGTATTGGTATTGCTATAGAACAATTGAAGTGGGTCATTTCTTTTTTTTGAAAATTATAGAGAAAATGGGTTTACATATGCCATGATTTCTACTAAAAGTAATGCATCTGATATGGAAATTGAACCAATTTTTGTTAAAAAAATATCAAATCCGTAGAAAGAAACATTTTAATGAGAATGCATATGGGGATATAACGCAATTGGCTGAAGAATCTTTTAGAGTGAATTATTTTATTGTTGCAGTTGATGTTGCTATTGCTTCCTTGAAGAGTAGATTTGAACAATTGCAAATATTTGAAGGTAATTTTGGGTTCTTATATGATTCGAAGAAGTAAATTTCATTAGATTATAATAAATTGAAAGAATATTGTGTAAATATTGAAAGTGCTCTAAAACATGATACATTTTTAGATATTGATTTATTTTCTGAATTGAGAATATACAAGTTGTTTTACTAAGAGAAAAAAATATTGTCATTGACATACTTGAGTTTGTAAAAGCTTCAGATTGTTATCTGAATGTATCAATAGCTTATAGAATATTATTGACTATACCCGTGACATCCGCAAAGAAAAAAGTTTTTCTAAATTAAAAATGTTGAAATCTTATTTGCAGTCAACTAGAGAAAAGATTAAATGGGTTGACAATCTTGTGTATAGAAATGGAAATGCTGTAAAAGATTGAATTTTAAAATATTATTAATGAATTTGCTTTTCAAAATGCTAGAAGAAGACATTCTGATCAATGATGTTTTGATACTTTTTACCGTTTTGTGATATATATATATATATATATATTATGACTAACTACATGATAGCTTGAATATTGTTGAAGAGTTGTAGCCGATATATTTTGGAACTCTGTAAATTCTTATGAGTGGTCTATCTTTTGGAACTTTGCAAATGCTTATTAGTTGTCTAGCTTTTGTAATTTTATAAGCTATTAGCAACAATTTTTATGTATGACATCGATATTAATAAATAATTCAATACATTTAGTCATATTTTTCTAGAGTTATATGAGAAATTTATTTGTGTATATAATAAATGTATTTATCATATGATATTATTTTATCTTTAGTAAAATTATCATTTTCGGGCTATATATATATATATTGAAAAAACTATGAATAGGAACAATGAGCCCATTTTTTAGATTTTCGTCTCGGATCTCTAAAAAGTTAGGACCGGCATTGATTGAGAGCTATCTAGATTTTGTTGAACAATTTCTTTTTTTCTTTCATCTCTAGTGATCCACATTATTTTAATTATATATATTTTTAATCATAAATAGCAACGACAATATAAATTATAAATTTTACTAATTATTATCTAGAAGGTAATTAATCAGATATTAAATATAAATTATTATATTCAAAGTCGAAAATCAATATAATCATAAAGATTAATAATGATCATAGAAATTGACAATGTGTTATATCCTAGTCTAGCCAGGATCTCACTTCGATTTTGACAATATTTTGTAATAATAATGCACAATTAATATAGATCATAGAAATATTATTTTCTTTTTACTAACATCTTGTTACATCTCTGTCTTTCAAAGAAGTTTTTTTGTTTTTTTTTTTTTTTGTTTTTGTTTTTGTTTTTGTTTTGTTTTTTTGTTTTTTTTTTTTTTTTTTGTTTTTACAATATCTATTAAGTCGGGACTAGGTATTTTTTTTTTTTTAAAGTTTTTACCATTGCTAGGATTCAAATCGCTGACATGGGAGTCATTTGCTCAAACCCCAAACTTATCCATCTAATGGCTAATTAAGCTACGTCCTTGTTGACTTTTAATTACTAGTGCCGTAAATTAGAAAATGCTTAAGATTATAGTGGACCTTAATTTCTAAAGCAAACCAAGTAATTATTTCCTTATTTTTCATTTTTGTTTCCTCTCCTTTATTGGGTAAGACCCTTTGATAGTTTCAAGATCCAAAAGAGCCTTCACAAGAAATTGAAAAGAAAAATATTTTAGAAAAATAGTTTTCTTTTTTAAGTTTCAGAAAATAATAATTATTATGTATATTAGTTTCAAAGGGAAATAGACCACATGCAACCGCAGATTAACATCTAATTAAAGACGTTGACAATAATAATTAATCGCCACCCTAAGGCTATATTTGGTTGGAGGGGGAGAGAGTATGAGGGATGGAGAGGATAACATTTATCATTTTATGTTGTTTGGTATTGAAAAAAGAGTTGAATTGATGGATTGGTATATAATTTATAAAATTACTATATTGCCCTTTAAAAAATGGTAAGGCATTTTTGTCTTTGCCCTCCATTCACTTTCCTTCTTTTCTTATCCGCCCATCATTGGGTGGATTCAAAAATGTGGGGCCTAAAGGAGGAGCTCTCCCTCCTCTCCTCATCTCCCCTCTCTTCTCCCTCCATCCAAACAAGGGATTAGAGTTCTCCCTATAACCTTCTCCCTCCATCCATCTTTCCCTCTTACCAAGCAAAGCGTAATTGTTAAAATATGATAGAGTCTTCAGTTCAATGGACAGTGGCGAAGTCACTTGGAGGTTTGGAGGGGCCAATTTTTTTTTAAATAATATTGTTATATATATATTTACATTTTTACCCCAAAATGTTTTTGTTTTGTTATTTATATTTATTTCGAAAGATTTCTTATCATGGCCTCCATCCCCTTCAAATTTAAAGAAGTTGGCTTCACCTCTAGCAACGAATGGGTTGCATGGGTGCCTTGTGTAATGGAAATAGGGACTTTTGTCACTCTTTTGAGATGATCTTTCATGACTATCATCGCTTTAATAACTTATGTTTTAAAGGCACCACGGTAAGTGACTTCCAAAAATGCCCTTACTTTTAGTATTTTTTATTATATTTTTGTCTTTAACTTTATCCTACTTTTATGTTGTCTGAAATCTATTTCTCTCTCTAACTTTAAATTCTCTATAAACTGAGATCCAAGTTCATCTCCTTCTCCAAGTCATGGTCTTGTTCTCCTCTTCATTTGTCTACAAGATCCAAGTTCATCTTCTTCTCCAACTCGTGGTCGCTATTCATCTCCTTCTCCAAGTCGTGGTCTTGTTCTCGTCTTCGTTTGTCTATAAATCATGCTAAGGTAATCACATTTCTTATGTTTTTTTTTATTATTATTGAATCTTCCATTTGTAAAGTCCACCCGAGAGTATGATAAAAAGTCTCAGACTTTTTTTGTTTTGGCATGCATGGTCCTGTGTTGCTAAGCACTAGTATAAGTATTTTGAAATATTTCAAGCATATATACTTAGCAATCTAGGATCCATGCATGTCAAAATACAAAATATCCAAGACTTTTTATAATAGTGAAATCCCATTGGCTCATACAAGTCTCTAACACTTTAGTCTAGTTTTCCAAGACTTATTAACCATGTTCCGAGACTTTATTTTAATATTTTAAGACTTATTAACCATTGTCCGAGACCTATTGTATGTCCGAGACTTTCCAATTCGTTGTTCGAGATTTTCCACGTTAATATGTCTGAGACTTTCCAATTGTATGTCCAAGACTTTGCAAAAGGCTCGGAGACTTTGGAATCAACTATAATTTTTGGAGACTTTTAATCTTCTGTTCTTGTCTATATCTGTTTCCACTGTGTCTATGATTGTATGAATTTTGTTTCCCTAACCATTATGGTGAGTGAATTGAGAGAATGTATACTTGTTATACCTTCTCTGAATTCACTCATCTTATCGGTTTGTGAATGTATATCAAAATTCATTCAACTCCAAGACTTTGGAATTATCTATAATTTTGCGAGACTTTAATCTTCTTTGGTTGCCTATATATGTTTCCACTGTGCCTCTCATCATGTGAATTGTGTGTTATTCACTAACCATTATGGTGAGTGAATTAAGAGAAGGTATAATTGTTATACCTTCTCTCAACTCACTCATCTTGTCGGCTTGTGAATGTATAACAAAATTCATTCAAAGGTCTGAGATAACAACTTGTTGAATGGTGGTTCCAACTTAATGAAAAATGTATAAAAGTCTCGGATGAGAGTGTTGCGAAGGTCTCACACATTTTTTTCAAAGGTCTTGGAGAGTGTTACCAAAGTCTTGGACATAACATAAAAGTAAAGTATCGGACATTTTTTCATAAGTCTCAGACTTTTTTCAAAAGTCTCGGAGAGTGTTACCAAAGTCTCGGAGAGTGTTACCAAAGTCTCGGACATTGTTTCCAAAAGTCTTGGAACCATGTTAAAAAAGTCTCGGACATTTAGCCTAAAAGTCTCGGACAATGTTTTCCAAAGTCTCGAACATTATTTTTCCAAGACTTATGGACTTTATGCCAAGACTTATTAACTATTTTTAGAGACTTATTAACTTTAAGTTTTATTCATTTTTATTGTATAATTCCCACTGTTATGTCTTATGATACACCAACTTCATTTTGTTAATTATTTTTTTGTATAGGAAAATGGATCTTGTCAGAATAGTTATATCCTATAATGGTTGATAGCAACAACTACCAGACGGAAGCCAAAGGTTTGTTGGCTCGGATAATCAGGGAATATTAGTGTAAAAGAATATCACCTTTGATGAGCTTTTGGCACGCGTGCAATCCATTGTCCACTATGATCCAAACAAATACAATATTGATCTACAGTCAATATCATGCGTTCTTGGCACTACATGTCGCACATTTGTAAGGAACGACGATGATGTTTAGTTTATGCTAGGGGAAGATAGATTGATTCCTTAAGTATATATTTGCCTAACTGAAATGAGATATGGAGGTGTGATAGGTGATGCCATCCCTCTTCATGGAAACCCCCAAGATTATCCATCCGTCAACGGTAGTAACTAAATGTTGACACAACGGAGTGGGACCGATAATGATGGAAATACCTAAGGTGCAGAAAACATATTAAGTGTCCCGCCTGCAGCAGTTGACCTTGCAGCTCACGTTGAACATCAGTTTGACCATTACTTTGGGCGTCAATCTGAGGCCAATATTGAGCTGAATATAGAACCCAATCATAATCATATAGATTACCGTGAAAACGTTGTTGAAGAACCTATACAACGTCAAACTGAAAGAAGGTGTGTATAAGGTGACCGTCTCGGTTGTAGTGTAACAGATGTCCCAAAATATCTTACCACCATGGGTTTCGATAATCAGTCAACTTGGGTTATTCCCGGATCTAAAGCGTATTCGTTTGGTCAAGTGAACAACACCATAGGATCACATGAACCTAACAGTTTGATTTACAAAGGTCAATTTTTCCAAAAAAAAAAGCGATTTAAAGAGATTAGTAAGACTTCATGCAATGAGGGAGAACTATGAATGAAAGGTGAAAAGGTCTAACAAGTCGATTCTACATTTGGTGTGCAAGATTGACAACTGTTCGTGGAAATTAAGAATGGTGAGGAAAGATGAAGGCACACTTTCAATTGAGAAGTTTTGTAAGTGAAAATAGTTGTCCCTTAGAAGATGTCCACCGGCGTCACTGACAGGCTAGTGCAGCCATAATCGGTGAAATAATAGCCCCTAGACTCCAACGAGATAATGGTCGTCTAATGAAACCTAAAGACATAATTACAGATATGAAAACAATGTATGGCATCCAAGTTATGTACAGTAAGGCTCATTAAGCCTTGCATTATGCATTGGCATTAACCTATAGAGGTCATGAAGAAACGTTCCAACTACTGCCATCTTTTGGTTATATTCTGGAGCAACACAATCCTGGCACAATCACATATTTATAGTGCACAGAGGACAATAAATTTTTGTATTTCTTCATGGCATTAGGTGCTTCAATTAGAGGTTTCTGGCGGTGTATATGTCCCATGATTTCTGTTGACTGTACCTTTTTAAAAGGGAAATCTCGGGGTACAATGTTTGTGGCAATAACACAAGATAGCAATGAACAAGCATATCCAAGGGTGCCCTCGGTTATATTGAAGATTTGGTTTTCATTTTCGATCGACATGCAAGCATAGAAGCCGGGAAAGCTAGCGTCTTCCCACATGCAACCCATACCATATGTGCTTGGAACTTTTTTGAAAACATAAGGAAACGTTTTCATAGAAAGGATGTAGCAACGAAAAAATACTGAGAATTGCAATATAACCATTACATGGGCGAGTTACGTAACCTACACCAGAATGCGTACAAATATGTTGTTAATGCTGGGCCAGAAAAGTGGTCCCTTGTCCATTGTCCCCAATGAAGGTATAGGTTGCTGACAACCAATGCTGCTGAGTGCTTGAACTCATGCATGAGATTTGCACGGAAACTGCTAATGCTGACTTTGGCTGAGTTCATAAGGGATATGCTGCAACGTTTGTATTACGACCGTCATCGAGCTACACTCACCATGTGTCACCAACTAATTGATGCTGCACAATGGTGATCTCGAAACGTATTCATAAATGTAGTTTCATGACCGTAAGTCATGTTGGTTAGAACACATTCTTGGTTAAATTGAAAGGAGATCAGTAGGCGATGAACTTGTTGCAAAAGACTTGCACATGTAACAAATTCCAAATGGATTATCTACCACATTCTCATGCATTTGCAGTGGCTAGGTAATTTTTATCCGTTAAATATTCTTAATTTTCTCATATATTCCTATGGTTTATTATGTTCACATGTTTTGTTCCATTATTTCAGGGAGCGAAACTTGGATTACACTTCCCTCTGTGCAACTACTACAAGAGGAAACACTTGTGGATGCATATTCGGTGCCTATCATGCCGGTTGGGCATCATAATACTTGGGAAGTGCCTGAAGATATAAGACATCATGTGGTATTACCTCTAAAATCCATAAAGGACAGACAACAAGAAGATGGTCTGGGATGTCCGCAAGAGAATCGATTTCAATCCATATCAGAGAGGACATCTTCATAGAAGTGTAAAAGATGTCACGAAACTGGGCACAAAGGTAGGTGGTGTACTAACCCTCCCGTGGTTCCAGATAGCAGTATCCAACCTATCCCTGACCAATTTCGTCGCAAATGTAGCATGTGCCACCAAGTCGGGCACAACAAATAAACATGTCCGACCAAGGAGACAGAAATTCCCGGACACAATAATCCAAAATAAATAAGGAAATGTTGTTTTGATAATGTAAAAATGAAAACCGAGACTTCTGTTTATATAATCAAGACTTTTTGTGTGTATGGTCCGAGACTTTTCTGTACATGTCTGAGACTTTTGTGTTACATATTGGAGACTTTTTATGTGTATGGTCCGAGACTTTTTTGTACATGTCCGAGACTTTTGTGTATATATGTCCGAGACTTTTGTTAAATGAGTTCCGAGACTTTTTATGTGTATGTTCCCAAACTTCTTTTATATGTGTGTTCAATATTTTAGTTAAACATGTTTCGAGACATTTTATATGTTAATGGTCAAATACTTTAGTTAAATATGTTCCAAGACGTTTTTATATATGTGTATGGTCTAAGACTTGTAAATGATAATAATTTCTGAACTAATTTCTGTGGAAATTTCTGTGGAACTAATTTCTGAACAGGTGGATATTTGCATAAAAAATATTACTCAGAGGACAATAAAAATATTACAAAAACTATTTCCACTCATGAAGACAAAGCATTTGAGTAGCAAAAGACTACAACGACCATCTTCAACCGTATTGCCTCCATAACTTTATCTTTCCACTAAAACTTCTTCTTTTTTCCTACTGTGCGCTTGATCAATAGCAACGTATGGGGACCACAGTTACCCCTATTAAACCAAAAAACACATCAAATGTGAACAAAACGTAAAATCAACAAATTGATTGGAATTAATGCAACAATGTCATTTCACTTATAACTTACCCCTTTGATTGTTGTGGCACATTTGATTTCAGTGTTATGGCCATATGTATTTGATCTGCTTCCACCTTACAGAGTAGCTAGTCACCGGTTCTCTTCGTGTAAAATTCCGCCTCTGCCAACATCGATGGTAACAACCACCATAAGCAGGCCACACTACAAGAAAAAATGTCATTTATGATGGTTTTTAATCATCATGAAAGGGTTTTGATGACTGTTTTATAAGTGTTATTAAAGCCACTGTAATAAAAAGTTTATCACGGTTTTACTTTTTATTGCGGTTTTTAAAAACCATCATGAATTTTTATCACGGTTTTTAAAAAAACTCATCAATTTTTGACGGCTTTTAAACATTGTGATTAATTGATGATGGCTAAAAATAGTTACGAATTTTTTTTTTTTTAAATATATATATATAGAATCTCTTGACAATATTATCAAGAGATTCTACTTTACTTTTTTGTTAATTTATGTTAACATTATATATTTTTTTTCCATATATATATATAATCTCTTGATGATGATATTGTTAAAATATAACGCTTTATTTGTTTGTTAATTTATTTTTAATATTATAATATTTTCCATATATATAATAAAAAATTAAAGATCTCTATTCATACTTTAAAAAAATATATATTCTATTCAAGATCAAAATTCATTGAAGAAATTAAAATAAAAAGTTACAAACATCTATCACCAAAATATACAAACATTTATTAGCAAAATCAATTCTAAAAGACAAACTATTATACACAAAAGCTATGTTTAAATTTTCTTTGTTCATATACATCAAAAAAAAAAAAAAAAAAAATCTTTGTTCATCTTCCTTGAGGCTTCCTTTCGACCATACAGCTGCATAGTAATGAAAAATGATAGGAGTAAGTTTGACGAACAATAAAAATGGCAACAAAAAAAAAAAAAAAAACCTAAACTAAAACTAAAACTATACTATAACAAAAAAATCATAATAAAAACTTATTTTATCAATAAAAGAATGAGAAAACAAAGGGAGATCGAAACGAAAATTAACTAACCTCATTGGAATATCGATATAAACTTTCTTTTAGACAACTTTGACGAAACGGTGCCCGATTGCATACATAGAGGTGAGAAAGATCATGATCTTCTGTTTTGTATAAACGTTCATATTCAAAACAATATAAATGTGTTGAAGTAAGTCGCTCTCTACTGGAGACCGCAACAAGTTATACATAAACAAATTAACCAATAAAAATAAATAAATACATACATAGGAACAATAAGAGATTTATAATCCAAATAATGTCTTGAGTTTATTTGAAGTTAAACACTCACCATGACTAGAGTTTTTTTATTTGTGAAGAGTGAAGATTGTGAATGAGAGAATATTGAAAACAAGAAAAAAAAGGTAAGAGATGTGAGAGTGGCGGGTGGCTAGGGTTAGAAAGTGGGGAAAGTTAGCTTTTAAAATAAATATAAATATGTAGTAAAGATATGACGTGTACATACCTATGATATTAACTCGTTTCAATTTAATCATTCATTGACACATGGGCAGTTAGATTAAATAGAGTAATTAATTAATTATTTAAACAATTAAAAACTAAAATAGCATGGCAATTATAATAATGATATGTTAATATATATATACATATAAAAAAAAAATTAACATAAATTTATATTTTAAATTTTCTTAACTTTTTATATTTTAATATTTCACTACAAAAAGAGAGTATATGATTGCTTGTATTTTTTTTTTTTTTTTTCGTAAAGTGTTGTGACTAATAAATTTGAGAGATTAAAAATTTTAAATTATAATTTTAGTGTAATTCTTAAATTAAAAAAAAAAAAAAGCATTTTTCTTTATCACGCTAACAAAATAGGATGATAATTAGATTACACATAAAAACAAAACACATGATAACTTTATCACGATTAATAAAATTCGTAATAACTTGATCACGGTTTGATAAACGTGTGATAACTTAATCACGGTTAATAAAAAGTGTTATCCAATTATCGTACATTTTAAAGAACCGTGATATTTTGATGTCAGTTTTAAATTGTGTCATAAACGCACAACGAATTAAAAAGACTAGTATCACTTGATCACGGCTAAAAAAAACCGTGATAAAATTGCATGATAAAAACCTATTTTTCTTGTAGTGCCACCTGTTCGTTCCTATGCTGAAATGGAACCTTTTGCATGAATGGATCGTATAGGTGGATACTTCGGTGAACGAGATCAATACTGGCCATAATCCAATGGCACCCTCCGACGTTGTACGACACCAAAAGCTATAAGGCAATATAAAGTCATATAAGATACGTTGACTTATGAAATCGAATTTCCAATTTCGTTTCCAATACACTCACCGTGTCAATCTCGTACCATGGCCAACATCTAGGTCCTCTGAGTCCGTTGACCCAAACAAAAGCACCCTCATCGTCCCAAGTTCGAGACAACATGGGCCATTTCTGCTCGTCTGGTGGTGTCTCAACATCACCGAACATACTCACCCACCGCCGGTACATGTGTGCCTGAATAACAATTAACAATAGTTATATCTGACACATTTGTAACCATATAATAATTACTAATATAACCGTCCGTATAATAGTTAACAACGAACTTATATATAATTGTGTATCAATAATCTCTACGCTCTGATTGTAGACAGGATATGCACACTGGCGATTCCGCATGATTTGTAAATATGTGTCCATATGCTGACAAAAGGAAACAAAACTAACGTTAAAATATTACAAAATAAATAAATAAATAACCGATGTACCAAATGTAGGAACCTAGGGTTACAGATTGCGCAGTGGAAGGGTTTAAATTTTTTTTAATGCAATCATAAACTAACTCATTTATACAATAATAACCGAAAACAATAAGAAGGAGAAGAAACTATTTCATACCAACGTAGGAGGCTCCTTCACTTTAATACGATCTGCTCCTGATTTGAACCACTTGATCTTCCTCGCTATCTCCCTGAACTGGCAATGGCATGTGGGCGCGTCACGGTATTCAGGAACCTGTAAGGAGGTAGAAGAGAAGAACACAAAAGGAACCCCTTGCTTTGTTGTAGAAGAAGTTTGGCCACCATTTTTTTTATCAAAAAAAAAAAAAATAAATAAACTTTTTTTTTTTTATTTTCTTTGTTGGCCACACCCCTTTCTTGTTTTTCTTCTTGTGTGCGTTAGTTTTTGTGCTTGATGAATCAAATGCATTAGTTATTTTAAGTCATATATATCATATATATATATATATATATTTAATAAAACTAAGTGATGATATCTTTTAATTTTATAAACAAAATCTTTATTTTATTTTATTAACTGATATCATCTAATTTGAATTTAAACTATTTAAATTCAAAATTTAATATTTAATTAATTAAAAATAAGATAATCATATTATCCCATTTTTCAAATATAAATATCAACTAACACCCTCCATCAATGATTAATTACATAATTAAATAATCTTATTATTTAATTGTTATAATCATTAAATTCATTAATTAAATAATCTCATTATTCAATTAATTCCCAAATAGATACGTGTCATAATCGTAACACAATTAATTGGACAATCTAATTAATTAACCGTGACCCTTGTTACCTTAATCAATCGGGCTAGCAAGGAGACCTAATGGACCCACAGTATTTTGAACTCCAATAATCCTTAGAAATAATTAATTAAACTCTTTAATTAATATTTCATGATTATTAACTTCGGTGTTATTCTACTAAAAACCCGAAGTTGCACTCTCTCAACTGTAGACGTTTTTACACAAACCAATAACTCTTGGTGTCCATTGATATATCTATTACATATAATATGATCCTCCACAGGTAGTTCATAATTAGAGCTGGGTCATAATGTCCGTTATACCCCTCTAATTATATCTCTCCATTAAGTACCATTGATTCTCTAATGAACAATAAATCCTACATTCATTTTGGAATTAGGAGAGCGCTCATATTGTTCAAGCTCCGAATCAACCCTTAAGGGAACTACTATTTACTTCTCACAAGAAGGAGTGGATTCCACTATTGTGTGCAAACATTCCTAGCCACAAGCCAAACCACGATTCCAACGTACGGAGTTATTGACCGGGAATGCAATTCCGATCTCACCCATGGTATATCAAAAATCACGATCTAGCCTGAAGGAGTCGATAAGATACTCAGAATTAAGATCACCCACATATAGCCATCATTAGTTGATATATATGAATCTCATCATGTAACAGATCTTGGTGAGAGATTCATATAGATCATGGCCTAGTCCTATATGATCACATCATACAAAGCGCCTCTATTCTCATATCTCTATATGAATGATCTAGGATAAGATCATTGTATATTACGGAATGGACCGCAGCTGTAGATTGACCACAAATAAAGTACCCATCTTTATTTGCTATCTACAGACTCTTTAGATTGCTCGTTTCAAGCTGAATTCATCTGTATATGACATTCATATACTCAGTTTGAAATTACATTCGGCAATCTTGGATGTTAAGTACACATGTTATTATAAATGTATGAGATAATTTGAATGAATAAACTACTTCTTTTATTTATGTTCAATTCACATTTATAAATTACAAGCTTTAGGGAAAAAACCTCAATAATCTCCCATTTGCACTAAAGCATGTGAGACATTTTTTGTAAACCTAGACTCTCTAGGTGACCCGTAAACACTTTAGCCAGTAAGGTCTTCGTAAGTGGATCAGCAATTCGTACATCCTAACAGGATCAAATCCTATCATGAATACACTAGCAAATAGTTTCTCGTTCTCCAAAGATACTTGAGAATAGTCTTGACAGCAACTCAAGGATCTAATCCTAAGTTACACTGGTATCTGCTGGCTACTCCCACTGTGCATAACATAACATACATGAGACTACCTACTGCTAACGAATATGGAACACGTCTTATATCCTCAACTTCTTGAGGTGTCTTAGGACACTTATCCTTAGACAAGTGAACTCCATGTCTAGAAGGTAAATTACCTTTCTTGGAGTTCTACATCGAAAATTGCACAAGAATTTTGTCGATATACGATGCCTGAGACAGTATAAATTTGTTCTTGCGATCCCTTATAAGTTGGATCCCTAGAACATAACTCGCCTCTCCCAAATCTTTCATTTGGAATTTACTGGCCAGCCAGCCCTTTACAGCAGATAATACTCCCACATTATTCCCAATGTGTAGGATGTCATCTATGTATAGGACCAAGAAAACTACTTTCTTGTCAATGATGCGCTTTTAGACACAAGGCTCATTAACGTTTTGCTCAAAACCATAGGTTTTGATCACATCATCAAACCTTATGTTCCAAGATCTAGATACTTGCTCAAGTCCATAAATGGATCTTTGCAACTTGTAAACTTTTTGCTTTTGATCTGGAGACACGAATCCCTCCGGTTGCATCATGTAAATGGACTCCATCTCGAGATTCATGGCTTTAAACCATTCCTCTTTATCAGGATCTTCCATTGCATTCTTAAATATCAATGGATCATCTACACTATCACTAGAGAAAACATTTTGTCCCTCACACCCAAATAGCGTTCAGGCTATCTCACAACCCTCTCACTACATCTAGGTGGTAGTTTATCCTGACTAGTAATCATCTGACTCTTAGATGTTAATGGATCAACAACTCTTATTGACTGAGAACTGGTCTCACCAGGCTCCAACTCATTCAATACAATTTTAGAACGAGGCTTATGGTCACTAATATAGTTATCCTCAATAAACGTTGCATTTGTCAATACAAACACTTTGTTATCTTCAGGACTATAGAAGTATCCACCTTTGGTCTCCTTGGAGTATCCTACAAATAAGCAGACCATAGACTTGGGTTTTAGCTTTCCACTTCTATATTCAGCACATGTGCTGGACACCCCCATATGCGGAAATATCACAAACTAACTTTACGACCATTCCACACTCTAGAGGAGTCTTAGTAACAGATTTGGATGGTATTACATTCAAAATGTATGCCGCTGTTTGTAACGCATATCCCCAAAAGGAATTTGGTAATGATGAGAAACTAATCATAGATCTCACCATTTCCATTAGGGTTTTATTTCTCCTCTTCGCTACACCATTCTGCTGAGGTGTACCAGGAGCTGTGAGTTGGGACATTATCCCATACTCGACCATGAAGTCTTCAAACTCTTGGTCAAGGTACTCACCTCCACGATCTGATCGTAGAGTCTTGATAGTTTTTCCTATCTGATTTTCAACTTCAGTTTGGAATTCTTTAAACTTTTCAAAAGTTTTCGACTTCCGTTGCATTAGGTAGACATATCCGTATCTTGGTAGTCATCTATAAAGGTGACATAATACTCATAACTATCCCTTGGTTTAACATTCATCGGTCCACAGTCGTCTGAATGTATAACCTCTAGTGGTTCTTTAGCTCTCAGCCCTTTTCTAATAAAAGGTCTCTTGGTCATTTTACCTTCTAAACAGGATTCGCAGACAGGTAAGGTGTCAACCTTTAACTCACTTAAAGGTCCGCTTTTCACTAGTCTATCTATCTGGTCAAGGTTGATATGGACAAGTCTTAGATGCCATAGATACGTTTCGTTTTCTAGAGAAATCTTCTGTCGTTTTGAGTTTTTCAACTTTAAACAATTTAGCATTGAACAGTGTAGTATGTATTAACGGCCTTAAAACATACAAGTTGTTTTAATTTAATCATGAACATATATTCAAACCATTCTTTGCAATAATAACAGACTTATTATTGAAAGAAACAGAATATAATTATTCTAACAACTTTGAAACTGAAATCAAATTTCGAGTAAATCCAGGAATTAAATATACATTATTAAAAATAATGAAACAACTTCCAAAATGTAGTCTAACTACACCCACTGCTCGGGCTGACACGACATCCCCTGACCCAACACGCACAGAAAAGGATCCCTCCTCAAGCTGTGTCCAAGATTTGCATAGAAGAACAAACATGGTTAGTGGCCCCCGACTCAACTGTCGAGGGTGAAGAATCATCTTCCACTATATATGATTTAAAAACAAGTAAATCAATTTTACTTTTTGCCTTTTTCTTCTTGCTTTGGGCTTTCTTGGGTTTGGGCTTACCCTTAGCCTTCACAGCAAACTTCTTCCTCTTTTTTGATCTAGAAGAAGATGGTTCAGCAACATTTGCCTCACCAGTCTTATCTTTGTTGTCCTTCGTTATGGACTCAAAGATAGTGAGCTTATCAAGCAACTGAGTCTGACTGAACCTCAACTTGTTCATCTTATAGTTGCTTTTAAACTGATCGAAACTCTTTGGAAGAGTCGTCAGTATGATGCTCACTTGACTGGGTTCATCAATAGCCCCACCATTGATCTCTGCCGTGATGAAGTAGGACATCATGTTTAGGACATGTTCCCGAACTGATTTACCCTCCTTCATTTGAGCAAGCATAGCGGAACGAGCAGCTTCGTGCCGCTTTTGTTCAGAGGGTTGCCCAAACATAGCCTGCAATGACTCTATTATTTTAAATGCTGTACCCATTGCTTCGTGCTTAGTGACAAGCACATCTGTTATACTTGCTAACAGATATGTTCGAGCTTTCTCATCTGATGAGACCTATTTCTCATATGCCTCATGAACAGTTCGTGCGGCATTGGCAGTAGGCACTAGAGGACATTCCTCCGTAAGCATAAACTTAAGGTCCTTGGTGACCAAAATTGCAATGATATTGTGTTTTCATTTAGTGTAGTTATCACCAGTTAATTTGTCATTGGCTATGATTTGTAATAGTGCAGTTGACACGGTTGAAAAAACACAAATAAAGAATTCATTCATTCATTCATACATTAAAAACATGTGTGAATGTTCGGCATAAAATTAAACATGATGTATGAAAATGTTTAATGAACAAGAACAACCCTAAAAAGTGTTACTATGCCACGACAATCCAGCATACCACAAGCAAGTGCTGCCATAGGGTTAGTCAAATTCTTGCATGTTGGATCGAGACATTCTTAATCAAATGTTATATCAGAATAACTCTTATTCCTCTAACATTCAACCATCATTTATTTCAGTTAGGTTTATAATTAACCAATTTAATTAAAACCTTGTAAGCATAACCTATCATTTCAGATCTCATGAGCTTAACTCGAGAATTGCCGCCTTAGGGTCGGTCAATCCCGAAATCCCCTCATAAATCCTATCCGTTAGGAAGTCAACTTTGATATTGATTCTTATGGAAAGCCTCCTTAGGGAGGATGAAAACAAAGCCGTCACGAGGCCTCACTTGAATCTTACGGTGTTGAACTAATGATGGAGACTGCAGGATATAATGTCATATATCCCTCTCCCACTCACTATTTTATATTAAGGGTTTTCTATTAATATTAATGCACCTAATTAAACTAGATTAAACGGCTAATTTCAATCTAAACGTCAAATGCATTAATCTCAAATTATTAGAATCCTATTCCAATAACTAATAAATTAATTCAATTTTTAACTCTTAAAAATCTAGTTCATTAGTGATAATTCTAATCTATGTAAACTATCTACTAAGACTAGAATTATTAAATGTGTAGTTACCAAGTTTTAACTATTTAAACTAAACACATTATTAGGTCTAATTATTATCAGGGGCTTAATCAAATTAATCCTAATAAATATTAAAGGACCATACTAATCTAAGTAATTAAACTTTTTAATAATTAGATTAGTGATTAATGAGAATTACCAAGTTTTTACTCCTAAAAACTAATCTCATTAATTTATAGCCAATTATGTGAATTACCCATTTTAATCAAATTAAAAAAAAAAATAAACACATAATATAGATGGCTATAATGCATGTATGACATATCAACATATATATGTGTAGGCACACCTAGTCTAAATGATATGTGTATGCATGATAATGCTTTAATTATCTCATAATAAAAACATACATGAGTTGACCGAGTACAATGGGTTATTTAACTTAAAAAATAATAATATCTAATTACAAAAATTATCCAAGGCATTCCTTGGTCCTCAAGTAATTCCAATATTCTTCAAGTCTTTGGGTAATATCTTCTACGTTTTTCGGGTCCAAAAATCAAGTCCAACTTAATTTATTCTATTGGATCCATCTCATGGATTAAATCTCTTAAAGCCCAAATGTTACTCTAACATTTTTCGGAGGCCCGAGATATCCCAAAATTAGCCCAAACACGGTCGCGTACACACATGTGATTGCTGCACAAAACACACAACAGTTGAATGTTGCAGCAGTGCAATCGCACACAATTAAATTATGCTCTGCAATTGCGTACAATTAAATTGCGCACATGGTGCACATCTGGTGTGCATTATTGATGCACAAACACATTGCATGTGTTGTGCGTTGAACAATTGTGCACAAATGTGCACACCTGCATGTGTTGTGTGTTGTGCACACTTGCATCGCAGCAGTGCGCTGCACATCTGTTGCTTTAATTTTTTTTATTTTTTGTATTTTTTTTACTGTGCAACACTTGCACAAGCAACATGTTGTAAAAAAATAAAATAAATTCAAGCAACTTGTGCAATGACCCATGTGGCAGCCTACTGGTGTTTGTCTTTCGGATCGTCTTCTTCATTGTATTACATCAATAATATATAAAATTACAAGCAAATCAATGAAATAAAAAAAATATATATTATACAACCCGGGATTAAAATTACATCAAAAATTTTACAACCATTAAAAACGAACCTTAAATCCATTGTACCATACAATTAACGATCAACCATGTTTATAATAAATAAATAAATAAAATTATAAACATCACACAATCATTAGAAAAGTGCATACACATTCATACATGCAATCAAGAGCAATCGAATTCAATTATACTCTACAAAAATTGGCTCTGATACCAATTGTTGGAACCTAGGGTTACAGATTGCGCAGCGGAAGGGTTTAAAATTTTTTTAATGCATTCATAAACTAACCCATTTGTACAGTAATAACCGAAAACAATAAGAAGGAGAAGAAACTATTTCATACCAACGTAGGAGGCTCCTTCACTTTAATACGATCTGCTCCTGATTTGAACCACTTGATCTTCCTCGCTATCTCCCGGAACTGGCAATGGCGTGTAGGCGCGTCACAATATTCAGGAACCTGTAAGGAGGTAGAAGAGAAGAACACAAAAGCAACCCATTGCTTTGTTGTAGAAGAAGTTTGGCCACCATTTTTTTTATCAAATAAAAAAAAAAAACAAAAAAAACAAAAACAAAAACAAAAAAACAAAAAAAATCTTCTTTTTTTTCTTTGTTGGCTACACCCCTTTCTTGTTTTTCTTCTTGTGTGCGTTAGTTTTTGTGTTTGATGAATCAAATGCATCAGTTATTTTAAGTCATATATATCATATATATATATTTAATAAAACTAACTGATGATATCTTTTAATTTTAAAAACAAAATCTTTATTTTATTTTATTAACTTGCACGCGAATTGGACCTAGTCTACCTAACAGTGTCTGTCTCTCTCAACTCCTCAGCATCTGAAGTAAACGGTGACAAATCTCCCGCGCCTAGCATATCAACCATCGAAGCCTCATCGGGCCCTGGTAGTACCATAAACCCCTCTCCGCTTCTGTGGGGATTAGTTTTGACTCCGCGAACATATGAAATTTTAGCATAAAAACTTCCGTGACATCAGAAACTTAGAATGACAATTACATTCAAACGTGTACTAGCTAGATGATTACCTTTGCGGTGAAAATCTTGTCCAGTTTATCCTTCCTCGGTCGATTGGTCAACTCCCACTTCAAAATGTGTTGGGAAAGGTTGTTCAAGTTGCCTAATAGTCGTGAATCTCGTGGCAAGAGTTGGAATAACTTCATAGGCAAAAACCTATAACACAACCAAAGGAAATATTATTAATTAGTTGGAAAACATAACAACCCGATAATTAATTTATTTGTGGTAATTATGATTCCAAAGGCTCACCAATAGCGCGTATCCTAACCATAAAATATTGTATCTCTTCGACTGCTTGACAATTGCCTTTTTCAACCCAAATATAGTGTATTTGTACACATATGAACCCCACGGGAACACATTGAACGCATCCAAGTCATCAATAAGGCGCAACTGCCATATAGGGACGCATTTCCTCTCATCTGCACCTATCAAAACACAATTCAACATGTACAGTGGACATAGCTTCATTGCATCCAAGGGTTGATCCCATTGACCCTATTCAATCTTTGCTTCAAATTCTAAAAAGGTGACCTCCTCTCGACTATGGAAATACTTGTGGTGTATGCCATCGGGACATCCACATATAGTGCAGTGTTCGAAATGGCTCCGAACTTTAACCCGGTGATCAAACAAAACTCGACCTTAGAAAACCGGACAATATGCGGACAAACAGAAACCTCACCTCATCACTAGGTCCATCATGGTGTAACTCACGCAGTAGCATCCAATGCACAATACCACTAGAAAACGCCATTTCTCGTTGCATCTGTTGCCAATGGCCAAAACATGACTGCTATTACGTACGTTGCACTTCAGCCCTATTTTCCATGACTACATCAAGTGTCTCATCGATTACGACCAGGTTTTGCATGTGGTTGTGGTGAGTAATCTTGACTTTATACCACCAGTTGTCCTAGGGGGTTTTTAAGCTAGCCCTCAGTTTACTCAAATTCCTCATCTATAATTCAAAAGTCTTGGAACAATATAAAAAAGTCTCGGAACTCTTTTTAAAAAGTCTCGGAGTGTGATACAAAAGTCTCAAATGAAAGTCTTGGAAAGTGTTACAAAAGTCTCTGACGAAAGTTTTGGACAACAGTTTCCGAGACTTTTGTCCCACTGTGTGAGACTTTTGCAACACTGTCCGAGATTTTACTAACCCTATTCACTGTTCATCATCTTCCCCGATCTACCAAAACCAGGTATATACTAAAAACACTATAAACTTGATATTAACGATGAAAAAAATACAAAACAAAATGTATAACCCAACAAATACAATCAAATTGGTATTGAAAATCAAATCGTTGAAATTACATACCTTGTTTTGGATCGAAAAGGAAATCGAAATGGAGGACTAAATGTCACCGTGTACTATAGAAATCCGATTGCTTGCTCGGAACAGTCGCAGTCAAAGTGAAAGTGATCTCAAAGTGGAAGTGAAAGTGAAGAGTGAGAAAGTAATAAGTCGCTGTCAGATGAAAAGTTAAATGAATAGTGAGAGGCAAAATGAAACTTGGGTTTTCAAAATACATTTTTGTCCGTTCACCATAATAGGTGTCTTTTAAATATAACTTATTGAAAAGGTGACAACCTTGAAAACCCACCTTAAAAAAAGTGTAGTTTATTTTTTGAACCCACTTTGTGTATCTTGATCCTTGCATTCGGGTTGGCTACATGGCACACTCCTTTGCTTCTAAAGTTTGTTTGTTTGTTTGTTTTTTTTTTTTTTTCTCTTTCCCGTTTGTGGGAGCTATAGTTCGGGCTGCTCTAGTAGAGCCCAATCTCGCCAAGTCCCGACAGTTTTTTTTTTTTTTTTTTTTTTCCCTAAGAATGAGATATTAATTAAGCAGGGATATTTAACTTTTAAAACACTAGTATACATATAAAGCATGTGAAAAAGGATGTCAAAATAATTAATAATATAAGTTATAAACATATCCATGCATGCACTCCATCGGAAATTGACATCTCCACGCATATTCAAAGATCTCGCTTTAAAGAAATCTCAAATATAGCTTGTAATTGTAGGAAATAATCAAAATATTTATGGACTTATTGTTTTTAGCCACAAGTTTATTTTTTATTATTGTTGTCATCTTTGTGCTTGAATTGCCAAAATTGCCCTAAAATTTGTTTTACTTGGACCAAAATTTCCCTCCCAAAATTTCCCTCTCTTTTCACATCATATAAACCCAAATTGTTTGACTTTTATATTTCAAAATCATCTCTCTCTCTCTCTCTCTCTCTCTCTCTCTCTCTCTCTCTCTCTCACACACACACACACACACATAACCTAACAGATTCCGACTTGAACCCGACGACGGCGACGGTGACGACAGCAACCCAGCAACTTCGACCTCCATTTTGTGGTCTCTTCTCTCTCTTGAAGTAGATTCCGTGACCTAGAATGTATGTATCCCCTTCCCATTTTTTATTTTTTTTTTATTTTTACAATTATATGTTGTTTGATATGAAGATTAAGAGAGTGGATTCGATTTTTAGTGAAACCCAAATTTTTTTTATTTTCTGTTACGAAGTTACATGCCCGTTTGTTTTTATTTTACATGCCAATTTGTTTTAATTTTACATGCCCGTTTATTTTAATTTTACATGCCAGTTTGTTTTAAGTTACATATGATTTGGTAATTTTGTTTTATAGTGAAATCAATCTCCTATTATTTTTTTTACAATTATATGTTGTTTGATATGAAGATTAAGAGAGTGGATTCGATTTTTAGTGAAACCCAGATTTTTTTATTTTCTGTTACGAAGTTACATGCCCATTTCTTTTAATTTTACATGCCAGTTTGTTTTAAGTTACTTGTGATTTGGTAATTTTGTTTTATAGTGAAATCAATCTCCTGTTGTTTTTTTTACAATTATATGTTGTTTGATATGAAGATTAAGAGAGTGGATTCGATTTTTAGTGAAACTCAGATTATTTTTTATTTTATGTTACAAAGTTACATGCCCATTTGTTTTAATTTTACATGCCAGTTTGTTTTAATTTTACATGCCAATTTGTTTTAAATTACATGTGATTTGGTAATTTTGTTTTATAGTGAAATCAATCTTCTGTTGTTTTTTTACAATTATATGTTATTTGATATGAAGATTAAGAGAGTGGATTCTATTTTTAGTGAAACCCAGATTTTTTTAGTTTGTTTTAAAGTTACATGCCAGTTTGTGTTAAATTTACATGTCTGTTTGTTTTAAAGTTACATGCCAGTTTATTTCTAACTTACATGTGATTTGGTAATTTTGATTTATAGTGAAATACTTGACATGCAGGAATATGGATACAAAGAGATTAGTCATCTATCGAGGTGGAAGTTGGGTGGACATTTGTTACGAGGGTGGTTTGACAAAGTTGGTCCATGTTCCTAGAGGTTTGACTTATGATGCCTTGGTTAAGTTGGTACAAGATGTTGCAAAAGTTGATGCTGCTAGGTACACCATAGAATTATGATCATTGGTCTCTACGAATATTGGTGTTGCTCGACCAATTATTTAGAATGACAATAAGGTATCATGTATGATTGATGAAGATAAGTTGATACCAGCGGTTTATATCACCATTTATCAGAAGGGACCAACAGATTGTGTGTAGAATGGTACTACATTGGATGAAGATGACAACCTACTACAGTCAAATTTTCTTCAACAATCATACGAACCTACTCTAGAACCTGGGTATGGTGGGTTTCTCCAGCAACTGGCAGCATGTGGGTCCATTCCAATATCAGAACCAATTGTATGTACTAGTGAAACCATTAATCATCAAGAGAACAGTTAGGCGTCGGACACCGATAACTCGGATGATGTGTCGATACACGACATTGACACCGATTACTCGGATGATGGTGTGGGTGCTGGTTTTGCTAGTACTGGACCATCGGGTTTTGCTACCTTTGGTGAAGGTTCCTTTGGAGAGGATGGATTGGGTGAGGATGGATCGAGTGAGGATGGATCGGGTGAACATCCAACCCCACGAGCTTGGAGTATTCCTGGATCCGAAAGGTATTCCTTAAAACCCAATCGCATGAACGAAGCAATTTCAGATGATAAATGCTTATAAAAGGGTAAACTGTTTCGATGCAAGAAAGATCGTAAGCGAACGGTGCACAAGTATGATTTGAACGAGAATTTTGAACTTCGAATTAGAAGGTCTAGCAAGACATGTTATGAGGTAGGATGTAAGGATGGCGAATGTGAATTCAAATTACATGCATTTAAGATGTAAAAAGGAGAATATTTGGTGGTTCGAATGTTCGTGAAGGATCATACTTGCAATATTGATGGCTTCCACACACGTTTTCGACAAGCAAATTCTTGGACTGTCAGTGAACTATTAGCCCCGAAGTTGAAAGTACATGGCCACTCTCTAAAACCAAAAGACATCATGGTTGAAATGCAAGTGGAACATAGACTACATTTGTTGTATACCAAGGCTTGAAGGGTAAAGGATCATGCAGAGGCATCTATTTTCGATGCTCCCGAAGAATCATTCAAACTATTGTCTGGTTACTGTCACCAATTGAAGAAAGTAAATCCAGGGACTATTACTGCAATGAAGACAAATGATGCAAATCAGTTTGAATATATGTTCATCGCTCATGCTACTTCACTTCATGGATTTCGTACTGTGATTCGACCGGTTATTGCCATTGATGGTACTCATTTGAAAGGTAAATTTTATGGTATTTTGTTTGTAGCTATATGTCTGGATGCAAACAACCAGGTTTTTCCTTTGGCATATGGCTTTGAGGACGTTGAAGATGAACTCTCATGGACTTGGTTTTTAAATGAGCTTTTAAAAGCCATTGGTAGTCTTGAGGATTGCATGATCATATCTGACCGCCACCTTGGGATCAAGGCAGTAATGGAGAAAGTGCACCCTGATGTACCACATGGATATTGTGTGTTTCACATGGCTCAAAACATCAAAAACGATTACAAAAGGAAAGATATGAGTCTTCTTTTCAAACAAGCATGGAAGGCATACCGGAAATCTAAATTCAAGGAAGTGATGTTGGAGATAATGAAGGTTAATAGGGTAGCCTTCGAAGATTTAATGAATATTGGGCCCGGAAAGTGTTCTCGTGCATACTCTCCCGTGTCGCGTTACCGCTTGATGACCTCTAGCATTGCTGAGTCGATGAACTCATGTTTGGTACATGCTCGCCAAATGCCAATAACAACCATGGTTGAGTATATTATAGAGATGATCCAGAAATGGTTTTATAAGCGCCGTACCAAGGCTGAAAAAAATCGGACACAATTGACTCCATGGGCCACCGCATTAATAAAAAAAAGGAATTATGATTCGGAAAAGTACACGGTTTGTCCAATTGATTTGGTTAACTTCAATGTGAAGGATGGAAATAAAGATGGTTTGGTGAATCTTTCTGAAAAGACTTATAGTTGTATGAAATTTCAAGTTGATAAACTGCCATGTCGGCACACATTAGCCGCGATAAGGTTATTATCCTCTTATTCCATTTTATCTTATTTTCTTACCAAATGTGATTCATGTAATTACTCATACACTTTAATTTCGTAGGTTCGCGAAGAAGCCTTTTGGAGATTTTTGTGGGGATTGCTACAAAACTACTAGTTGAGTTGAAGCATATTCTGGGAACATCTTCCTTGTTGGCCATCCTAATGATTGAACTATTCCTGAAGATGTGAGATCAAGGGTTATTTATCCGCCTCCTTTTCATGCACAAGCTGGAAGGCCAAAAAAGAAGAGATATATATCCGCCGGGGAACATAGAAATGGGAAGACAATAAATTACACGATTTGTGGTACGACAAAATTGTCGGAATCCACAACCATGTCAGATTCCTGTACCATTTGCAACATCTGCAACATCGAAGCGACCACGTAGACCGTATAGGTGCAGGAAATGTGGAGAAGAAGACCACAATTCACAAAAATGTCCATTGACACCGGAAGTTAGTGGTACAACTTAGTTATTAGCAATGATGTTTTAATTCTTAAATGTATTGGTGAAATACTATATTTCGTAATGCAGCTTTTTTAAAGTTACATAATAGTATTGAATTCATGTATTTTTTTTTTATATATCAAATTCCAGTAGTTTTACATGCCAAGACCTTAAAAACTTACATGCCAGTGTTTTTTGAAATCATATGCCAGTGTATCTCGAAATTACATGCCAGTGTATTTTTAATGATGTATCTATTTGAATGACTCAATTGAAAACTAAACATTCCAGTATTGTTACATGCCAGGAACTTCACAAGTTACATGCTAGTGTATTTCGAAGTTACATGCCTGTGTATTTTTAAGTTACATGCCTGGATATTCTTGTTTTCCTACTTTAAAGACACCCACTTAAATGATCAAATTCCAATATTGTTACATAACAGCACTTGTTAACAAGTTTTTAATGATGTATCTATTTGAATGACTCAATTTAAAACTAAACATTCCAGTATTGTTATATGTCAGGACCTTCATAAGTTATATGCCAGTGTATTTCGAAGTTACATACCTATGTATTTTTAAGTTATATGCCCGGATATTCTTGTTTCCCTACTTCAAAGACACCGACTTAAATGATCAAATTTCAATATTGTTATATAGCAGCACCTGTTAACAAGTTTTTAATGATGTATCTATTTGAATGACTCAATTGAAAACTAAACATTCCAGTATTATTACATGCCAGAACTTTCACAAGTTACATGTCAGTATATTTTGAAGTTACATGCCTGTGTATTTGAACTTACATGCCAGTAGACTAAGCTTCAAAAAGTACAGAACATCATCAATTCCAGTATTATTACATGCCAGCACCTGTTAAAAAGTTACACTGGGTACATATATTAGCCGCAACAAAAGGTTGTGAAGTAAGCCAGCTGAAAAAGTTAAGTCCTTTGGGATATCAAGTAGGTGCCCAAAACAAGTCCTCCGAAACTCATTTAATTGTCTAATTTGTCAAAGAACCTTGACGATGTCGGGAAGGGCATTCAAATTACAATACAAGTTAGTGGTGGATTTTGTAATCCATTTATCCTTCGGTTTTATGAGGAAATCCTCATAATTAATGTTTTCTATCTACAAAATCACATAAAAATAACGTTAGTTACATGCCATTGAAGTTACATACCAGTAAAATTACAAGCCAAAAAGTGCTAGAAAAGTTACATAACAGTGTCTATGAAAGTTACATGCCAGTAGAGTAAGTTACATGCCATAAAATCACCATCTATTGTTAATGTTCCTGCTTTTTAGCCAAACCCATTTTAACAGGACAAATGTCAGTGACAGTTTAAACTGTCTTTTATACGTGCTAGAAAAGCTGCCAATTTTTCAGTTGAATTATAAAACTACCAGCCATGAGCCGTAGAAAAAATCTTGTTTGAGACTGCCACGTGATGAGACCATCAAATAAGATTACACCAAATTAGAATTTTATAATTTATTTTTTATATTTCCAAGATAAATGGTGCATTCTCATTAGACAGTCTCACGGTCTCACCACGTGGCAGTCCTATACAAGATTTTCTTGAGCTGCAAAGCGACAATATCCGAAGTAGGTGAGTATTGACAACAATCCTCTATTACTTTTGAAACAATTCAAAGTATTAGTAGATTACCATGTTTCCATTTTCAGCAATATGTTGGATTCATTGATTATGCAATTGGCCTTGGCCCTAAAATTACTCACCGCTGAGATTTTGAACCCTAATGGTGGATTTTCATTTTGAACCGCCAAGGCATTCACCATTGGTTTCAATTCACAATTGCCTATTGTTAAGTGCTCATAAATGATAAAAACTTCTTAGACTGCCAGTGATATACTCGTACCTGGTATTCCATTATTTTACCACACATTTGTTTGTTTTCTTATATATATAAAGAGGGTCCAAATCCTCCTCACCTTTCATATTAATCTATCTAAACACAATATATCAGGCAAGTACCATGTTAAAAACACTGTTAATCATAAATGCTTAAATTGACAGAAAACAATCTCAACAAGTATTTGAACACTGACACTTGAAGTTTCAAGCGCACAAAG
The DNA here is from genome assembly GCA_954870605.1 of Acer campestre. Lineage (NCBI taxonomy): Eukaryota > Viridiplantae > Streptophyta > Magnoliopsida > Sapindales > Sapindaceae > Acer > Acer campestre. The sequence continues at coordinate 10,600,202 of OX940810.1, read as the reverse complement.
TAATTAAAGTTTACAACTTGTTTTTGACACTAATGAGGAAAATACAGTTAAAATACTCAGGAAAAGACTCGAAGACAAAGCAATATATAATAATTCATTTCCTATTTTGGAATGAAAATCGATTTTAGTCCTTTCCCAGTTTCGCCTACATGGTATATGTGTGTGTGAGTGTGTGTGTGTGTGTGTGTGTAATAATTATATGAGTATTTGAGACGATCTAAAGCTCACATTTCCTCGATGTAGGGAAGTTGGACCAACTCAAGTGGAAGCACTCCTGAAAGACTCCAATGCTTGAATTTTCTGTGAATGGAACATAGACCCAGAATTCATTAGTGAAAACCCAAGGAAAAAAAGTCAAGAGCAATGCAAAAATTATTTTAATTCTAAACCTACCAAATAAGGAGTTGCAACAATTGGAGCGTTTCTTTTAATCCTAATAAAGAAAGAAAATCAATTTTATTCCTCTTTAACAATTATAGAGTACAGAACCTCACCCACAACATTAAAACAACTCTAACATCACTACTATACCAGTACTGCTAAAGTAGTGTAACATTGTCAAATAAAATTAACTTTCAATCATTAATTTTAGTAAGAGATAAGACTAAAACATCCAAACACATATTCATTCATATTTCTATGTATTAAAATAACTGCTGAATTGATATCCATTTACTCTCAACTCATTTGAAGAAATTCCAATCAGTAGCTCCTATTGTTTTGGCTATATGATTGAGTGCATCAACTACACCACATCAACATCCAACAAACAAATACACAGTAAGCACTTGCCTAATCATGACAGTTGATCACAGGCATTCAAAAAACTTGTATCAAATGAGAATGATTACTTAAAGCTTTAATGCCTGGGGTGAGTTTGTGTAAAATGAGAAAATACCTCTCAATATTCTTGTGAAAGAAGAGCTATCTCGATTTCTTGGAGTAATTTTCCTTTGGTTTCCATGACATTTCTTTTCACAAATACCACTGCCATCACGCAAAACGTTGCACACATGGAGTATAGGAGCCCTGGTCCAAGTTGCTCCAACAAACGCAAGAATAACAAACCCACAAAGAAATTTACCACCTAATAATGCAACACAAACCAATAGTTTATCATATAGCAAAACCTATTACTCCAAAATCTACTTGATTACTTCACACTTAGACTGATGACATAAAAGAAGAGTGACGGAAATTTATATACCTGTAATTCTCCCACTAAAAATTTATCAAATTCTCTATATAAACATCAATTTTGCAAACCCCCCCTAAGAACACAACTCCACACCTTTTTTCCAATACAAGCAACACATCACATTTCAAATCAATGCTTATCATTTAGCAATTCCATTAACGCCAACAAGAATCTACAAGAATTGACACACTATTCAACTTTAAAACAGAATCCAGTTTGCTCAACACAACAAATCAAGCAAACCAAAACTGTTATTGAGCTCTACTTATTCAAGATTTGAGTTTAAAAAAAAAAAAACAAAAAACAAAAACGAATGAAAAAAAATTGCAGAGAGAATTGGAAATGGAAGAGCTGACTCACCTCGACAGACAAATGAACGAAGGAGAGATGGAGATGGACGGTGGAGATGGATACACTGCCTTGACGGAGGTGCGAGGCGACGGCAAGGGTAGCAACGGCGACTGAGGTACGACACGACGACGAGGGTAGCAACGGCGAGAACCACCGACGGTGACCGGCAGGGACGACGATCTCTCTCTCGGCGACGGACGGCGATCTTCGGCGATCTCTCTCTCTCTCTCTCTTCCCTTCTCTTTCTTCTTTTTTCACTTTTGGTCGTTTTTTTTTATTGATGGGTGGGTTCCACACTTCCACCCTAACAATCATTTTACTGATGGTGTGGGTTCCACCCTATCAGCTTGTTTGTTTGGTTTTTTTATTTTTTCAAATTTCAAATTTTAAAGGTATTTCTGTCCGAAAATGGTAAAATATGACGAAAACAATAAAAAATATACTTATGGTTAAAAACAATAAGTCCATGATTTTTCTGGCTCTTTTTAAATTCACCCCTATATATATAGTTGATGGGATCAATAACAAGATTGGATGAGCTGCAATCATCGAGATCTAATGTCATAGTTTTATAGGATGATCATGACCTTTTATTTTTTATTTTTTTTTAATGTAAATTAAAGCATTAAATAAAGAGTTTATTTCGCCCATTATTAACCCTAGAAGAAAATGTATACAAAGGGCATGTTGGTCATTAACCCTAGTATAGGAAGAATATATGAGCTTCCATTTATGATACAGTTGTTAGGCGTAATAAGCTTATAAAACCATATAAACAATAACGACAAGTTATATAAAAAAAGCCAAAAGCTACCAGATATGCAGGAGAGGAGCTCTTCACCAAATTAATTTAAAGCTTGCTAACAAATTCAATAAGTAATTCACTCTCTCTCTCTCTCTCTCTCTCTCTCTCTCTCTCTCTCTTAATCAGATAGCGTCAATAATTACAATACTGGAAAGTGGAAAGGCTTTATAATTAAAGCAAAAAAAATAATACCAATCAAACTGCTAATAAACCTAGGATGTTTGAGCTGGATATCTAGCTAATAATAATAGAAGCCTTCACTATTATTCTTCCTTAAAAGAATATTATTTCCATAAGTTTGGTTTTTCTTAATTAGCTTAAAGTAAGATCATGATCAATTGATCATCATCATCATCATCATCATCAAGCACTCATGATCATGTGGGCAAAACTTAGACCTGCAAATTTCAGAAAAGGTATGTTAACTTGTAACAATACAACCTTTACATATTAATATTGTTTCTCATATAATTTTCGATATATATACCTTTAGAGTATAGAGACCTTTATTTATATATTATATGGTTTGATATCATATTGTTTCCTAGGTTATATACTAGTAATGATAATTAAGGACAAAAAGGTGATGGATTAATTGTACTAAGTTTGTCTTATTTATTTATTTCTATACATCTATGAACAAGAAGAGGGAAGTTGTAACCAAATATTACACTTCTTTGATGAAGCAAAGAATTTAAGAAATTTAATTAGAAAATAAAGTAAAACACTTTTAATTTCATTTCAATTCTTGGGTATGTGCAATTCTTCTTCATTTTTCATCTTTGGCAAAAGAAGATGATGACCGAAGAAACAATTGAATAATGAATAGTGCGTTCTCTAAAGGGTTCTATACTTCTATTTCCTCTCATGAACAATATGAAAATTGATAAGAATAAAATAATTGGGTATATTAGGGCCTATCCTGTATTGTTTTACAAGGGTGTTTTTGTTTTTGTTTTCCAAATCCGATTTCGAATACGCGTTCGTTACCATTTTTCATTTTGTTTTCCATTTTATTTTCCAAAACAAAAACAAAAACAAAAACAAAAACAACAACAGTGTTAAAAGTGAAAAATTTCCAAAACAACTTTTTGATGTTTTTCATTTTGTTTTTCGTTTTGTTTTTCACTTAAAATAAAAAACTCAATTTTTTTTTCTTTTTTTCTTCCTTTCACCGATGTTCTTCTCCCTCCTCTCCTTCTCTCTCCTTCTTCTTCTTCTTCCTTCTTCTCCTTCTTCTTCCTCTTCTCCTCCTCCTCCTCCTTCTCCTTCTTCTTCTCCTTCTTCTTCATCCGGATCCAGCTTCTTCTTCTTCTTTTTCTTCTTCTTCCGTCAAATCCAGCTTCTTCTTCTTCCCGTCAGTCAGACCAACGCCGTCTGTCAGATCAGATCCATCGGTTTCTTCTTCCTGTACTAGACATTGCCCATATCAGACCAAAAAATAAAATAAAAAATTCAACTCATTAATTTTGGCCTGTAAAATGATACCAGACGTATTTTTTACATTTTCATATTCGGAATCCAGCTTTCAGGATATGCTACTAGACGCGTATTTGGATTTCAAAACTGAAACCAAAAACACTGTTTTCATTTTCATTTTTATTTTCGAAAAACAACAACAAAAACAGCCTTTGAAAAACGTTACAAGACGGGCCCTTATATTTTGAAAAAAAAAAAAAAAAAAACCCATCCTTGTCTGTTTTCGTTTTACTTCCTCCAAAGCTAGGTTAATCAAGATTATAGGGATGGGTGAGGGGCCCATTGGGGTGGGAGAGGGTCTCCACATTCCTTTACCATCCCCTCACCCCACCCTCATTTCTCCTATTTTACTTCATTTTCAATATCAATTTTCAATTTAGAATTTGGAATTCGAAATCCAGTCATCTCAATCTTTTGTTTCATCCTTTTTCAATATCCAATTTAAAAAATAAATCAAAATACATAATTGGTTTAATTTAATTTAAAATAAATACACAAACTATTTAATTTAAGATTAGAGATTTAGAGTTAAAATTTTCTTTAGAAGAAAATAAAATTAATGTGTATATATATATATATATATTGTGGGAAAAATGGAGAAATGTGAGAGGTTCACCACCCCACACCCACCCCTATTTAGGTTTTGGAGGTCAAATTTGCCACCAATACCACTCCACCCCAAACCCCATTTGGGGTGAAATTTGCCCTTAAATGGGGATGGGCCCTGTGGGCGGAGTCTCCATGGCCCATGGGGAAATGCCCATCCCTAGTCAAGAAAAACAAAATATTGCCATTTAATTTATATTCTTAATTCTACGAGGACTTACATATAACGTGACAAATATATATATATGGGTGATAAATTAAGGAGGTTTATCATTTTTAGCCAGCATTAGTATTTTGATTGTTTGTGTCAAACAATCCACTAAACATCCAAAATTGCCCCCTCACTAATCCATTTTACTTTATTATTTTTTTTTTGTTTTTTTCCCTCTGAATACAGACTATTGTCTGTCTTCCTCATATGAGTAAAACGAGTCAACACCACCATTTGTTTCCTCCTTTTGTGAGAACCACTACTCTACATTCTTTTGTTACTTTTATTCTTCCTTCAATCTCCACAATCTTTTGTTACTTTTATTCTCCCTTCAATCTCCACGACTCCACCATTTCCTGTGTTCGTTATCTCTCTCTCTCTCTCTCTTCAATTTTCTGTGTTCGTTCTCTATTTGGGCTTGGTTTTTTACGGATTCGGTGTCGTTTCTAACGGATTTGGGTATCATATTTCACGGATTTGGCTTCGTATTTCATGATGATTCGAGATGATCTAGGTTTTTCTTTCGGTGGTATGTATTTGAAACCCTAATTTAATTTGTTCCATGATTTTAGGTTGAAGAAGATTGGTTGCAGTGGTGTATGTAATATTTGATTTCCTAGTGTGTTTTTTTTTTTTTTTTTTCTGGGTGTGTTTAGTTATTTTTGCCTGGTGTGTTTAGTCGTTTTTGCCAAGTGTGTTTAAATAATTTTTTCTTGGTGTGTTTTATTCCTATTTGTCTGGTGTGTTTAGTTGTTTTTGCCATGTGCGTTTAGTCGTTTTTTCCTGATGTGTTTAATTCCTTTGTGGCTGGTGTGTTTAGTCGTTTTTGCCTAGTGCGTTTAAGTCGTTTTTGTCTGGTGAGTTTAATTCGTTTTTGCTTGGTGTGTTTAATTTTTTTTGCCTAGTATGTTTAATAGTTTTCACCTAGTGTGTTTAATAGTTTTCGTTTGGTGTGTTTAATTATTTTTTGGCAGGTGTGTTTAGTCTTTTTTCCCTGGTGTATTTAGTCTTTTTTCCCTGGTGTGTTTAATTCCTTTTTCCCTGATATGTTTAATTGTTTTTTTCCTGGTGTGTTTAGTCTTTTTTTCTTAGCATGTTTAATTTCTTTTTGCCTTGTGTGTTTAAATTGTTATGTCTGATGTGTTTAATCGTTGTTGCCTTGTGTGTTTAGTCGTTTTTTCCTGGTGTGTTTAATTCCTTTGTGGCTGGTGTGTTTAGTCGTTTTTGCCTGGTGTGTTTAATTCGTTTTTGCCTGGTGTTTTTAATTTTTTTTTGCCTGGTGTGTTTAATAGTTTTCGCCTAGTGTGTTTAATAGTTTTCGTCTGGTGTATTTAATTATTTTTTGGCAAGTGTGTTTAGTTGTTTTTGCCTAGTGTGTTTAGTCTTTTTTGTCTGGTGTGTTTAATTCCGTGTTTCCTAGTATGTTTAATTTATTTTTTTGCCTGGTGTGTTTAATAGTTTTCACCTGGTGTGTTTAATTATGTTTTGCCTGGTGTGTTTAGTTTTTTTTGCCTGGTGTGTTTAATTCCTTTTTTCCTAGTGTGTTTAATTTTTTTTTTGCCTGGTGTGTTTAATAGTTTTTGCCTGATATGTTTAATAGTTTTCGCCTGGTGTGTTTAATTATTTTTTACCTGGTTTGTTTAGTTGTTTTTGCCTGGTTTGTTTAGTTGTTTTTGCCTGGTGTGTTTAGTCTTTTTGCCTGGTGTGTTTAATTCCTTTTTCCCTAATGTGTTTAATTGTTTTTTCCTGGTGTGTTTAGTCTTTTTTGCTTGGTGTGTTTAATTTCTTTTTGCCTTGTGTGTTTAAATTGTTATGCCTGGTGTGTTTAATTTTTATTTTTTTGCCTGGTGTGTTTAAGTTTTTTTGTCTGGTGTGTTTAATTGTTTTTCTCTGGGTAATTATTTTTTGCCTGATGTGTTTAATTCCTTTTTGCCTAGTGTGTTTAATTGTTTAGCCATGGTGGTGTGTTTAATTCTTTTTGCCTTGTGTGTTTAATTATTTTGCCCTAGTGTGTTTAGTTGGTATTCCATGGTGTGTTCAATTATTTTTCCTTAATTTGTTTAATTAGTTTGCCCCTGCTGTGTTTAATGTGAGTGGTTTAATAAATTGAATTCTAAATGTGAGATTTGTATTAGATGAAATGCAGGAAAGGACCCAACGAAATTGGTAATCACTTATGGTGACAAATGGGTGGGGAACTTTTACGAGGGTGGTGAAACAGAGTTTCTGAGAGTTCATAGGAATTTGACGTATAATGAGTTGTTGAGGGTGGTACAAGGTGTTGCGAATGTTGATTTAAGAAGGTTTACCATTGAGTTAAGAACTTTGGTTGATACCGGTGTTAGGCTTAGGCCTGCCCGACCGAAGATTAAAGATGATAGCGATGTGGAAATGTTGTTGTGCGATGATCAACATGTTCCGGAAATGTATGTTAGTGCTGTTAAGAAAGTTAGTGCAGAACCTAGTCATATGGGTATTCCTACCGTCAGCCTATCTACCAAACATTTTTACAACAATTGATGGCACGGTTTCCATCCGTCAATGGAAGCAATAATGTTTGTGGTTCTATACCAACAACAAACTCGTCATTTGACCAGACCGTGAACCCTATGATTCTTAAGGACCAAACCATTGATGAAGTGGTGGCAGAACCTTATAATCAGGATGAAAAATCGATCCCAGAGTACAATCTCCATAGTGAGTATGGATTAGATGATTTCAACGAAGATTACATTGGTCACAGTGGAAGTCGTGAGGGTGTGAATGATGGAATGGGTTCGAATCCAACAGATGGTAGTGGTTGTACTGGGTTTGTTCCACCGGTTTTTGCTGGTCCAAGTCGAGATACATTTGAAGATCATGGTGTTAATGTTGCCGATATGTCTAGAAATGCAGTTCCCCGACCTTAGATTATTCCTGGAGCTTCAAACCACTCTTTCATACTAGCTAGAACAGAGAAATCTAGTTCATGTAACCGTTTATCGAAAGGTGGGATGTTCGAAAGCAAAAAAAGTTTGAAGCGAGCGTTGCATTCTTACGCGTTGAAGGAGGATTTTGAAATTCGTGTTACAAGGTCAAGCACTACTAGATACAAAGCTGGCTACAAGGATCCCGAGTGTAAATTTCACATTCGTGCGGTTAAGATAGAAAGTGGAAATTATTGGATAGTTTGGATATTTGAGTCAGATCACAGTTGTACAATTGATGGTTTGCACAACCGTTACCGTCAAGCGAGCGCATGGCTTATTAGTGAAATGCTTTCACCGAAACTTGTAGTTAGTGGTCGATCTTTGAAACCAAAAGAAATCATGACCGATATGCAAGTGGAACATGGCCTTGGTTTAAATTATACCAAGGCATGGAAGGCAAAAGAACATGCTAAAAATAATGTTTTTAGCCCTCCTGATATGTCATATCTGTTGTTGCCTGCATATTGCCACGAATTGAAACGTGTGAATCCTGGTATTGTAACAGCAATAAAGACAAACGATGCTCACCAATTCGAATATTTGTTTATTGCTCTCAGTGCTTCATTTAATGGGTTTCATACCAGTATACGACATGCAATTTGCATTGATGCAACTCATTTGAAGGGTGAGTTTGGTAGTGTGATGTTTATTGCAGCGTGCCAAGATGCAAACAATTAGGTGTTCCCGCTAGCTTATGGTTGGGGTGATGTTGAATGCGAGGATTCATGGACTTGGTTTTTAAAAGAGTTGAAAAGGGCAATAGGATGTCCTGCAAATTGTATCATTATCTCCGATCGCAGTCCTGCAATCAAGGTAGCAATGGCTAAAAAGTACCCTGAAATAACACATGGCCTTTGTGGGTTTCATATGAACATGAACCTTAAGAGTAGATTCAAAAGCCAGGCTGTATGCAATTTGTTCTATGAAGATTCAAGGGCACATCGAGAATCAGAGTTCTTGGAGAAGATGCAGGAGTTGAGCCGCATAAACATGCAAGCATATGATTATCTGATGAGAGTTGGGCCTCATAGATGGTCTCGTGCGTACTGTCCAGTTAGGCATTATCGGGGGATGACTTCAAACATCGTGGAGTACATGAACAATTGTTTGCGACACGCTCGTCAATTGCCAATAACAACGTTGGTTGAGTACATTAGAGATATGATGCAAAAATGGTTTCATGAACGTCGTGAAACGGCATCTAAAAATGAAACACAACTGTCCCGGTGGGCTACCGACAAATTAATCAAAAAAAATGAATATTCACATAAGTACACGGTGCGCCCAATAGATAATGTTAATTTCAATGTGAAGGACGATGACAAAAGATGGGTTAGTAAACCTATCTGAGAAGACTTGCACTTGTAAGGAATTTCAGAATGACCTATTGCCTTGTTCTCATGCATTAGCTGCTATAATGAATATATTCTCGTAATATTTATATGAATTTATTTTTTTAAAGATTGAACATAATGATATTTGTTTGCCTGTTTTTGTAGGTTCTGTAAAAAGAAATTTGTGGACTTCTGTTCTGATTTCTACAAAACAAACACCTAGTTAGAAAGCTATTCTGGTCTCATCTTTCCAGTTGGACACCTTAGTGAATAGATTACTCCTGTTGAAGTACGTTCCGAAGTTGTTCTTCCACCGGAGTGGCGAGCTCAAGCTGGTAGGCCGAGAAAGAATAAGGTTCCATCAGCAGGCGAACATGGTAGTAAGATTAGGTACTGTACCATCTACAAGAAATCTGGCCACAATAGACAAAACTGTCGAAACCCCCTGCCAATCAGCAACTCAATGGTACGGACCCACAAACAGTTCCACCACCACCTCCCCAACGTCGTAAGTGCAAGTCATGTAAACAAGAGAGACACATTGTCTCAAACAAAGCCTTCATTGTGCAAAGTAAAGCAAGAAGGTATTAGTGTACTACAATGGAATCAAGATAACATATATTGGATACAAAAAGGCCTATCAAGATAACGAAAAGTTAGACAAAATGTATACTTACATCAGTAGACAGCCATGTCTTCAGATCTTCCAATTCCAGGAAAAAGGAATTATCAACGGACTCTTCCGTTCCCACATTTCGCCTGAACTCAACGTAAACAAATAAATCGTTATTTTTTTTGTCCTTAAACAACAAAGCATCTGAATTAATATATTTAAAACAAGAACATACCAAGCTGGGGATTTTTTCTTCTTGAAGTCCTCATATTTGCGCTTCTCTTGTGCACATTTTGTTGCTGAGGCCCGTGTCGGGTCAATAAATGGAGAGAAGCAATAAGATGATCAAAGACTAACACTGAGCGATCGATCCTCCTCTAAACCAAAGTTGTAATTGACCATAAGATCTCCACTTACCAACCCCTCCTCATTCACCTCCTTCTGGCCTGAAGGACCCACCTGCTGCTGAATTGACACGTTCGCATCCACCTCCTGCTCAACATGCGAACTCGGATCTCTAACATCGGTTGAAGGTGCCTACAACACGTAAGAATTGTAAAAACAAATATTCATCATTTCTTCCTCACACAAATAATACATATTATAACATAGAACCACTATGGAATACCTCATTGTTGTTTTAACCACGAGTCGACTGTATCTCTTGCATGAGGCCTTTAAGCACACCCGAAAGTTGCGAGATCTCTTGTTTCACAACGCCTTCTAATAACCCTGGAAGTGCCTTCACCTCCTCCAACAATTTATTTATCATGTCACCATCCTAAAGTTTCCATTTATAAAATACGGGATGCACGTTAGTAAATTAAAAAATAATTAAATGAAAACATAAAATAAATAAATAAGCATTCGACTCTACTTACCCTAGATTGAGGTTCCTGTCGGGAGGACATATGTGGGGTGGTTGCATAAAGGATGACCGAGGTGGATACGGTGAACGTACCATGCCTTCGGGAAGGGTGGGTGTATATCCTGGTGTAAAGCCTACAGAAAGTGGATCGTCATGTTGAATGGGTGAATATGGAGAGGGAAGTGGATTTTCTTCAGTAAGTCTGGTGATTGGTACTGTTTCCCTCCGCTACTTCTTGGCCGGTGCCTTTTTCTTTTGCTTTGGTGCTTTCCGCTCTTTCTTCTGACCATGAGTACCTCTATCACCACCCTCACGTACTTCACCACCATCACCACCACCTACTTCACCACCATCACTACCATCATCCTCAGTGTCCGACAACTCATTCTTTTCTTTCATTTCCACTAGAGGTCTAAATTGTGGACCCACGGACATATCGGAGTCTACTCTCACCCAATAATATGCTCTAGCCTCGTTATCTATTGCCTTTAATTCCAGACCTGAGCTTGTAATAATGTCATAATATTATATGATGTAAAATGTTGTAAGTAATTTCATAAATTGATATATCTATGCAAATAACCCACCTTCCCAGCACGAATATTAGCTTTCAATATATGAAATTATTTCCATGCTATTTCGAGGCCTCAACGACATTGTATAACACCTCATCCTAGGTAATGCATGCTGTAATCTTTTGCCAAACCCATTTATCAGAGTGTCCACAACCTCCATCGCCCATATCTGAAAATTACAAGTTATGAAAACTATAAAAGTTAATAACTTCTAATTTATAAGCCAATATTAAGTAAACAAATATAGTAAGCGGAACTAACCTCAACAGCCCATGGGAAACCGTATAACCGGTACCTGACCTTGCGAGGTGCGTTCTTGGGGTTTCTCGGTCGAAATCCCTGCCTCAAGTAGTGCATCGTCATCTTGAAAACATAATGCCCTCATGCAAAAGAATTGAATGCATCCAGATCATCAACCAAATTAAAAAGTCAATTGGTGACTTTTTTATCTAACGGTTGACCAAACAGAACATTGTTTGCTATCAATAAAAGTCCCATCTTCAGCGAATCATCAGGGTGCTTGAAGTTATGCTTTAAAAACCGTTCATAGACAGTGGACAATTTCAATTCCTCGCCTTTTTGTCCAGGCCAATACCTTTTCTGGATGCCGTCTGCATTTGGCACATACGGGCGTGTTTATAATCTCTGAGAGTTCGCCGAATCGAAGACCGGTAACCAAACAAAATTCTCTATGTCCAAATCTTGCCTTCTTACCACCAAACGAAATAAATAATTCGTTTTCAGTTGCACCATCTATTGTAATTTCCCTCAATAGTACACCATGCACAACCATAGCTGAGAACAATGACTTTTGCGGGAACTTGGTGAATTGCTTGAAGCAACTGGATATGAATTCCTTGTGCTTCCCTTCTTTGTGTATGATTTGCTCTATAGTAGCTATTTTCTTCAACCGACAACCCACGTTGATTAATGCTTCTTCATTCCATTTATTTCTTTTGACGAGAAACTGTTCATAGTCAATATTTTCCATCTGCACAATTCAAATAAGTTTGGTTTAATAAATTAAACATACAATGTTTCAACAATTAAACATAGCAGGCATAAAATAATTAAACACATCGGGCATAAAAAATTAAACACACCAAGCAAAAAAAAAAAAAAAAAACAATTAAACAAATCAGGCAAAAACAATTAAACACACCAACCAAATAGGCAAATAACAATTAAACACACAAGGTAAAAGTAATTAAACACTCCAGGCATAAACAATTAAACACACCAGTCAAATAGGTAAATAACAATTAAACACACCAGGCAAAAGTAATTAAATACACTAGGCAAAAACATTTAAACACACCAGATAAATAACAATTAAACACACCAGGCATAAAACAATTAAACACACTAGGCAAAAGTAATTAAACACACCAGGAAAAAACATTTAAACACACCAGGCAAATAACATTTAAACACACCAGGTATAAAACAATTAAACACACCAGACATAAAACAATTAAACACACCAGCCAAATAGGCAAACTGAGAGACTAAACACACCAGGCAAAAAACATTTAAACACACTAGACAAATAACAATTAAACACACTAGGCATAAAAAATTAAACACACCAGGCAAAAAAAAAAAAAACAATTAAACACACCAGCCAAATAGGCAAATAACAATTAAACACGCCAGGCAAAAAAAAACAATTAAACACATCAGGCAAAAACAATTAAACACACTAGCCAAATAGGCAAAAAACAATTAAACACACTAGGCAAAAAACAATTAAACACACCAGGTAAAAACATTTAAACACCAGGCAAAAATCCACACAGCTGCATATGCATGATGTTGCTGGCTATATTTCCATCCAAACTTCCACAATTTTTTTTTTTTTTTTCCGAACTGCAGTTCTTTAATAGGCCGATAAGCCAAAAGGCAGAGCACCCCAAAGAGGGGAAGCACAACAAATCCCATAGCCCTAACAAACCCACGCCATAACAAAGCCAGAAAAAATAAAACACAAGCCTACAAAAAGCAAACAAAAAGGCAGAACAACAGCCACAACACAACAATAGAAAAACAAGCCAGCACAAGGCAAAAAAATAAACAAAAAGACACCAGCAAAAACACGACATCAGAAAGCATCCAAGATAACACAATCCCCTCCCTATTCGATCCACAAATTTGAATCACCAATATTTCCGTCGAAACCAATATATTGGCTATAAATTTTACTAAATCCATGATACAATAGGCGCACTTAATTCAAGGGAAGATCTTGTTATCCAAATAATAGAAATATATAGAAAGAGACATGCATCAAGATTGAGAATTTTTTTTTTTTTTTTAAACACACCAGGCAAATTTATTAAACAGGCCAAAGAGTTCAAAACAAAACAAGCCAACCCCTAGAACAAAATGTTGTAAGAAGAATCGCACACACAAATCTCAACACACAGATAATATGAAAGCAATAAGAAGAAAAAGAAGACACCAAAGATTTTTTACGTGGTTCAGCAATTTGCCTACGTCCACGGAGCGCACCGCACTCAATCCACTACTTTCAGAGTTGATTACAATCTCTCAGTCTCTCTCTCAGTCTCTCTACAATTTGCTCTCTATCTCTCTAGCAATTTTTCTCACACACCCTAAGATTTACATAATGGTGGTATTTATATGGGAGCACTAGGGTTGGCCAAATCCTAATTGGGATATATTTCCTTTTTGCTCTTTCTTTATTGTGCAAGTCTTAATCAGATGCGTATTTGTGTAGGACCGCTGCCGATGTCACAGCGCTCTCGCAGCGCTTCGCACAGCGTGCTCCTCTGTGATAAATACGCTCTCAAACCGTTGCCGAAAAAATCACAGCGCTCTCGCAGCGTTCTTCCCTGACACCTGACCGCTGCCTTGCCGCTGTCAAATGCACAGCGCAATGCGCAGCGCTCTTCACAAAATTAGAAACGCTGCACATACGCTGCCAATTCAACAGCGGTGCAACAATTCTCAATTTGCTTCAATGTTGACTTTTGCTACACACTCCACCAAACCAATTCATGCTTTGCTTTCTTAATTTCACATAAGACAAAAAACAACTTTTGCTTGCATTAATTAATTTGTCTTATTTGCAATTGAGGTCTTCACCAATAATCCCAACAATCTCCCACTTGAAGACTGAAACTCAAGAGACGTTCTCCATCCTTCCTCGATGACTTAGTGGATAAATAACGGTGCGCTCATCCCCCACGTCTTCACTCTTGAAGACCCACTGAAGCTGCGCACAGCTCCAGTTTCTCAGTAGTGACTGGCTTTGTTAACATATCGGCCGGATTCTTGCTACCTGCTATCTTCACAAGCTTTAACACACCTTCTTCGATTAACGATCGAATGAAATGGTAGCGAAGATCTATATGTTTGGTCCTAGAATGGAACGCCGAATTCTTGGCCAAGTGTATTGCACTCTGACTGTCACTGTGCAACACATTCATCACTTGATCGAATCCCAACTCAACTAACAAACTTTGTAACCATATCAGCTCCTTGCTTGATTCTGTTACAGCCACATACTCTGCTTCAGTTGTAGAGATTGTCACTATCTTTTGCAACTGAGACATCCAACTAATTGCGGTACCAGCCATTGTAAACACATATCCGGTGGTACTCCTTCTATGATCCACCTCCCCAGCAAAATCTGAATCCACATAACCTTCCAACTTGAGTTCGTCTCTTCTAAAGGTTAGATATCTCTCTGTCGTACCCCGCAGGTATCTTAGGATCCACTTCACAGCCTCCCAGTGAAGTTTACCTGGATTTGACATGTAACGGCTCACAACTCCCACTGCATGGGAAATATCTGGTCTTGTGCAAGTCATGGCATACATTAGGCTTCCAATGGCTGAAGCATAAGGAACTTTAGCCATGAAGTCCTTCTCTTCTTCCGTCTTCGGACTCTGGTCCTTGGACAACCTGAAATGACTAGCCAAAGGTGTTCTTACCGATTTTGCATCACCTATGCTGAATCTCTGCAACACCTTCCGAACGTACTCTGCTTGTGAAAGCTTCAATGTACCTTCCTGTGCGTTTCTGCTAATTCTCATTCCAAGAATCTGTTTTGCTGCACCTAAATCCTTCATCTCGAACTCATTCGAGAGTTGCTTCTTCAAATTGTTAATCTCTTCTAAATCTGCACCGGCTACTAACATGTCATCAACATAAAGTAGCAGAATAATAAAACTTGACTTAACCTTTTTGAAGTAACAGCAGTGGTCAGCATTGCATCGCAAATATCCATTGTCTTGCATAAACCCATCGAACTTTTTGTACCACTGTCGGGGAGCTTGTTTTAAACCATACAAGCTCTTTGTCAACCTACACACCAACTCTTCCTTGCCATCCTCTGCGAACCCTTCTGGTTGCTGCATGTATATCTCTTCCTCCAAATCTCCATGAAGAAAGGCAGTCTTCACATCTAACTGCTCAAGATATAACCCCTTTGCTGCGACAATACTTAACACTAACCGGATCGTAGTTAGTTTAACAACAGGAGAAAAAATTTCAAAGTAGTCAATACCTTCTATTTGTTGGAAGCCTTTGACCACTAGTCGTGCCTTGTATCTCTTGGAACCATCATGTTCCTCTTTGATCCGAAATACCCACTTATTCTGTAGGGCTTTCTTTCCTTTAGGCAACTTGGCTAACTCCCAAGTTTGATTTGAAATCAACGACTTCATCTCATCCTTCATTGCAAGCTCCCACTTGTTCGCATCTTCTCCTTGATATGCTTCATCATAGCACTCAGGTTCCCCTGCATCTGTCAATAGCATGTATTGCAAGTACTTCCTATTTGGTATAGGAGTTCGAGTTGATCTTCTCACTGTACTCTGAGCCTGTGTCGCTGGAACGTCTCTATGTGGGATAGGATCTGTAACCTGGAGCGGCACACCTTATTCTTCATCTTTCTGAATAACTGATTCCACGACCCTGTTCTCTGACACATCATTCGGCCCAAAATACTCTGGCTCTTCTAGCTTAGACACCTGTGTGTTTCTGTCTTTGTACATAACCTTTTCATTGAAGACAACATCTCTACTTCTGATCATCTTGCGGTTTTGGTCATCCCACAACTTGTAACCAAATTCATCTTCTCCATAGCCCACCAAAGTACACTTCACTGACTTGGCATCTAGCTTATTCCTCGCATGATCACCTATATGTACAT
Source organism: Acer campestre (assembly GCA_954870605.1). Taxonomy (NCBI): domain Eukaryota; kingdom Viridiplantae; phylum Streptophyta; class Magnoliopsida; order Sapindales; family Sapindaceae; genus Acer; species Acer campestre. The sequence continues at coordinate 10,584,011 of OX940810.1, read as the reverse complement.
AAGAAACACACCCAAATACTTTAAGATGAGAAAGTTTTACCTCTTTCCCAGTCCAGATCTCTTCTGGTATAGCGAGGTCCAAAGGCTTTGATGGTCCTCTGTTGATCAAATATGCTGCTGTATTGACTGCCTCTGCCCAGAACTGTTTTGGTAACCCTGAATGTAACCTCATGCTTCTGGCCCTCTCAGTCAATGTTCTGTTCATCCGTTCTGCTATCCCATTCTGCTGTGGGGTTCCAGGAACCGTTCTACTAAGCTTAATCCCGCTCAGATAGCAAAACCTCTTAAACTCACTGTCTTCATATTCTCCACCATTGTCTGAATGCAGCTTTTTGATTTTTAATCCTGTCTCATTCTCAACCCTAGCTTTCCATCTCTTGAAAGCATCAAACACCTCAGACTTGTGTTTCAGAAAATAAACCCATACCTTTCTGGAGTGGTCGTCAATAAATGTGACGAAATACTGTTTACCTCCGGTTGATGAGACTGAAGCTGGACCCCAAACATCGGTGTGCACTAGTTCCAGCTTCTCCTTTGCCGGTACCCTTCCGGTCTTCTTAAAGCTCACTCGCTTCTGTTTTCCCAATATGCAGCTCTCACAGAAATCAACCTCAACACTTTTCAAATCTGGCAACTTACCTTTCGAATGTAGACACTTCAGCCCTTGACTACTCATGTGCCCAAACCTCTGGTGCCACAAGTTTGAATCATCTTTACCTTCTGCCATAGCGATTGAGCCACAACCATCCATTGTAGTGTAAATCGACCCATTCTTATTTCCTCGGGCGATTGTCATAATACCCTTCGAAATCTTCCACTTATCATCTGTGAAAGTCGTCACATAACCTTCTGACGCCAGTTGCCCAATGGAGATCAAGTTCTTCCTCAAATCCGGTATATGCCTCACGTTATTAAGTTTCCAAATTGACCCATTCAGCTGAATCTTCACATCTCCCTTCCCGGTAATGTTGCATGCTTGATCGTCACCAAGATACACCTTACCTAAATTTCCGGAGACGTAGTTCTCAAATAACTCCCTATGAGGTGTGGCATGGAAAGACGCTCCTGAATCCAGAACCCAAGACTCCGTTTTACTTTCCAACGAGCAGATGAGGCAGTCATCTGACTCCTCTGACACACAGTTCGCACTACTCTTGCCCTTATCTTTCTTTTCAGATCTACACTCATACGAGAAGTGGCATTTCTTACCACAGTTCCAGCACTCTACATCTTTCTTGCTTCGTTGCTGATTTCCCGAATAATTGACCTGATACCTGGATTTAGACTTACCTCTTGACTTTGATCTTCCTCGTTGATTTGTGTTCCGATTTCTGTTTCTGCCTTCTCTACCTTCCATATTCAATGCTGAAGATGTAGACGCTCCAAATCCCTCTTCACGCATCCTAATCTCTTCGGTCATGATCATGTTCACAACCTGTGAGAAATCTAATTTCTCTTTTCCGAACGAGTTGGCAATTGACTGACATGTCATCTTCCAACTTTCTGGCAATTGGGTGAGCATAAACACCGCCAAGAATTCTTCATCGAAACCCATAGACACAGAAGTTAACCCATCCTTCACTTCATTGAACTGGTTTAGATACTCTCTAAAACCCTGACCTTCCGTCATCTTTAAATTTGATAGCTTCTTGACAAGATGGACCTTCCTTACCGCAGAAGGTTGTTCATACAAGTTTGATAAAGTCTTCATCAGATCTTTGGCAGTGAGCTGATCATTTACGTTAAAAGCAACCTGCTTCGTCAAACTAAGACGAATTGCTCCCAATGCTTTCCTGTCCAGTAGTTCGAATTCCTCTTCATCCATGTTCTTTGGCATCCGCTTCTTTGACCAATCTGCATCGGTCATGGTTGCCGGCTTCTCTTTTATCGGCCAGTGCAGGTCCTTCTGGTACAGATAATCCTCCATCTGTATCTTCCAGAAACTGAAATTCGTCCCATCGAATTTCTCAATCTTGTGAGAATCTTTCTCAGATCCCATCCCTGCAATAAAATCGTTGACCTCGAGATAACCTAGATTTGTGTGAAAAATAACCTGCCCCAACCTAGGGCTCTGATACCAATTGTTGTAAGAAGAATCGCACACATAAATCTCAACACACAGATAATATGAAAGCAATAAGAAGAAAAAGAAGACACCAAAGATTTTTTACGTGGTTCAGCAATTTGCCTACGTCCACGGAGCGCACCGCACTCAATCCACTACTTCCAGAGTTGATTACAATCTCTCAGTCTCTCTCTCAGTCTCTCTACAATTTGCTCTCTATCTCTCTAGCAATTTTTCTCACACACCCTAAGATTTACATAATTGTGGTATTTATATGGGAGCACTAGGGTTGGCCAAATCCTAATTGGGATCTATTTCCTTTTTGCTCTTTCTTTATTGTGCAAGTCTTAATCAGATGCGTATTTGTGTAGGACCGCTGCCGATGTCACAGCGCTCTCGCAGCGCTTCGCACAGCGTGCTCCTCTGTGATAAATACGCTCTCAAACCGCTGCCGAAAAAATCACAGCGCTCTCGCAGCGTTCTTCCCTGACGCCTGACCGCTGCCTTGCCGCTGTCAAATGCACAGCGCAATGCGCAGCGCTCTTCACAAAATTAGAAACGCTGCACATACGCTGCCAATTCAACAGCGGTGCAACAATTCTCAATTTGCTTCAATGTTGACTTTTGCTACACACTCCACCAAACCAATTCATGCTTTGCTTTCTTAATTTCACATAAGACAAAAAACAACTTTTGCTTGCATTAATTAATTTGTCTTATTTGCAATTGAGGTCTTCACCAATAATCCCAACACAAAACAAGAAACAAATTAAAACTCATTTAAACACACACCTATTTCTAAGTATGCAGAGATTAAACACAAAGCCAAAAACTTCTTCTTAGGACATTGAACATCTTAACTTCTTCTCCACCCTAAGCTACTAAATTTAAATTCAAAATTGAAGTTATGATGCTTGCTTTGATCAACTATTAGTTTAATAGTTACCAAAACAATTAAGTAACTAGTGAAACCAAATCAACACTTGATATATAATATTAAACTTGTGAATCCAACTCCCCCACTAATTTGAATAGTTAGCCAAGGGAGGGGCTATGTCGGCTAGGCTGTCCATTGCATCATTGATGCTTAAAAATACCTTGTAACCATGAAATTATACCATCAAAATTCAAATTCAAGAAGGCAATTAATTACTAAACAATAATACTTTGGGAAATCGACTTCAAAACGAGTAAAAACAAATTAATATCGATTTCGATATGCATACAATTGATTGTTTGATGAACCTAGGATACATTTATAATCACTTAATCGATTAGTCAAACGTTCATGTGAGTTAGAAAAATGTTTTCTTTTGTAAAAAAGAAGGAATAATAGCTTGGTCAGAGAATTTAGAGGTCTTTAATTTCCAAATTTGCATTATTGAATAATGAATTGACGTATCATGAATATATCTAGATACTCTAAATTCTACCAATGTTTATAAAACTATATTTTATCGGTGAGTGAAAAAACTTAGAGCTAATAATAATATACAATAAAATTTCACATCACTCTTAGAAAATGGGGGTTGTGTTTTAAATTAAGAGACCAGCATTAACTTCTTCTCTGTTGTGTTGGATATATCGATTTAGGGACTGGTAGAACTGTAATTTCGTACAGAGTAGTATTGACTTTGCATTATTGCATCGCAGTAGCAGTAGTAGTTGTTCAATTTTGGACTGATTACATTATATGTTCACTGCACACAAATAAAATACGATTTATTCACTAAATAGTAAATCTTTCTTCCCCAAGTCTTAATTTTATGAATGAATTCAAATATTGATTTTATTTGAACTATTTGGATTTTATTTTTTTCTAATAAGTTTGATGCAGTACTCATGGTATTTACCACAACATGACAGTACACATATCATTTTCATCTTTTTATCTTAAATACCTTGTCTAATATTAAAGTTGCTCTTTAAATGAATTCCACTATCCATGTGATGCTTTATAATGTTTGGAATAACTTAAGGAATGCCAATTCAGTATTAGACAATAATGAAAAAAAAAAAGAATTAGAAAAAGATGTTTAAATAATAGATTTAGGAGTTTAAATCAGTATAAGTTTGTTAAAAGAGAGGAGAGACAGAAGGGAAAAAAAGAGGCAAGAAAAATATAGCTGTATTAAATTTAGAAGAGAGAATCTAAGGCAAAAAATATTCATAATGGGAGAGAGAAAAGACATATAAGAAAAGTAATAAATAAATTGCATCCTAGCAATATACATCTCCAAGATCTAATGGCTATAAAACCACATCAAATTGAATATAGGAAGTGTAAGTGTGTGTGACAGAGGAGAGGCTAAAGATTGAATGTAGGAAATGTACCCAGTGTTGAGAAAACAAAAGGAAAATATATATATATATATATATTAAAAAGTTACTGAGATTATAATCAGATTTCATGCAAATACCAGATTTCGTGTACTAAAATCCTCTAAAGATTCCTTACCTAATTAAGTTATTGAAACGTGTTAACATCTATTAATCTCCACCATAACAGAGAAAGTATCAAGAGAATTTAATCAATATATTTCGATTCAAATTTGACTACATCTCATATAAGCAGTATATGTTTCATGTTACATTCATGCTGTTCAGAAACTTTTGACAATCAAAAGAGAAGAGGAAAAGTTGCAATTGCAACCAGAAACACCCTGGCAAAGCAACAAAAAAAACGCACAACAAAACAATTGAACAACAACACAAACATCGCAAACAAAAGGACACAGTAGCAACACAAAACCGAACTAGATAGACTAAAAAAAATCCAAAAACACACCCACCGAAACCAAAACAACAATTATAAACTCATTTCAAAATCAATAGTCCAAAGCTAGTTTATAAATGCTCCGGTTCGATTATGGAAACCAATGATAGAAGAAATGTACAGGGAGATGAACAGAAGAAAGGCTCGAAGAAATGAGGAAGGAAGCGACAGCAATAACAACAGAAGCCGGATTAGCATGAACCATCAAAGACTTGATTAAAATTGAAGCTCATCAAGAAGGCAGATCATTGTCTTCCAACAATAGTAAAGGCATTCTATTCATAACATGGTTATAAGTGTATATAATGTCCTTTTCAGTTAAAAGCATATATATACATATATTATTTCCGTTAGTAATTATATTCGGTCCAGCTTGACTCAAATTTCCAATTTGAAAATCAAGAGTTCTTGGTAATTAAAAATTTACTTGGATTCATTTTTTGCTGAGGTTGATGTGTGAATGTTGAGTGTTACATCAGGAAAATTGCCTTAAATATTCAAAAAAAAAAAAAATAGTCCAAAGGGACATTAGAAATCTCCCTAACAACAAAATATTTGCTTATTCCTCAGAAGAAGAAAAAAACAATTATAAACCCATTTCAAAATCAATAATACAAAAAATTAGAGATTATATATATTTCAAAGAAGTGAAGAACCTGTCCAGCAACTTGTTCTCCACCGTCAACATCTGCATTGCATTCGTTCCTCACTGTCGCTCCACCAGAAAGGGTCTACTCCGCCGTCTGCATCATCGACGCGTCCCTCGGCGCCTTCTCTCCACCGGTCTGCTCCGCTGTTTGCATCATCGCCGCATCCGTTGGCACCGTCACTCCACCATAAAGGGTCTGCATCATCGTCTTTCTTCACCCAAACACGTTCTTGGACGTTGGTCGATTTTCTATATCGATTTCTCTCTTGATCAATCTCTCTCTCTTGATCGATCTCTCTCTTGGTTGATTAATTTGAATTAAAATTCTAAGTTCTCTCTCTTCTCTCTCTTCTTTCACAAAGACCACGTTTTTTCTCTGATTGTTTCTGACTGCATTTATTCTTTTGTTTTTTTACTGAAGGATCTTTTTGTCCAAAAAGTGTATTTGTTGACAAATACAATCAGTTTACTAATTAAGGCCAAAAACAATAAAGGCCCTAAATTGGTGGTTAAAAAGGCTTATTTCCTCTCTATATATATACACACTCCTCGTTCACGTTCAAGCTCCTACATGCATCATCTCTCATGATATGTTCCTTCTCATCTTCTGAAAATTAATCATAGTAAATATTACATGTTACAAATGAATCATGAATCACTACAAAAAAATACCCCTTTAAAGAGTTTCTTGACGGTTTTTAAAACTGTCAAGGAAGCCTGTGTCAAGAAAAGTCTTGACAATTTTAAACTGTCAACAAAGGCTGAATAATATTTACTTAAAAAGTGTCAACATTAATTTAAATAATAGTTTTTATATTTTACAAACCACCTGACCTTAACCACCGGACTACCGCCTGACCTGACCTCAGCCACCGCCTGACCACCAGACTACCACCAATTAATAATGAAAATTAATTGGCATTGCTAAGGCTTGAACCTGAGATCTCAAGCCATTAGTTGCAAGCCTTTACCACTTAACTACAACGTTTGATATGTTAACAATTGAACAATATTTATATATAACATAGTTAGAAATAATAATATAAAAAAAAACCTTATTCGATAAATTTAAATTTATTCAACTAATCAAAATTTTATTTTCAACGACAGATATATATTAAAAAATATTTATTGAAACTTTTAATAAAATTATATTTTTAAAAACATATATAGTCGAGTTATTGGTCAATGCTCTATGGTCACGTTTGGTTACATGGTGTAATGGTAATCAGAATGAGAATGAGAAAAGAAAGGAAAGGAAAATTAAGCTTTTAGTTTGGTTGAAACTTTAGAATTAGACTCTGAATCAGTATTATTTTGTTTAGTTAGCAACGGAATGTAATGGAGTTAACTGTATTTTGACCAAAATACCCCTAATTATAAAACATTCATAATAACATGATATATTTTGGATAATAATAATAAAATATAAACGTATATAATATATATATATATAATATATAATATATTATAATGATAATACATGTATTAAATTATAAAAAAGATATAATAATATATTTATATAATATAAATATATATATAATATAATATAATATAATATAATATATGTAATAATATATATATTATGTTATATAATATAATGTAATATATATATATTATATATAATATAAGTAATAATATATAATATATAATATATAATATATATAATAGTATAATATATAATATAATATATAGTACATATATATAAAATATATATTTATATATCATTAATATAATATATAATAATAATATATTATTTTTTAAAATGAGAGTATTTTTGGAATGGAATTGGGGCATATAAGGGTATTTCTGGAATATAAATTTTAGTTTGGAATATAACTAAAGTGCCCATAGTTAACTTCCGTTAACTCTAACCGTTGACCATAATTTTAACCAACAATTTTACCTATTTTATTATTTAAATTAATAATTAAAAAACAAAACAGAAAAAACAAAGAAAACAAAATCAATTATATATTATGTTATATATATTATATATTTATTAAATAATATATATTACATATTTATTAAATAATATATATTTATATAATATATAATATAATATATATAGGAAATCGCATCTAATAATATAATAATATAATAATATATATTATATATATTATATTGTATTATATATTTTAAAACATTCATAATATATAATTTTTTTTTTATCTGTAATAATTTTTTTAATCTTTTAATTCCTATTTTCAACACCAAACAAAATCCCGATATGAATTTATTTTACAGTAAGATATCGGTTTTTGGGCAAACCGATATTGGATAAGTAAAATTTTAAATTTAATAAATTTACTTTTAAAACATTCAAAAAAAATAATTTTAAAAAAATTGTTTATTTATTTTGCACCCTCTTTTTTCATACCAAGAGACACGTTAACAATGCAATTAGCCATATAAATTAGTAATCTGAGTCTTACATTTGTTCATTAAATTGCAAGATGCATGCTAAGAAATATCTCCCCTATAATGAGAGTTGTATTCCAAATCATGCTTATTACAATTGATGTCACGAGTCTGTTATATGTCATGTTTTGTTAGATGGAATAGAATGGAAAGAATGCCATTCTATTCGTTTGGTTTGTTAAAATGCAATGGAATAGTGATTCCATTGGAATAGGGATTCCATTGGAATAGGGATTTGACCATTTTGGTTGACTGGGCATTCCATCCGAAAACCAATGGAATGCCCTTCCATTCCAAACTAAATTTTGTATTCCATAAATACCCTCATATGCCTCAACTCCATTCCAAAAATAATAATATATTATTATATATTAAATTAATGATATATAAATATATTATATGTGTGTGTGTATTATATATTATATTATTATAATATATAAACATATAAAATATAAAATATAATAATATATATAATATATATAATAATATAATACATATATATAATATATATTATATTATATTATATTATATTATATTATATTATATTATATTATATTATATTAATATATTAATATAATATTATATATTAATATATTAAATAATATATAATATATATTTATATTTTATATTATTTAATATATTAATAGTATATATATAAAATGTTAGTTATTTGTTGACAGTTAAAACTGTCAACAATCCTTGACAGTTAAAAACTGTCAACAAAGTTAATAACTGTCAAGGATTGTTGACAGTTTTGACAGTTTTTTAACTGTCAACAAATAACTGTCAACAAAACTCTATTTTCTTGTAGTGAATATGAAGATGAATAAATGAATAATCATCGGCTTCAAGTGAAATTGTACGTGGAGCATTATTTATAGGGAGAACTTTGAAACTAGTCAAAAAATTAGTGGGTTTATTGTTTTTGTCCAAAATTATCATTTTTATTGTTTTTGTCAACAAATCCACTTTTTGGACAAGATTGCCCTTATTTATAAATTTTTTTTTCTTTTTCTTCTTCTCTTTCCTTTGCACAGAATCTTTTTTTCTTTCTCTCTCTCTCTCTCTCTCCTTCTCTCTCACGTTCATCTTCTTCTTCTCTCTCCTTTCTCTCTCCATTCACGTCTCCTTCTTCTTCTTCTTCTTCTTCTTTCTCTCCTCCTCTCTCCTCCTCTTTCCTTCTTCTTTCACGCCTTCTCTCCTTCTTCCTCTTCTCTTTCTCTCCTCTCTTCTCTTTCTCTTTCACTTTTTTTTTTTTCAGATTTGAAAAAATTCAGATTTTTTAAAAAAAAATTTCAGATTTGTGGTTATGTTTAAGTTTGGGTTGTGGTTGTTTTTATGAATAGTGGGAGTTGTGTTTGAGTTTAGGTTTTGTTGAAAAAAAAATTTCAAATTTTTTCTTTGAATTTTTTCAGATTTGATTTTTATCAAAGAAAAAATTTCAGATTTTATTTTGTTTAAACACACCAAGGCACAGATTAAACACACCAGACAAACGAATTAAACACACCAGGGAAAAAACAATTAAACACACCAAGGTAAAACAAATTAAACACACTAGGCAACGAATGAAACACACCAGGAAAACGAATGAAACACACCAGGCCAAATGAATTAAACATACCAGGGAAAAAACAATTAAACACACCAGGGTAAAACAAATTAAACACACCAGGCAACGAATGAAACACACCAGGCAAAACGAATGAAACACACCAGGCCAAACGAATTAAACACATCAGGGTAAAACGAATTAAACACACCAGGCAAACGAATTAAACACACCAGGGCAAATAAATTAAACACACTAGGGCAAAACGAATTAAACACACCAGACAATCAATTAAACACACTAGGCCACCAATTAAACACACAAGACAAAACGAATTAAACACACCAAGGCAAAAACAATTAAACACACCAGGGCAAAAATGAATTAAACACATCAAGCAAAACGAATTAAACACCCGGTGTGTTTAATTGATAGCCTGGTGTGTTTAATTCGTTTTGCCCTGGTGTGTTTAATTGTTTTTTCCTTGGTGTTTTTAATGAGTTTTGCCTAGTGTGTTTAATTGGTGACCAAGTGTGTTTAATTGATGGTCTGGTGTGTTTAATTCGTTTTGCATGGTGTGTTTAATTCGTTTTATCCTGGTGTGTTTAATTCATTTGCCTTTGTGTGTTTAATTCGTTTGCCTGGTATGTTTAATTCGTTTGGCCTAGTGTGTTTAATTCGTTTGGCTTGGTGTGTTTAATTGTTTTTTCTCTGGTGTGTTTAATCCGTTTACCTGGTGTGTTTAATCCGTTGCCTAGTGTGTTTAAACAAAATGAAATATGGAAAATTAGTTTGAAAAAGATTAAATCCGAAAAAATCATAATTTTTTTTTTAACAAAACCCAAACTCAAACACAATCCCACCATTCATAAAACCAACCACAACCACAACCCAAACTTAAATACAACCACAAATCTGAATTTTTTTTAAGCACAACCACAACTCAAATCCAAACCTTTTTTAAATTTGGAAACTTTTCAACAAAAAAAAAAAAAAAAACTGAAATTTTTTTAAAAAATCTGGATAAATTTTCAGATCTGAAAATTTTTGTGTTAAAAAAAACCTAAATTTTTTTTTAAAAATCCCTAAAATCAACCACAACCACAACCACAATCATAACCCAAACTTAAAAATCTGATTTTTTTTTCAAAATAATAAAAAAAAACTGAAATTTTAAAAAAAAATCTGGAAAAAACATGAAATAGAAAGAGAAGAGAGGAGAGAAAGAAAAGAAGAAGAAGAAGGGAAGATCGGACGTCCGATCGTCGATCGGTCGTCCCATCTAAATTTTTTTTTTTTTTAATCTGAAATACTTTTAAAAATCTGGAAAAAAAAAAAGAGAAAGAGAAGAAGAAGAAGAAGAAGAAGAAGGCATGAAAGAAGAAGGAAAGAGGAGGAGAGAGGACGAGAGAAAGAAGAAGAAGAAGAAGAAGAAGAAGAAGAAGAAGAAGGAGACGTGAATGGAGAGAGAAAGGAGAGAGAAAGGAGAGAGAAGAGGGAGGCGTGAAATGAGTGAGAGAAATGAGGGAGAAGAGATTAAGAAAAAAAAAATAAGGGCAATAATGTCCTCACAGCCCATTTAATGACAAAAACAATACAAATGATAATTGTTGACAAAAACAGTAAGTCCCCATAATTTTTGATTAAAAACCCCTATTTTCTCTTATTTATAATCCCTTTATGGGTAGTGCTTTTATTTCTATAATTGGAGTTGTTATCATGTACCTTAAAGGCACATGTTAACATTACCTTTGTTTATATATGTATGTCAATGCATTAAGAACCAAATCTTATGTTGATTTCTTCTCCAAAGCTCATCATCAGTTACTAATTTTCAACGAGCTCCCATCTTTTTGCCACCAAGAATTCACCGAAACCCTCCTCGAACCCGATCAAGAAACTATTCCAACCATTCTTGAAACGGCTATTCTTTCAAAGAATATGCCTCAACTCAAAGCTCTGTTGCTCAATTACTTTGATATAAGCGCAGAAGCTTCAAATATCTGTGGCCACCTCCTAAGAAATATTACCCAAATCCAATACCAACACCAATATCTTCTAAATACACTAGATTCGATTGGTGATAATTGTTCTCCCGATGATGAGAACGTTAAATCCATGATATCGAAGATCATGAACTCATTCAGTATCTTAAACGACCCGTTTTCAGATCCTAATTATAACAAAACCGATTTCAATCTTATTCGTGATTAGTACTCGTCGGTATTGAACCATCTAAAATCAAAGAGAAAAAAGGTGTCTAGGAAAATTAAGATGATCAAATACTTCTACAAGGCAACTGGCATTTGCATAACAACAGCTTGTAGCTTAATTGCTGTCATAGCTATTGTTGTAGCAGCTCATTCTCTCACTGCAATACTTATGGGACCACTCTTTTTTAGCAGCTTCCCAAGAAAGTGCTTAAAGAAAAGCAGTTCTTGAGCTTATTCAGTTCATGCTTTAGAAGTAGTGGGTTGCTAAGAAAAGCTAGAGAGCAGCTTGATGTGGCAGCTAAAGGGACTTACATTTTGAACAGAGATTTTGACACAATGGGGAGACTTGTTGCTAGGCTTCACGATGAAGTTGAACACAACAAGGCTATGATAAGGCTGTGTTTGGACAGATCAAGAGAAGATAGATTTTCTATGCATGTAGTGAAGGAGCTAAAGAAAAGCAGTGTTGGGTTTCAAAGGCAAATAGAAGAGCTTGAAGAGCATGTGTGTTTGTGCCTTGTCTCCATTAATCGGGCAAGAGCTTTAGTGATCAAGGAAATGACAAAATCCTTGTAGATTGTAGATGTAGTCCTTATACAAGCAGTGTTTGTACAGCATAACATAAGTGATCCTCTGTAAATATTTACTAATACAGTATATTTATTGTTTTTTATTCTGTGGATGATTTCATCTTTAGTGATCAATTATATTAATTTATAGCTTATGATGATCATAAACTATTTCTTTCTGTAATTAGTTACAAGAATCAACTCATGCTCGAGGCCCATCCAAGCCTACATGGCTATATGACACCAAGTTAAACCTGACGTCAATTCCGGCTCGGTTCTGGTTCTGGTTCCGTTGCTAGGGGAATCGGAACCGGAACCGGCCTTAGGCGGTTGTTTTGAACCTTTTTTTTTCCTTATTTAATAAATAAAAAAATAAAAAAATTAGACATGTAAAATTGTAAATAAAATAAAATAAATAAATGACAAATTACAAAATAAAATAAAATTAAATTCATTGGGTTGGGTCACCCGAAAATAAAATAAAATAAAACAAAACTAAACAAAATGAAAAATTAATGAATTACAAATTACATTTCATTGGGTATTTGGCCATTTGGGTCAACCGAAATTCCAAAAATAACATAAATTAAATAAATTACAAATTACAAAATTAAATTAAAATAAAACTAAAAAAAATGTAAAGTTATTAGCCTTGCACTTTGTTTGTGGTGAAATCCGGTAAAGACTAATTGAAACTGAAATCCAGATGGTCTGATTCTTCTTTATAAATGATTTATTACAACGTAACAATTAAATTGTGATTTCTCAATTATACATCTCTCATGTTTTGAAGATATAGATCTCAAACATGAGTTTTTTCCCCCTTTTTTTGCTCCTCCTTTCCCTTGTATATATACCCTTTTCGGAAACGTGTTTCAATCATCAAACTTGAGTACTCTAGGCTGAGATCCTAAGTAGCTTGGGGGGTGGGTCTTCCGGCTGACACTTGCATGTTATTTTCCCCAATGTTCGCTTGACACCTGTTGGTCTGAGACCTTGGCGAGTTGTTGGATAAAAACCCGGTGTTCGATGTATGAGGTGGTGACTTAGTTTAATGCATGGCTTGCCCGAGTGAAATCAGCCGAGCACATCTTTTTTACTTGGCTGGATGGGGCTCTTTTTGGGCCGCTGAACTTTTTGAGGCTCGTTGTGCTTTGGTCTTCTTTTTGATTTAAGAAGGGAAATTGCTTCTCTTTTTATTGGGCCCGGGCAATCCTTGTTCGTTGATGGGCATTTTTATCAATTCCAGATATTTCGACTGTGTGGAAACCGACTCGTTTTTAGGTTATAACATCTGGCCCTTAGTCTTTTTTGGTTAAAATATAAACAAGAAAATACTCATATATGCCCAAGTAATTCCGCTTTCGGATATTTTTGGAATTCTGATCATTTCTGAAATCCTTTTGGCCCATAGAGAAAATCTGGTGGAATGGATTCCTTGACTTGTACGCACACCAACATATGCTGAAATTGATTTGACGGCTGTGTTACTGGTTGCTGACGTGTTGAGCATGCAACACCACTCTTATGTTGACTTTTCGCGTGTTTGTGACGATCGTGCTGGATGATGCTTCATTTTTCGAGGTTTTTATTACCGTAGGATCTTGCCTTAGATCTAACGGTTAGGGTCTTTCCCTTTTATCTATAAATATCCATTCTTCTCCATTACATAATACATATATGATAGATTTATTTGGTTTCTCTTTTGCTTGTAAGAAAGAAGGAATACAGACGAAGAAGAAGAAAAAGATTTTTACCCTTTTTTAGGCGAGATTCTAGTTACTGGGGCCGTTCTCCTTTTCCTCTTCTACATCATCTTTTACGAAATCCCTTTATACTCTGCTAAATTTTGTAAAGGGTTTTCTTTCATTTGACTTATCAAGGGAGATTGAGAAGAGGGTTTTTGACAACTCCCAAGAAATTCCAAATTACTCTGTTCTTGCGCATCCTCATCTACGTCAATCTGACCCTATCTTTCTTTTTTCAGATTTTCTTGACATTCGCTCAACTTCAGATGCTATGGTGATTAAGGTGTCCAAAGGTCCTTACCTGCTTGTTGATCAAGAAGAGATAACTCAGTCAGATGTTGAGGACCATTGTGGTCTTCAGATCAGGTATTCATCTGAGAATCCTTCTTTCGTGGATTGTGAAGCCAACGCAGTCGACGATAGGTGTCTAAAGGAGTACAGGACCTTTTTTTGTATTCTGCTAGAGGTCGTTTTCCATTTGCCTGGGGGAAATGCCGCTTGGAATCCTTCTAAAAGTTGTGCAACCATAAATGGCTTTATGCTTTGTTGTGGGGTTACATTACCCATTCCGGGGTTTATAGCCCGTTTTTTGAGTTCGATGAAGTGTGCACCTATGCAGTTGACCCCAAATGCATATCGAAATTTGATTGGACTTTATTGTCTTTGTGGCGTGGCTTGAATTTTGATGCGCCCACGGTTAACGAAATTAAGCATTGTCTGATCCTTCGAAAATTTGTTAATGAGACGGGTTCATACTACTTGGCTTCCTTTCATTGTTCCAGGTGGCTACCTATCGATGATGATGGGAAACGGATGGAAGGGACGCTGGATCTTCTAAGTAAGGAGGAAGCTTAGAAGAAGAATGGACTCATTTGGGGTGCCTCGAGCTCTAATAAGTATTGGAAAGGAAGTTGGTTCTTTGTCGAAGGAAATTGGGGAAAGAAGACCTCAGACGACTTGGATGGCGCAGAGCTAAACATTCCCCGTCATTTTTGCGAAGCCCATAAGTATCTTTTAATTTAAAGGCCAAATTGAGTAGAAAATCTTTAAAACTGATTTGATTCCTTTTTGAATCTTAGGAACCTATACTGATCAACCAAAACTTTCTAAGGATGAGGCGGACAGAGTTTCAAAGACGGTCCAAACTACGATGGATAGTCGAAACTTCAAAACTCTGGTGATCGCGGAGAAGCTAATAACCTTTGGCTTGATCCCAAAATTGATCAATAATTGCAACCATGGTAAGTATAAGTTACTACATGAGTATACCTCTTTTTTTTTTTTTTTTTGAAATTCTAAAACTTCCTTTTGTAGTTCTAGATTTGGACCTGATTCTTGGCAAGACGTTACATGCGTTGAAGAGTATGAAAGCTATTAGCAAAGAAGATGCAAAGGCAGCTGAAAAAATAAGGCATTGCACTGCCCGACGATCCCAATACAGCTGAGGGTTTAGACTCTTCTGTACCGACTCCTAATGCTGCGACGGTTGGCTCTCATGTGACGGCCTCCATCCCAAAAATTAAAACTGACAATCCTATGCGGGGTCCAAAAGTTCATACTGGGAGTCTTCATAAAAGGAAAAAGGAGGATCTTCCCATTCCCAAAGGCCCGAAAACAACTCGGACTCTCAACGTTCCTTCGCGATCTAAAAAGGAGAGCAGCGAGTTGACAGGTAGTGACCATATTGATAGTGTCTTCAGGGACCTCGGTCCTCTGAGCAAAAAACTTAAAAAGTTGTCATAGCTGGTTCCCCATCCTGTTTTCAAGATAGTGACTTTGCTACATTGCCTGACCGTTCTACGAGTCAGAATGTTTTACACCCTTTTGCCACCCTATCTGGCTTTTTTGGAGGCGAATGGTCAGCTCGTCGTGCTTTTAGTTGAAACAATTGGATTGTTGTTATCAGATCCTGACCATTTGGACCCTTCGGTTGCTTTGCAATGGGCTATGATTGGCGAGCTGACTTTCGGGCCAGTTGAGGATTTCGAATCTTTCGAAAAAAAATGATATAACTGACCAATGCTAGCGGAGTCTACATTTTTTGACTATGATAAGTCTGTATATGTGCATATGATGTTTTGTTTAGATTTCTGGGCTTAAACCCTTCTCCTTTTTAATTTTGTCAGCTTTTACAAAAATGTGACTCGGCAATAAAAGATAGAGAGAAATTGACTAGGCAAGTGAATAGGTTGGTCGAGGAAAAAACCAAACTTCTGGCTGACAACACCAAGTTACTAGCTAGCCATGGGACTGCTTTGGCAGCTGAGAGGAAAAAGAACGAAGAAAGTAATCATCGAGTGGCTGCTTTGGAGAAACAAAGGGACTCTCTGAATTTTTGTCTGAGGGGGTATGAAAAAGATTTACAGACGGCAAAGATCGAGATCGATGTTCAAGCTATTAGTCTTTTCAAACATTCTCCTACTTTTGAGGCGTTCGCCAATAAGGAATTTATGAAGAGGGTTGATGCTTACAAATATCTTGTTCGAACTCTGGATTATCTTATTGTAGCCAACCAGATTGATGAGTCCATGCGGCTTAACTTGCAGGAGGCTGAGTTGGATCTGAAAAAGCAAGTTACGAGGTGGGAGTTGGATAAGAAGAAAAAGAAAATGCTTTTGTTAGACGTGCATATTGATCTAGAGGATCGGGCCGAGCAGTGTTTTTGGAGTGATTGTCTAGGTAATTTATGGCTCAACCCTCTCATTGATTATGGTCCTGACTCCGAGTCTGAGGATGAGGATTTTTGTGATGATGAAATCCAATAAGAGGGAGATCAAGAAGATGATGATCAAGAAGAAGAGGAAGAAGAAGTTCCGACCGAGGATTTTCAAGGAGATATTGGAGATGATGTAGGGGGATCAGTTTGATTTTGTAAACTTGTTTGTTTCACCCTTTTGCTTTAGCTTTCAGTCAGAAACTAGAACATACTTCAAGCATGCCTTGTTTTACCTTAGGTTTTTTTTTTTTTTTTTCCTCTTGATCTTTGGTTTGAACATGCTGATAGTCGGGCGAGGATGTGTGTTCTTATGCTTTTTTTTTTTTTTTTTCCTTTTGTCATCTATAGAAAGTTGGACACTTGAAAAATAGGTGCTTTTGTATATCTATGAGAATTATCCTTTTAATTTTGCATTGATGTTCTTTTGGGATTTTATCTGATTATTCTGAGGGTTTTTAGCTTATGGTTGTGATCCAATATTGTCGTAACCTTCATAAACCGATTTTGACTTGGTTGTTTCTGAAGGCTTTATAGTACTCGGTAATGATCTGATCAACAATAGCCCCCGAAGCCAAGTTCGTACCTTTTCGGTCATTATGCTTTTGTTTTTGAGCTGACTGAAATAAAGTACTTCTAATGATGTTTTTTCATATAGTCATTTTATTTAAAGGCCTAAAGGTCCATTTTGTTGCAAATTCAT
Source organism: Acer campestre (assembly GCA_954870605.1). Lineage (NCBI taxonomy): Eukaryota > Viridiplantae > Streptophyta > Magnoliopsida > Sapindales > Sapindaceae > Acer > Acer campestre. The sequence goes on along the minus strand of OX940810.1, from coordinate 10,566,602 downwards.
GCCCGTAGGCTACATGAATGTTTGACACACGAAGGTTGTCAAATCAAAAGATGCAATCATAGTGTTCTTCCAGGGTGACTATTGGTAGTAGATTTTCAAATACTAGGCATTCCATGGACGATGTATGATTCCACTACCCTGTGTTGCCAGCTGTTAAGCCCTATGTCATGGACTAATTGTTGTCATGATCCGCATCCGCCGATCCGCTATTCCGCTGCTCCACTTTCAGGTTCATCATTTTTGAAGAAATCGTGTGGTTTGTCTTGCTCAATTTCTTGTTGTCGGTATTGCGCCTCAATCCAGTCATCTACACAAACTTGCATCTATAGTGATTTTGGACTCAAGCATGAACGTTTTGGGTCCGGAATATTCCCCCCGGTGCTGAACTCTTGTTCCACCGCCACTGTAAAAATTGGTGTTGAAAAAATATTTTTGGCTATCATAGCCATGATTGAAAAGTACTATTTGTACTCTTTCCACCATTGTAGAATATCAAATTTTTTATCTTTTGTTTCTTCTAGAAACTCAAAAGATGTACTTAAATAAGATTCAAGTTTGAAATACGTGTTGGAGGAGCTTGATGAAGAACCTCGTAATTTTTTGGTTTTTTTGGATAACAGATTATACCCTAAACTCATAAATCTGGAGTCGGAGGATGATGGGGAATGAGATACATTTTATGTTTGTGTAACATTTAAGTTCAGTGAGGATCCATAAAATCTAACATATTCATCATATAACTCATACAATAATTTTTTAACTCTATCACAATATGCATCAACATCATATTCTATTTTTAAATATTGTTCACTACAAGAATTTTAGTCTTTCCAGACAGACCATTTTCGTGGGAACATCATGGTTAGGCAGGGTATTAGGCAACGAAATTTTGAATTTTGTTAGCTAAAACAGGTTTTCAAGTTTTAGCCGACGAATTTATTTTGTTGGCTAAGAGTATACATTCGTCTGTAGAGATGTTGGAACTTTAAAAATTAATCCGCCGTCCAGCCACCCCACCATCGACAACCGCCAACCCATCCTTGATAATATTGACAATTGATTGTCATTATGAGGAATCGAACTTGCAACCTCATATCAAAGTGGTAAGCCTTTACCGTTGAACTATAACACTTAAATTGTTAACAATTGCACAATATTTATAAATAACCTATATGAGTTGTTAGAAATAAAAAAATAATAAATAAATAAATAAACTTGTTAGATAAATTTATTCAATTAATCAACAATCTAATTTGAATGAAAACATGTATTTAAAAAGATTTATTGGATTGCAAATCGGATTTAGTGATAAAGTTTTTTTTTTTTTTTTTCAATTTCTATTATTTAATTAAATAATCAATACATCAAAGTGGTAATCAATTGAGATAGTGCTAATCGAGATAGTACTAATCGAGAATGTTATAAGAGTTAATTAATTAACAATTAAGGGCCGTTTGGTATACCGTCATCTTAGCATAGGAATGGGAATCTGAGAGGATTCCCACATTTGTTACAAGTTTTGCAATTTCAGATTCCTGGGAATGTGAATCCCATGACCCTCCAAGGGTGTAATCTGATTCCCACCCCAACAGGTGGGTTTCTGATTTCTGGGCATCTCATTCCCACCATGGGTCCCACCTCATTAAAAAATAAATAAATTATGTTCTTCTTCTTTCTTCACGCATCTGATCACACCTCTTCTTCTTCAATTTTCAATTTTCAATCACACCACCTCTTCTTCTTCTTCTTCAATTTTCAATAACACAAACCCTATATCAAATCTTCTCCTCTTCAATTTATCCCCAAATCCCAATCTTGTCCAATCGATCAATTTTTCAAGAACCTAAACCCAAATTGATCAATTCAATCACACCGTCTAGGTTTGCTCGATGATGATGATGACGAAGACAACGACGAGCTTCAATGACGCTGACAACGACGATGAGCTTTGATGATGACGCTGACGACGAGCAGCTTCGATGATGATGCTGACGACGACGACGACGACGATCTGACGATGGAGACAAGGACGTGAAGACGATGAGAAGAAGATGAAGACAACAACGACGATGATGTCGTCGTTCTTCATTGATCTTCTCCAGTTTTTTTTCTTTTTTCATTTCTTGATCTGGTTTTGTTATTTGAAATGAAGATGACGATGACGTGTATCAGTGTATGTAGATGTTATTTATTTATTTATAATTTTTTTTAAAATTAATTTTGACATCTTTTTATATATAAAATCAAAAACATTCCCATACGCAACCAAACACAATTATCTAACATTCCCAGGAATCCGACATAATATTCCCATGCACAACCAAACACATGAATACAACTTTCCTAGGATTCACATTCCCAGGTTTCACATTCCCAGGAATCACATTATTTTGATTACCCCATACCAAACGGCCCCTTAAGGACAAATTTAAGGTTGCACATTGGGGAAATGGTGATGGATATAGGTCCCCCATCCCCATCCCTAACATTTCCCCATTTGGGGAATTTTGGGGGGATGTATCTCCATCCCTAACCCCAGTTCCCCATTTTCCCCGTTTTTCCCCATTTCTCCGTTTCCCCCGTTCCCCCATTTCCCTATTTGACTAAAAATTATAAATTAACAATAAAAAAACAAACATTCCATATATTAATATATATATATATATAACTATATAACATTTTAATATAATTGTTTATATATAATTATATTTATATATGTTTTAGGGAAATTGGGGAAATGAGGATCATCCCCACTTCCCCGTTTTCTCCATTTTTCCCCATTTTCCCCAGGTCCCCGGTTTCCTTATTCCCCATATTTTCCTGTATTAGTAAAAATTACATAATAAAAAAAATGCACAATTCATTAAATTCAAATACAGAATAGCATCTAATACAAAAATTACATAATAAAGATGTATATATAGTTAGTAAGAATAAAAATATTGAAATAACAAAAATAAAAACATATTAATATATTATATATAATATTTGTGGGAAATGGGGAAATGAAGATGGGGGCACCTACCCCCATCCCCATCCCCATTTCCATGAATTTGTGGGGGAAATGTCTCCACACAAAAAAAATAAAAAAATTTAGGGCAGTTTTAATAGGTTGAATAAACTGTTCAAGAGTGTATAATCCTTTTTGAACACATAAATTTAAAACATGGCATGCATATCTTTAATGAAAAAAATTTACGACCAAGATAAGATTTGCATAAATCAAGTAAAGCATGAATAAAAGTGGTATTGCTAGAAGCATTATCAAAATCAATTGCAAAAATTTTGTTTTCAATTTTATATTCTACAAAAATAATTCTAAGCTATTTAAAAATATTATGAGCACTGTGTGATTTATCAAAAACTCTAAATGTAAGAATTCTTTTCTGGATATTCCATGCGTTATCCATATAATGGCAAGTGACACCCAAGTATGAATGTGCTTGTCACTCCATATGTCGGCACATACAGAAACACGACCATTATATTTTTCAAAATATTTTTCCAACTTTATTTTTTCTTTGTCATAAATCTTTTCAAGTGTTTCTGTGAGCGTGGCCTTAGGAACACAACATGCATTAGGATTTAATACTCGTCAACAATAATTAATAAAACCAACATTTTCACCAAAACTAAATGATAAGTGCTCTACTGCTACCATTTTAACTAATTCTTCTCTATTCTGTTCATCACTATAATGAAATAATTGTTGGTTAGGGGTAGCGTACCTAGGAATTTGTGTTTCTAAACTCGATTTGGCCTCTGCTTCTGGATGTTTGGTCAGTATATGCTTCTAATAAGTGCCATATCCTCCAGATTTGTGCCACTTATATGATTTTTTGTAGTAATTGCAAACCACTACAAAGCTTCCATCTGCTTGCCTAACTCTCTTCATATGTTTTACGAAGATATCATATTTGTTATACTTTTGTAACACATCTTCCTGCTCTTCCGATTCCGATCAAATTTAAAATCTGGAAGGGGGTCAGGCATATTTTATGACAGGCTTGTCAATTTTTTATTTTTTATTTTTGGGTTGGGGGGGGGGGGGGGGGGGGGGTAAGGGTTTCATTGGAATCGGGATCATCGGGTTCTGAAATTGTTAGAGTAAGCCTAGGTCTTCAACATAGGCCCAACGTTGTAGATACTCATGATAGGTGGTGTCGTCACGACCAAAATTATCAGTCATACAACCCTTACCTTTCATCGAAATGGAACGCCTATTCCTTAAACAAAAAATGTTAAAAAATAGATGGAAATAAATTTGGGAGAGAATTGGAAACTTAGTAGACAATAATTGCAAATAAATGAAATTGGAAACTTAGTAATTGACTAATTGCAAATAAAATAAATATTAATAACTTAGTAATTGAGAAGGAATTGGAAACATGGAGAATTGGGAGGAAATTGGAGTGGGGAAAAATGAATTTTTTTTTTTTTTTTTGTTTGGGGGGTGTGTGTGTGTGGAGGGGTGGGGGTGAGGAGTGTATTTATAGATAAGAAAAAGAAAAAACACACAGGAACTACCAGTTCCAATCTGATTCAAACCGAGCGGTTCCGTGAAAAATGGAACGGAACTGGATTTTACAATTTGATTCTGGTTATGTTTGGCAGTTTGAACCGAACCGGCATCGGGTCTACACCAAGTTGTGGATCAGAAATGACAACTTGGTACACTATAAGAAAAGTATATGACATATTTCTTTGTGACTAATTTTAAATGCATCACAATAGGTATTATTTTGTGACAAATTTTATTATTTATCTCTATGTTTTGGAGCAAAATCTCCCTACAAAATTGTTTACTAAAAAATCTAGTTAATTGAGACTTTTTAAATTAATTTGTCATAAGTAATTAAAAAAATCCATAAATTGTGACAATTTATATAATTAGTCAAAAAATTATATTTAAAAAAGTAAAAAAAAAATATTTATGTCACCTTTTTTTTGAAACAATATTTTTGTGACTTATCAAAATGTAAGAAAAATAAAAATAAATAAATACTCCCACATAAAATTGCCACTTTTTTTGTTCCTTATTTTCTAAAGGATTCCTTGTTTTACTGAAATCTCTCATAAGTAAACTCTTTTCTATACGATCAACTTGACTTCTTTTGAAAAAAAAGGAAGAAACAAATTATAATCTTTCAATCGGCAACATCTTTCTTGGCTCCCTTCCAGCAAACCTAATTTCACTACTTTGTAAGAGATAGTGTGGGTTTTCATTCGGATTTCAATCGGCAATGGTTTCCTTCTATTAATCTCTCTAATCAAGTTTAATTTTAGCTAATTCAAAAATCAATTGCAGTTTTTTTTGTTGAGCAAGAACAATATTATGTTTTGGCTTCTTCCAAACGAACAACTTTATGGGTTTTCAACAATAATCACTTTTTGGCATTGTCTATATATCTTTTTATTTTATTGGCCTTGTTTTTCCTTGGAATGATATATAAAATAAATAATTGGTTATGGAGTTGTTTTTTGTTTGATCTAAAAGGAAGAAAACAAAGAAAAAATAGTTGTTCCTAGTATAGTATTTGCTTATTTAATTTTATTTTCAATTTTCTGCTATTGACAATTATTCGAGGGCCTTGTAATAATTATATTATTTGCTTGTTTTTGTAGTCCTAGAGGAGTTTAGGCTCTTGCTCTGTTTGTTGTCTTTACTGGGTGTTGCTCCTTGTTTTGTTTTTTTTTCCTTGTTTTCGTTGTGCTATTGTTGGCTGGCATCTTTGGAGTTGTTGTTCTATGGGGTTAGCTGCTTGAGCTGTTGTTTGTGTTGTAGGTGTCTACTATGTTGTTTGCTTTTGGTTTTCAGACCTTGTTTTTTATATATTGTTTTACCGTTCAATTTTTTTTTTAATCGATCTTAACAAGTCACAATAAAGCATAGTTTAAATGCTACTTAGGGTTTGTCCATGTATCTAATTTTTATTTTTATTTTTTGTAATTTATTTGTTGAGTTTATTAGAATTTGTCAAGTTTGATTTTATTAGTTTTACTAATCCTAATTGACCTAGTTAACCCTCCTATGATTCTCTACAATATTTTTACCAAAAAATAAAATAAAAATTATTTTAGTTTGTTTGTGTGGATCTTGTTGGTTTTTTCAAATTGGTGACATGAGTCGTTTTCTGCTTCTACTTTAGATGTGGGATTTTTTTTAAATATTTTTAGGAATTTGGTTGGATTTTTTTTAAATGTATCTCGTGATTGAAGATTGATTTAACTGAATCTTATATTGAACCGAACCTTCTGCTCCCGAAAATGATATAGATGTCTACTTACAACCATTAATAGATGAGTTACAAGAGTTATGGAATAATGGCTTGAGAACATTTGATGCCTTAACAAATCAAAATTTCAATATGCGTACAACATTATTATGGACCATTAGTGATTTTCCGGCATATGCTAATTTGTCGGGATGGAGCACTAAAGGTTGTTTCGCTTGCCCGTATTGCAATAAGAAAACACATCATCATCATAGATTAAAGCATTAGAGTAAATATTGTTATATGGGACTTCCGTGTTTCTTAAGTGATGATGCTCCATCTGCTCCTTCTAGGACTGAGATATTTCAACAAATAAGTTTAGTTAAAGTCATATTAAGAAAGCATTCTTCAAACACTCCTATTAATAAACGAAAGCGGGATGATGTTGACAAAGAATATGATGGTGGTGATGTTTTGCGGAAAAAATAAGTATTTTCTTTGATTTAGTGTACTGGCCGGGAGCATAATCTAATTCGTCATAACTTAGATGTAATGCATATTGAGAAAAATATATGTGACAGTATAGTTGGAACACTGTTAAACATTGAAGGCAAAACAAAAGACAATTTAAAAACACGTCTTGATATGAATGGGTATAAGATCAGCCTTGCATCCAATAGTTGTTAGAGGAAAAACATGTTTACCCTCTGATTGCTTCACAATGACTCGAATTGAAAAACAAAGTTTTTGCAAGGTCTTATCTCGTGTAAAGGTTTCTAATGGTTATTTATCGAATATTTCAAGATGCATGAACATTAAAAACCTTAAAAGTTATGGTTTAAAGAGTCATGACTGTCATGTATTAATGCAACAGCTTATTCTATTGGCAATATGAAGATCCTTACCTAAGAAGGTGAGCTCTGTATTAGGTAAATTAAGCAAATTCTTTAGAGAATTGTGTACTAAGGTAAGATTCATGGAAGAATATGGTAAACTTAAAGCACATATTGTAATAACTATTTGTCATCTTGAAAGGATTTTTCTGACATGTTTTTTGATATTATGGTGCATTTACCGATTCATCTAGCTGATAAGGCAAAGGTTGTTGGACCAGTGCAGTATTGATGGATGTATCGAATCAAAAAGTATTAATCTATGTTAGCAACACTTCTATACGTAGTATAATATGTCAGTCAAACACAATGAACTAATTTATTTGCATTTGTAATTTAACATGTATTTTCGTATATTAAAATCACATGTACGCAATAAATGTCATCTTAAGGGTTCTATAGCAGATGGGTATTTGGCCGAAGAGTGCTTAACATTTTGCTTTTAATATTTATTTGGAATAGAAACCAAATTCAACTGACCATCAAGAGATGTTGATAACCATGATTCAAATGGGGAGAGATTATCAATATTTACAAGTATATGTTGTGGAAAAGGGAAAGAAGAGTTATTTTGTTTAGATAATCTAGTTTTGTCTCAAGCGCATATATACGTACTGTTTAATTTTGATGAAGTTGACTATTTTATCAGATACGTCAACTAAATTCATTCTTATAAACATCTAATGTAATTATAAATGTATTTTTTTTTAAAGCTAATCACATCAATAACCTGACAGACAACATATTCAAATAGTTAGAAGTTTAAATCGTCGAGCTAGATCGATAGATATTACTCGCATCCATAATGAGACATTTCCTAATAGTTTCAAACGAAGGTAGCAAAGAACATTAACACATTGTATTAGATTTTAGATTTTATAAATGTCATTGTAAGGACCTCTATTTTATGATTGACTTATTTCATGACAAACCACACTGGAGATAATTTTGTAATGGGTAACTTAGGTCATCGATGGCAAGCTTCCAAGTTTCTCCATGACATTAGAATTTTATGACATGCTTAAAATGATATCCATGAAATGTTTTTGATTGCTTGATATGTAAAATATGTGTGAAAGCAAATGAGAAGATTAAACTCAATAAGGATCTAGTATCCATTCAATCAATAAGGATTTTATATCCAAATTAGTCTTCTCTCTCTTCTTAAAGGTGTAAACAAGGCTACTATCATACAGATGTTTCATCTAGAAAAATCAAATAGGATTATATATATCCATGTCTTGGTTTGCTTTTAAGGATTGATATAGTTATTCTTAACTAGCAAATGATCTTTTGAAAAAACTATATCTTGCTTGTTTATGACAAAAGGGTACAAATTTATTTGAATTCTCTTGGAAACCCTTTTGATGTTTCCTTCGCCAAAAACTATTGCTTGAACTTTAATGTTATATGTCTTGCAAGCAAAGCAACAATGTCACACATTTTTCTTTTATTAAAACTCCTTGAGTCTCTCTCAATTACTTGAGTTGCTTAAAGTTTGTTTATATGATTATGCAAATGTCTTTTGTGCTAATAGCTCTCTTTGCTAAAGTAACTCGATAGGGGGAGCTCCTTTGCTTATCTCATGACAAAAAGGGGGAGAAATCTTGAGAAATATAGGGGGAGTGTTATTTATGCTTTGAGGGAGAAGTCTTGAGAGAGAGTAACCTTTTAGGGGTAGCATTGCACATGCACTACTTCGTATTACTTTGATATTTTTGAGTGCAAATGCTTTTTATGTTTGATCACCTCACATGCACTTATGTCTTGGAAAGTGTATTTGCTATTGTGTTACAGGTATGATATTCTACAAGGAGATTGAAGAATTTGAAGATTTAGACTTCAGGTCTCTCTTTGTAATGTAGAATGATCTTATGGACAATAACTTAATTTTTGTTTTGTGAGGAATTTTTGTGAGTGGTTATTTTGTCATGAAATAACAAAATGGGGAGATTGTAAGGACCTCTATTTTATGTTTGACTTATTTCATGACAAACTACATTGGAGATGATTTTGTAATGGATAGCTTAGGTCCTCGATGGCAAGCTTCCAAGCATCTCCGTGACTTTAAGAGCGAAAGGTATATTCACATATTCACTTGACTTTGCCTTTTGAAGAGTTTAGGTGCACACACACACACACACATTTTATGCATGATTTTTTTCATCTTGCATTTGTGTTCTAATTGTTTATATGTGTGCATCCATTACACACATCACACTTGCACTTCATTTTTAGACTTAAGTGTGGTTTTGTGTGATGTAATTCGTTTCCCGATGATTGATAGGAAACGTCTGCGCATGCATAATGGTGGGCTTGTCTTAGCGCGATGAGTGACCATTTGAGAAGGTCTTATTCTTCTCTTGGTTTGGTCTTTGGTCACATGTTCTTATACCATAAGTTTTGGACATTTTGTTGTTGTCCATATTTGACCTTTGGTCACACTTTTGACCTTTGGTCATATCTCTTTCTACAGACATCAAAATCTCATTTTGTAAAATGGAGTAGAAAGTAGTAGAAAGTAGACTTCCATACATTTCTAACAGTATATCATATGAAAGGTTTGGATGTCGTTTGGTCTTGTTTTGATTCGTTTGGAAATAAGGTTGATGTGCTGATTTGCCAGTGCACAGGTACTCCACGGGTCCCTACCTGCGCGGGTCCCTACTAGTGTAGTTACCAGCAAAGTCATTTTTCATGATTTTCCTAGTCCCGGTACGTTGGTAACTTCGTGGGTCCATACCACCGCATAGGGATGGCCAATGGGGAAATGAGGATGGATATAGGTCCCCCCATCCCCATCCTTATTTGCCAAACCCTCCCCCATCCCCCCCATTTCCCCATTTGGGGAAATTGAGGATGGGGTAGTTTTGGGGGGAGGTCCCCCCACCCCCATCCCAATTTCCCTATTTTCCCTTGTTTTCTCCATTTTTCCTTGTTTTCCCTAGGTCCTCGGTTTCCTTATTCCCCATATTTCCCTGTATTATTAAAAATTACATAATAAAAAAGCGCACAATCCATTAAATTCAAATACAAAAATTACATAATAAAGATGTATATATAGTTAGTAAGAATAAAAATATTGAAATAACAAAAATAAAAACATATTAATATATTATATATAATATTTATGGGAAATAGGGAAATGGGATGAGGCACCTACCCCCATCCCCATTTCCACATTTCCATGAATTTGTGGGGGAAATGGGGAAATGAGGATGGGGAGGGGTCCATCCCCATTTTAATTTGGGGACCCCCACTCCCCCCCCCCCCCCCCCCCCATTTCCCCAAATGGGGATGAGGGAGTAAGGATTTGGGGCCCCAGGGGAAAATGACCATCCCTACCAGCGCATGCAACGTTTTTTTGCCATACTTTCTCAAAACAGTGTCATTTCAATTAGGGCTTCTATATAACCATCTCTTACTCATATTCTTCACTGAGAGTATGAAATTAAAACCCTAAAGAGAGAGATTGAGTGGCTATAGAGAGAGATAGCTTCAAGCTTCATTCTTTGACTCTCCAAACCCAAAAACATCTTCTTCATGCATCACTAAACATCTTTAAAGTATGGGTCTTCTTGGTTTCATGACTACATAAGCTATAACTTCACTGAATATCATATATTGTTCTTCTTACTCTAGATTAGGTATTTATTGATTGATTAAATACCTTGACTCTCTTTATTGCATATATTTATGAGTCTTGATAATATGATTGGGTTTGTTGTGATGGCTTGTGTTAATTGCCTAAAAAGGTAGGGGTTCAAAGAAGAATTTTCCCTCCTTACCAAGACTGCTTGGAGTAGAAAGACATTACAGGAAGCATCGGGCTACCCCACGAAGGAACCAAGGCCGATACATCTATAACAAGCCATGTGTGAATTAGGACTGGGACCGAGGTCACCCCAATTCCCCGGTATCGGGAAACATTGAGGTCAAGGTCTAGAAAGCCCTAATACCACATAGCCCCAGTTCCTTGATACCTAAAAGCATTGATACCACAATCCATGATGCATGGTGCCCTAGTACCATAGTTCCTTCTTTGGACCAACTTACAAAGCATTCACCATCCATTTAGCATGGGAAATAACAGCAAGGGAGGTCTCAATACGCCAAGGGAGAAACCACCAAGGAAGGAAGAACCGGTACATCAAAAGTCAGACCACACCTCAATAAAGAGCAACATGCAGTATTAAGATGGTAAACGTTCTTCCCATATTAAGACATTGGAGATGTTACAGGATGAAAGAATTTAAACAGAGGCAGCAAACGAAAAGATAAAACATCTTGAGACTGAATTGACCTCGATGAAATCCCAACTTCAAATCATGGAGGAAATGAAATCTCAATTTCGTGAATTTATGTTGATAGTTGAACAACAAAATTTTTCAAATTCATCTACAGCTTCTTAGTTTACAAATATTTTTTAAGCCCTTTTTATAGGTTTAGTCTTTATAGCTTATGACATATTTTTTTTTAATTTCATCACATATGTGATTAGGTTGACGATTCCCTATCGACTTTCATTATTTTAATTTTATTGTGTAATTTTGAAATTCCATTTTTATTGTTAACTGTTACTAATTGTGTGTATTATGCCAAAAATTTTAAACAGTTAACTGTTACTAGGTTTTTAAATAGTGACATAGTTCTGGACCAATTAATTGTTACTAAGTTTGGGTAAAGTGACAAAATTTTCAAACAATTAACCGTCACTAATTTTGTAAATAGTGGCAAAATTTGTAAACAATATAATTAGGATTTCAAAAGACTTTTAATGACTTTTTTTAAGTGGATGACTTTTGCAGATTTTATGGACTTTTATAGACTTTACAAGATTATGAAAAACTTTCATAGACTTTTATAGACTTTCATTTTAAAAGATTTTCGTAGGCTTTCATTTTAAAAGACTTTTATAGACATTTATTGACTTTCATTGACTTTTAAATATAATGTATAATTTGTTTTAGCAAAATTATATATATTTATCATGTCAATAAAAATAATTTTTAAAATGAATAAAATAAAAACTATCGTTAATTAAACTCGACAAAAGCATTCATGTCTATATATATGATTTTAAATTTTTATTTTATTTTAATTATATTTTGCATTATAAAGACATTATGCTCCTTTTTTTTTTAATAATTAGTCAAAATTTTATTTATTTATTATAATTAGTCAAAATATTATAATTTTCTTTAAAATAAATGTAGCAAACCGACAATAATATTAACGTTTACATATCTCTACGAAAGTATGACAATGAGTATAAAAAATCAACCAAAAGTTCATTCAAGTTACTAAAGATAAAACGTAAAAACCGCATCTAGTTGTTGAATAAGATCGATGCCTAAAAGTGGGTAGTTGATATTGATCATAATTACATGCAGTCACGCTCATGCGCGACTTTGATTATGGCATATTGGCATGGTTAAGTAGTGGTTTTTGTCTTTTATTATTTTTATTTTACATAAATGAAGTTCATTTGATTTGTTTCGGTGTTGTTTAGTTGCTTTAAAAATATAGGTAAAAAAAATATAAAATCTCTCGTCCTTAATTGCATAGCCGATGGAGAGTTGTTTTATATTTTTTTTTAGTTAAATTTTTTTTTTTTGTTATAGATCGTTAATGTTTGTATATATATTTTTATAATGTTTATTCATTTTAAAGTTATTCATTTTATTTTATTTATGAAATTTGTTAAGAATGAATGTGCTTTTATTTGAAAATAGATCATATATTTGGTGATTGATGTTTTTTAAAGAGTTTTATATTTGTCTTTTAAAGTGAAATTCTTTCTACTTTTTTTTTTTAAAAAAAAAAAGTCATTCAAAGTCTTTGGTAGGAATGGAAGACAAATTGTGAGATCCGTTATAACTAAAAATCATTAAAAGTCATTAAAAGTGATTGATATTTTAAAATCGTTAAAAGTAATTGAGATTTTGAATACTTCATAACTTTCATAGACTGTGAAAAAGTCTTGATTAAATACCATGTGACTTTTAAAGACTTTTTAAAAGTCTATAAAAGTCTGTATTGAATACATCATGACTTTTATAGAATTGTTAAAAGTCTACATTGAATACACCAATCTTTTTAATTCCATAAAAGTCATCAAAAGTCTTTTAAAATCCTAATTGAATACACCCTTCAATTTTTGTATAATGACAAATTTTTGAAATAATTAAATGTCACTAGATTTGTATATAATGACACAATTTTCAAACAGTCAATTGTCATTAGATTTGATTGTAGTGACAAAATATTCAAACAGTTAATTGTCACTAGATTTACTTATAGTAACAAAATATTCAAACGGTTAATTGTCACTATGCTCATGTACAGTGACACAAGTTTTATTTTGTCACTCGGTAAGGTCCATTAAAAATCTGTCACAAAAAGTTACGATTCGTGAGAACTACATATAATTGTTACTAACCATAATGACAATAACAATGACATTATAAGTGTTACAAACACTTTTAATAATGGAGGTATAAGTGACGAATTATTAGTGACAATTTTTTTATCACAATATTGATATCGTGATAAATTTTTCATTTATTGTGACATATATTTTTTATCACTATCCATTATTTTTCTCATCGCGGTAACATAGATTCTATTGTCACATACCAACCAGTGATTGACATGACACCTCAACCCCTATCCTCACAAAATCATACCTTAAGACTGTACAACCACTTTATCTGAAATCCTCATGGTTGGCTCAATTTGGGATTTGAAATAAATTGTAATAATGTGAGGTTAGAAAGTATAGTACATGAGTACATCCCTTTGATAAATATTACTGTCAAACTATTGTAATGTGCATAATAACAAAAAAAAAATTACACTATTTTGAAATTCTTTATATTTATTTATTAAGAGTACATGAGTTATTGAGTGTTGAAGTAAAAAAAAAATTAAATTGGTTTAGTTTGGCACGATATATATACCACCCAATCCTAGTCTTAGCTATGTATGTGTTACCAAAATAGGATCTTTAATTTGGAGATGAGTTAGTTTTAAGAAAATAAAAAATTGATAATAAAATTCTATATTGAACGGATAAGGGTCATCCACTTCCACAATCAAAAAGTATTTACTCCCACAATATCTATAAGAAAACTCATCACACATGTATATAAAACACATAATGACTTGTAGTGAAACTCATATGAGAGATGATACATAATTTTCTATCTTATGATTAGATTTGTTTTAGATGATTAATCTTTTATCGACAATATTGGGGAAGGGGAATTCGAACTTAACATCTCAACATTTATTGAAGTGTGTGATTAACATCCGGCTATGCCTGCATTTTGCAACTATAGAGACGATATAATTCAATCTAAATCCAATTACAAACAACACCTATGATAAAGTGCACGCACCCTCGAATTAATGAAATCAAATAGCGGATACCTATGTAGTACGGATATGGGTATGGGATATGGATACGGCATGATACGTCAATTAAAATAATATATACTTGTATTTTTAAAAAAATAATGATATATGAAAATATATTTGAAAATTCATTCAAAATTAAAACATATTCATAATCCAAATACGTAAAACATGTCACATAACTATATAAGTTATAATAATGTAACATATTACAAAAACAAAATAAAACATGTCACATAAGTAGTAATATATTATAAAATCCAAATAAAACATTCGTCATATAAGTTATAACATATTACAAAATACAAATAATACATAAAAAAAACTCATAAAACATATTATAAATTCCTAATTAACTTCATTATCATAATTCATATTGTTAAATGATCTAAATAATTCACCATCTAACTCTGGTTCATTAAGAGAAAGGTTTGCAATCTCAAGTATCCCGGTAATTCTCCATATTCATGGAATCAATACCATCTCCACCAACATCCCACAATTGAAACGCACATTTATTGTAAGTTGGGTTTCTCCTTGATAAAATGCGAAGATTATTATGCACATATACCAAATCTTCAGCTCTTTATGGTGTTATCTTCTTCCTCTTTTAAGCATTTTCGGTCTTTAAGTTGGTTCTTCAGAAAAAATTATGGAAAAAAAATATAATACATGCTTGATAAGTGATACCGATCGAAGCTTTTTTGGCCTTTAAGTTGATTCTTCTTCTTTTTCTTCTCTTGTGAAACTTGTGAAAAAGTCAAACTTATGAAAAAATCACCGGATACATACCCCAAAGTATCCCCTAAGTATCCCTCAACTATCCCTCAAGATCCTCTGGTCAAACTTATGAAAAAATCAATGGATACGCTATTTAGCCTATTGGATACGTATCCTGAAGTATCCAGAGAGTATCCGAACCAGATATGAGTTCGCTACGAGTTACCTCCATCAAATGAAGTATCCGTACTTCCTAATCGGATACATTATTCTGGATTTTAATGTCACAGCCACCATAGTATATCCGTAACTTTAAGAAATCCCATAAACTGAGTAGATTCATACGCGCGACGCGCCCTCTCACCCAGTCTCCCTGATCCCAACAGAATAACAAACCACCAAAATTCCAAATTCCAAAATCCAAAACCCTCCCCTCCAAAACTAATTCCCAAAATCCCAAATCCTAACAATTATAAACTAATTTAAAAAAAGAAAAAAAAAAGAAAAAAAAAAAAGGGTAGTGTTAACCTGTAACACTACCATTATAAACTAATTTTTAAAAAAAAATTAAAAAAAATTCAACCTTCAAATTGACTGTAAAAAAAAAAAGAAGAAAAATTCTAGAGAGAGAAAGAGCGAATCTCTGAGGAGGAGCCCTATAATGGCGTCCTCTAAAGTCATGAAATCTTCAACTTCGAGAAATTCGGATCTTTCGCGACGATCTTCCTCTACAAAACCCCATCAACAACAACACTCACTATCTGATCACAACACCAACAAAACCGAACCTTCCAGATTTATTACTTCAGCAATGACGGTGGACGGCATACTGCGCAACGTCTACAACGCCACCACGGCCTCCTCCGCCCCCGACGCCACACTCCTCGACGCTCAAATCACGCTCATCGACACTCAGTCTAAAATCCATCATCCGGCCAGCCAGAGCCGTAACGCCGCCGTTCTCGGTTCGACGATGGGCGTGCCGAAGACCGTCGACGAGGTTTGGAGGGAGATCGTATCGGGGGAGAATCAGAAGAAGGAGATGAAGGAGGAGGTGGCCGAAGACGAGATGATGACGCTGGAGGATTTCTTAGCCAAGGCTGGAGCCGTGGACGAGGCGGACGTTAAGGCGGTTCCGATGGCGGTGACGGAGCAGTTGAGTGGCAGCGGGGTGTATGCGTTTGATCCGGCGCCACCGGGGAGTCCCTTTCAGGTTGAAGGAGAGTCAATTATGGGGTTCGGGAACAGAGTGGATCGTGTGAGTGGGAGAGGGAAGAGAGGGAGAGTGATGTTGGAACCGTTGGACAAGGCTGCGCAGCAGCGCCAGAGGCGGATGATTAAGAATCGAGAGTCAGCTGCCCGTTCTAGGGAGAGGAAGCAGGTCACAAAGTCTTTACCTTTTTCGTTTTTGTAAACATCGAAAAAGAAGTTCCTTTTTGTTTTGATTGATTGACTGATGAATTCAGGATTTTGCAGGCCTACCAAGTGGAATTGGAATCGTTGGCTGTGAAGCTGGAGGAGGAGAATGAGCTACTAATGAGGGAGAAGGTAATTGAGATTACTAATTTTAAAATTTAAAATTTAGAATTTAGAATCGTTTGCCTCCCTTGAGGTTACAAATTTAGTCTACTGAAGTACAATATAGTGAAATGGTTTATTTATTTATTTGTCAATTAGGAGCTTACAAATTCCTTTTTTTGGATAAGGAGATGTTAATTTTTTGCCATTTAGTATTTTGTGACATTAGAATAGTTAAATTTGAAACTGTGTTTTTTGACATTTTTCATTTCCGTATTCAATTATTTAAAACTTGTAATGAACACTCCATATCCACTATGTGTTTTCTCGGTTCTGTTTATCCAAGTTCAGCTTCCTATAATTTGTGATTAGTCATGGGACATTGAGGAATGTGATTTTTTTTTTTTTTTTTTCTTTTTTTTTGAATAGGAAACAAAAGAAAATTAAAATGTGAATGAGACTCGCTATTATCTATTAGGCAGGCTAGTCATTGGTTCCTATTATTGCCAGCCCATTGACATTATAGTTTAGCTGCCTGACAAGTAATTGGTTTTACATTTTTTTTACATGCAAATATTTATATGTTTTGTTTTATTATTTAGTTTGACTTTGGGGAGGGAGATTTGAACTTGGAATTAGAATATTAGTTGAGAGGTTTAGTTATCGATAGGCCCTGCCTATGACTACTATATATAGTTTGTTTTAGATATGAAAAATACAAGACCACTCTAGAATCAGGTATTCAAGTTTGGTTCTTTCAAGTTTCTCCGTTACATTATCATCTCTTATTATGTGGACGTGGATCAAATACTCAAAGTATTGGCAACAGATGTTTTAAAACTCTTTACATGCCATAAATTTAAATAAGAATAACCCTCTTCAACCATTATATAACAATGCTTTGCATGTATTTTGTCTTATGTTGATATTCTAGGTCACATTGATCTAACAGTTTTAGACCTGATTTATTCTAGGCTTACTCTAGTATGTCTTGTCAAATCGTGTTTAGTTGTAAATAGCATAAACCAAGAACCTCATTCCGGTTATATGAAGCTAAGAAGCTTAATCGATTGATCAATGAGTGATGGTAGGATGGTAGTTGGAGAAGTGAACTTTCTCTTTTGAGTGGTTATGAACTGACGGTCATATCATAAACGCAAAGGCTTTGCATCTCTAAATTATGATCTGACTTTCAGCTAAGTCTATGAACCCTGACTGAAAGTTAGAATTTTAACTCTTTGACCACCCAAATTTTGACAGTTGTTTTTTCAACTAGCCGACAATTTCCTTTTGCTTAGGGGGTCCAAGGAGACGAGTTAATATATATATTAAATTTCTATTGCCTTTTTTGATGCCCTCATGAATATTGAATAATTTATGCCGAGGATGCAAATTCAATGTTCAAATATTTGCTTGTGTTTATGCATGTTTACATTCTGACTTCTGGGTTTTGCTTCCTCATATGCACTTTTTCTGCTCTTGTAGCTCACTTAGTCAGATATCTCATTCGTAGATTTTAATGCAACATGTTTCTATGAGTGATGTGACATATATGTGTGAGCCCAAACCCCAGCGTATGGTATTTTGATTTGCAACATTTCATTTGCCTTTTTTTTTTCCCGTTTGAAAAATAAAGGAAGGTGTCAAGTAGTAGGTATTAAGCATAGCAATACTGTTTTGTGACAGCATTACTCAGGTCTCTCTTATTTGTCATTCTCCTTGCTGCATGTGCTAATCTCCCTCCTTTCTAGTTGCAGTTGTTGCATAATGTCTCCATGAGAGTTTATTTACCATGATTCCCGTAAATTTATTGTACCTCACTTCAGTCACTTGTAGTGCATCTATGTTCATGATTAAATAGTATTTTTGCATCTTGTTTTACGCCATAACATAATTGATTAACTCATGTAATTGGGAAATGAATAATTGTAATTTAAGTAAGTACTTTCTAGTTGGTGCATTGTGTATTTGGAATTCTAGTTTCATTCAGGTTGGTTAATAATATGTTACCTAGGTTTGTCAATGTATATTATGGGAACCAAAATCCATTTGCTATCTGTTTCTGTTCATTTTGTATGTTTTTTGTGTTTCCAATTGATGGTTAAGAAGACTTCTTTGGGTTCTGCTACCTTGGTTTTTTTCTTGGCTAACAAAATGTCTTTCTCTGCAGGCTGAGAGGACTAGGGAAAGGTATAAGCAGGTAATTGTTCTATCTATCTCTCTATCAAATCATTTTAGAATTTGTTCTTCACTACACTAAATTTAAACATAAGTGGACTTCCCACCTGAACTAACATAATAAAATAGCTTCGAAATTTGATAATTAACATTTTATTTTGGCTCACATAACTGAGAGAATTCATCTTCATTGCCTTTTATTGTAGAAGTAAATAGCTTACGAAATTAAAAACAATAGTTGCAAACGATAGAAAAATTGTTAAAACAACTATTGAATATATTATTGCAAATTAAAAATTACATTAAGGCCTACTGCTTAGGGGTGTGTACTGTTGGTTTCCCTTTTTTTTTTTGTTGTGGAGGGGGGGAGGTGGACTCAAGGTTTACCATCGAACCAACTTCATCTCGTCAATATTGTTGGTTTGCCTTTGATTTTGATGAAAATTGAAAATGGACTGAAGTGATTGGTTCATTTGGTATAAAACTGATAAATAAAACCAGAATGAACACTGAAAAGTTTTTTTTTTCATTTGAGTCATTATTTTAGTGGAAAAGAAAACTGATTTTATAGTTTAAGTATAAATAAAACTATTAGTGTGAATGTAAAACCCTTACAATATTCACTATATCAGTTTTAATACAATGTATGTGCATTGGTTCAGAGAACTGGACTGGAATCAAATTTGATTGGTTATCAAATTACACGAACTGAGACTGAAACAAAGCAAATGCATGTGGTATTCATTCTTTACTTAGAATGAACTTTAAACATTGACTTAATAGTTAGTACTACCAGACATCAAACTGAGAATGTTTGAGAAGAATGAACAAATATAGTTGGGAGATAGTGAACATGTATGATCGAGTAAATTAAATCATTCAGCAGTTATAAAATAACAACACAGGCTTTGCTATAAGATAAAAAAAAAATTAAAAAAAATTAAAAAAAAAATTACTTAGCAGTTGATGTTGATTTCTGCTGCAGCTCATGGAGAAAGTGATTCCAGTTGCGGAGAAGCAAAGACCAGCACGTGTTCTTCGGAGAGTTCAGTCCATGCAGTGGTAAATATATTATGTTTGAGGTGTGAGAGAAAACAAACTCCTCCCTTGTCTGACATAGGGTCCTGGATAAATAATTTATATTAAGTACATATTTGAATCCAATGATGATCTAAGGGAAAAAGGCATTGGACGTAGTAATGAAAGAAACTTATTTATTTGAAGGAGTAAATGAAGAAGAGTGAGGAAGATAAAGTGCAGATAAATAGATTAAGTTAGGTTAAAGTGGGAGTTGCAAAGCAGGGGTTGTTTCTTCCAATTATTGCATTTATGTTTAGGTGGGGGGTAAACAAAAGGATATGGAGTGGTATACTGTATTTATGGATTGGTGATTAATGATGATCTATGATCTATCTATACAAAAAAGCAGCCATTAAGTTGTCAACTCTGGTGGCTTGACTTATGTTGGAGAATCCACCATTTATTATTTGCTTGTCAACATATTTGAATTAACACTCAATGATTGTTATACATTGAGCTTTGTCAGATAGAGTGGAATGTGCAGGTTTATTGTTAAAGTTATTATCTTGGAAAGCTATTCAAATTGGTTTCATACCATTCTCTCTCTGTTACTAACTGCTAAAAAATGTGACTCCAAAAACATTACAATAAAGGTCTGGTTGTCAACAATTAGGAGATGAATAATAAATCGACATGTCATTAAAAACATGTATTTTACAAGTGAAGCATTAAAAGACCACTTTTTCGGTTAGATGTCTATCATGTTTTAGTTATCGTATCCTCTACTTTATATGCCCACTCGTCCAAATCTCCAATGTCATGTTATCACATGCTCTACTTTTTTGTTAGTATTCCTTTGTCGTTTAATCCTTGTTTTATCTATTCTTATATTTTATAAGACATCAACACATTGAAAGCTGTAATTTGTATTAAAGCTGTTTCTGTTGAAGGACCTGCCAGCCACGCCTGAGCAGGCCAAGCAAAATTTCTGTAACTCCAAACATGTTGCGTCACAACTCACATGAATACAATAAACCATTCAATCATATATGAAATTCTAATATATTGTTATTAATGGATTGAGTCCGTAAAGCCTCGTTTGGTACGTTGTATTGTATTGTATTGGATTGCATTGGACTGTATTATGCTGTATTAACTAATACAACCTTCTATTCTGTATTAGATAATACGATATCCACCGTATTAGACCAATTAAAATGTATTAGCTAATACAATACAGTAAACAGTCCAAAATAAACCAAACATTGTATTGTATTATTCTAATACATTTTAAACTTCTAATAAAATACAGTGCGGCGCACTAAACGAAAAAGAATTATCTACATGAAGTATCTCCTCTAATCTCTATATTCTAAAACGTGAGTTTGATTACAGAGCCCAAAACAAAAAACAAAATAAAATTGAGTTAAGTAAAGATGTGTGGTCCTATTCTTTTTTTAATGCCTACACAGACACAGACAGTGTCTTTAAGTCTTAACTTATGTAAATAAAAGCAGGGGTATTATTCATTTAGTCCCTATGTTTTATTAAAATGTCTATTTTTTACTCACTGTTTCATTTTTCACTGGATTTATCCTTATATTTTTAAAAACCACTCAATCTGGTCCCTCTGACCAGAATTTTGACTATCAACCGTTACAAAAATGCTAAATGACTAATTTGTCCATGGCTTCAGTTTCACTGTCTAAAAATACCATTCTACCCTTTAAAATATTAATGAAATCAAGGGGCATTTTAGTCTTTTGAACATGTGTAAAATGAAATCAAAACTAAAAACTAAGAGTGGTGTTATTGGCACACCCACTTTTTAAATTATTTAGTATTCTTTTTTTTTTCCTTTATCAAATTACTTATAGAGACATACAATTTTTATGAAAAAAATCTTGTACAAAGTAATACTAATAAAACCTCACTTTCCTTATTTCAAGACCCTAATGACAAAAGCTTTAATGACATAGATTATTTCAAATCATTGAATGTTTACCATTTTTGTTTATATTTTCTTTCGGATCTCGATCTCATGTTTATCATATTTCTCATGTTTAGTATTTATTGATTTTATTGTTTCACATGTTTGTTTTATTTTTCTTCTCAAATTTCAAATCCATGTTTGCAATTTTGTTTTTCTCTCAGTTTATTTTCTTTTAGATCTTCTAGGGATACTATAATTTGTATCAATTCTTTTGTAGATTTTATTTCGGATTTTCCAAAGTTAGTTTAATGTTATTTATAAAAGAAAAAAAAAACAACGAAATCACACCAAGAATCGCAACCAAGAAAACTTAATCTCTGACGAAATGAAACTACATCAAAACTCTAACTCAATCATTCAAAAAAAATCATCAGACAATTAATATCACACTCACAATCTACCACCAACAATCCAATCGATTAGAAAAAAAAAAAAAAAATCGCATATAATAAAGATAGGTTTACCATGAAATAAGAAGAAAAAACAAGTCATGTGAATGGATGTGAGAAAACTGTATATAAAGATTAGAGATGAAGTGTATTTTTATTTTTATTTTATTTTATGAAAAAGATATAGGGTGTATTAATTTTGAAAAACAAGTAAAAGGGTAATCCTGGAAATAAATCAAAAAAATTAATAAAACCATTTAATTTTATATAATTAAATCAAAATTTTAAAAAATGGGGTATAAATAGTTCAGTAGTGGGGTGTAAATGTCACCACTCAAAAACTAAATATAAAAATAAAATCATTTTATATAGTAAAAAATTAGTTAAAAATCAAATAATAAAATACCCTTAATAAATTTTAAAAACTATAATCTGAAAATCATTATTTAAAAAAATAATAATACTATTTTAATTAGAAAATTATTATTTAAAAAAAAAAAAGTTTGAATAGATTTGGATTTAAACAATTTTTTTTTTTAACTTTTGAAAAGAGTCGGAAATTAAAATTTCCAAATCTGGAAATCCATCTCTTAAAAAATAAAAATAAATAAAAATAAATAAAAATAAAAAAATAAAAAAACCTTAGCTGCCACGAGTCCACTTATATGAGCCATATCACACAACAAAACTGCACCACACTTATCTACAATCTACCTAATCTTCCTATAATCCCACTTTATTTTAATTGGTATTTGTTTGTTAAATGTCTTTCCAAGTGCTTCCATTACAGCGCGGCAAACGAAATTCTCCTAAGCTATCAACTCAATTCCATTGAACTAACGGCGTTTTTCCTTTTCCATTATTTCATGAATCTCAGGGTCTGCCATGGGCAGCGGCTGGTTTCCCCAAGCTCGAACCGAGGATCGACAAGATTCCAACCTCTGTTCCGTTGCAAATTGTTTTGACAAAAGCAGTGTCTATCCATTTCTTTATCGTTTAAGGCACATCGGATTCCCTAAGATGCCGAATTCTTCTTGCTCCTCTTCTTTAGTTTGAAGATAAAAACACCCTTATAACCATTTAATTTGATTGATGGTTGACTCACCAAAGGACCAATCTAGTGAAAAACGAAAAAATGAGTAAAAAATAAACATATAAAAAAAACATAGGGACTAAATGAATAATACCTCATGAAAGCATGGCAGAGAAGAGAACCCTCTTAAACCAATTAATTTAAATAGTTTTCCAGTTTGTCTTTGAATCCTCTTCCCAAAAAATTTCAAGTATCTCTTTTGTGTTGTTTCTTCTTTTTTGTTTTGTCTTTTAGTCTTTGTCTTTGCTCACTTTGCATATTCAGATGGGTTTTGTATGATATCTCTTCTATTTTACTAAAAAAATAAAATCATTTCAAATTCATATCAATTTTCTTAAGATTTCTTATAAAATAAAAAGCAAATTAATACAAAAGCTACTGTTTTCAAGTAATATTGCATTTTAAACTTCCTAGGTAAGCTTTGTGGTCAACATTGTTAACTAGTGAAATTTTGGACTATTATATGAGACTTAGGATCTACTTAACTATGTAAAAATCTTTTTGCACTAACAAATAAAGGATGTTCGCTCGAAATCCAGGACGGACCGTATCTAATTTGATAAGTTATGTAAAATTCTAAGAAAAAGAAAAATGAGAAAATTTGACATAACACAAGCAACAAAAATGCTTCAAAATGTTATAGCTTTCAACTTGTTTGTTAATACAGAGAAGAGAAGAGAGCATTAACTTCCAGTCAAACATCAAAGTATGAGCAACATTACATTAAACAAGGTAGTAAAGATGTAAAAAAACAAAATTGAAAAGGTAAAGATGTCATAAAAGAAAGTAAATATAGATTCCCCAATCCCCACCTCCCCATAAAGAAATACTCATTTATTTAAATTGAAATTGTACATAAAAAATGCAGAGACTATGTAATCACACAACTAATCATATAAGAATAATAATCCCCATCATTTATTCATTTTATATCACTGCCACCCAAATTCCCTCTCCTTTCCACATTTAAATATTTCTTCAACTTTTTTTTTATTTTTTTATTATTTTATTATTATTTTAAAGTAAAATATAGGTAAAGATTTTTCCACAAACAAAATCATTCCAACTTTTACTGTGTAAACACAATCTCCCATATCTCATGTCTGTAATCCATTCATGGAAAAAAAAGCCAAACACATCTGACATTTTTATAGCATCTCTCTCCCAGTTCACCACTATTACATGCACATTTTTCAAAATTCTTTTTTTTTTTTTTTTTTTTTAATAAACCAAACAATAAAGTCAGTCACAATTCACAAAGGCCTCAAAACCTCTTCTCTAAATCAAATAATAATCTCTCTTCATCTAAATTAAAACAACAGAGCTTTGAGTAATGAATACCCAGTTCATGAAGCTGTCATCAATGCTTGTTTTCTTCCTCCTCTCAGTCCTATGTGTGTTCATCATCCAAGCTCAGTCCACAACAATATTGGTGGATGGTGTTTCAGAGTGGAACAAACCCAGTGTTCATGTAGGAGATTCAATCAGTAAGTGTAGTTGAAATTCATTTAATGTTTTTGGGTGATCAACTATATTTTGTTTTACCCACTAATTCAATCACTAACATGTTTGCAATTTGTTATTTGCATTCTTCTCTCACTCTCAGTCTTCAAACACAAGTATAGCTACAAGCTCTACATTTTCCAGAACAAGAATGCTTTTAATCTCTGCAACTTCACTCAATCTACACTTCTCACTAAACCCAACTCCACCTCTTATACGGTATGTTAATTTCACGAAATTGCTTAAATGTGTAGCTAGAAAATGTATCAAAATTTAATTTGGTTTTTGCAATGCAAAAGTGGAACCCATCGCGTCCTGGCTTCTTCTACTTCACCTTCAACAATGGCTCTCTGAAAACATGCCAAGGCTTTCAAAAGCTTTCCATCGAGGTCTCTCCTCCACAACAAAAGTCCAGCCCTCCAATGGCGGCTCCAGGTCCCAATTCCGGGGGTGTTGTTTCATCTTCTCCCTCGTATCCGTGGCCCTTCCGTCCCCACCAAGATGGTTCATCTCCAGGACCGGCACCGGCACCGAGTGCTTCTTCTCCGGTGACAATGCCGACTTTGGTGCCGGATAAAGGTGGCGGTATACCGTTTATTAACAGCAATCCTGCAGTTCCTCTACCTACCGGTGAAGTGGACTCTGCTACTATTCGACCTTTTCCCACCTCTGCCCATCCAAGACAGGTATGAAATAGTTTTACCAATTTCTTCGTATTGTTGAATTCAGATTCATTAAGTGTTAAAAAAAAAAACACAAATAAACGTGGCTCATGCATTTGATATGTTTCGGTAAGATTGGAGTGTTGTTTGTTAATTACAAATTTACAATAGAAGTAGATGGTTCAGAGGTAGAATAATAATTTGATGCATTTAACCGTGTGGGGGTGTGTTTTTGATATGTTTTTGTTGGGTGAAAATGCAGGTGGTGGTGGGGCTACTTGCAGGTCAAATGGTCATATGTACTGTGGTTTTCCTCATGATGCTGTAAAAAAAAGGTGTAAAAATGTTGACTAGTAGTTAGATAGGTTAATGATAAAATGTATTTGGTGGTTAGAGAGACTGAGAGAGTGATGATTATGATTACACGGTGGTACCATGTTGGTGTTACTTTTGGAATCATTGCCACTTTTCATCTTCAGTTTTGCCATGCAATTGAGTACTACTTCTGCTTTATCCCCACCTCTTCTCTTTAGTCTTTTCTTTAATCGGACCATTCATCCTTATTTTGAAGTCTCGAGACCAATGCCCTTTTAGGGTAAAGTAATCTTTTTAATTACTCCTAAATTCAAAAATAGCTACTCAAAATCTTTTTATTTAAAAAAAAAAAAAAGATTTTTGGAATGTGCTCAAGTAACCCATACCATGTTAAACTTAACCAAACTTTAAAAAGAGAAACATGAAACTTAGATAGCTAGAGAAACCAAAAATTAACTTAAACTTATAACTTTTGATTATTTGATGTGCTTAACAATTTTGGATCTACGTGTTTCGTCAATTGATTTGTTTATAATTTGGTCGATTTTGTGTTTTCAGCAACATACACATTGAATTTCATATGTTAGCATATAAATTTGTTCCCGAGTCTAAACATTTTTTTTCATGGCATGTAGACTTAGGGTCTGTTTTGAAAAGCTTCTCAAATAGATCTTTTAGAATTAGAGTTTTTAAATGAAAGTCGTTGGTCGTTTAGTTGTCAATTAAAAAACAGTTTTTTGATGACAGAATTTCCAAAATACTCAAGCAAATATTAAACTATAGGATTATATTGGAGATTTTAGTGTTAGTAAAAAAATTCCAAAAGATCTACTTAGAAAATCTTTAAATTTGAGCTTCTCCTAGTAGACGTAAAACAACTTTTTTTAATCATCCAAAAGCTCTACTGAGTGACAACCAAATGATAAAAAAAGTAAATTAAAAAAAAAAAAAAAAAACTCTTTTAGCCAGTAGACTAGCTCTTCCAAACGGACACTTATTTTGTTCATAAAGTGTAAACTTCAAGTTCGCAGATCGGGTTGGGTTCAACTCGATATGACATGAACCCATTTAATTAAACCTGTTAAACGGGTTGACCAGCAATAAGTTTAATAAACGGGTCAAGTATTGACATGAAAAATGTCAATGCTTCGATCTCCTTTAAATTTTCAGGTGTTCGGTCGACTGGTGCACAATAATAAGAATGATTCACAGAGCAACACAAAATCAAAATCAAAATAAAATAAAATAAAAAAAAAAAACAAATGATTTCATGGCAAGTGTTTGTTGGAGAGAAACAAAATGCAAATGCAAAGAAAATAAGGGTCCGTCCTGCAAGCCGTTTTCTGTTTTTGTTTTTCGAAAAGAAAAATGAAATCGAAAACAATGTTTTTGGTTTCATTTTTGAATTCCAAATACACGTCTGGTAGCATTTACTGGAATCCGTATTTTGAAAATAAAAACGAAAAAAACGCGTCTAGTAGGATAACTGAAAACTTTCGAAAATTGAAATATCAATTTTTAAATTTTGTTTAATATTATAACAATTATAAATAAATGATTAAATAATTAAAAAAAACATTTTATAATTTATTTTAGGGTTTACAAATTTTACAGTTAAAGACTTGAAGAGGAAAAGGAAGCAGAAGAAGACCACATCGGTAGCGATCGGCGACGGGAGGAAGAGGAAGTGGAAGAAGAAGAAGAAGAAGAAGAAGAAGAGATCTTGGTGGTGATGCAGACCACAAATCTTGGCGGGAAGAAGAAGAAGAAGAAGAGAAAGAAGAGGAGGTAGAAGAATACGGCGGCGGCAACGAGCAGCGATCGGCGACGACCGACGGCGAGAAGGAGGAGAAAAAAGGTGAAGAAGAAAGAAGATGAAGATGATGGTCTGATGTGTCTGGTTCAAGAGAAAAAAAAATATATTATTAATAATATGGGACTCACTTCATATGAAAAACAAAAACAAAAACAAATTCATGAAAAAACAAGTTTTTTTTTTTTTTTTTTTTCAAAATTTCCACTTTTAACATTGGTTTTGTTTTTCATTTTGTTTTTGAATTTTGAAAATAAAATGAAAACCGGTTACCGGACGCGAATTCGAAATCATTTTGGGAAAACAAAAATGAAAACAGGTTGAAAATAGCCTGCAGGATAGGCCCTAAGTTATAGACTTATAGTTTTGAACTAAAGAGGGAGCGAGGGTAGTTGAGGAAGATATCAAGTAGTTGTATGTTGCATTAGCTAGGCTGGGCAAGGCCCGATTTTGTATAAGCCTAACACGACACGACTCGACAATTGTCGTGTTGAGCCAAAGCACGACCTTACAATGCAGTGTGTTGGGCTGAGTTGTGTGGCACATTGGACCGACACGGCATGCAAAAATCACGAACCCAAATGTGGTATGAATAGGCACAACACGAATGTTGTCCAAATGGGCCATACCAAATTTCTTAAAATGAGAGATTAGATAGTTAGAATTTGAAAATACTTCAACGATGGAAATTTTTTAAATATAATTAATAAATGGATTTAGAAAGCATATATTGTGATTTGTGATTTTTTTTTCCCAACAAATTTAAGAACTTAAAATTCATAATCTAAATACAATCTCATATTTAATATTTAAGTTTTATATATATAGCTACGGTACATGTGTCGATCCGACACAAGCTAAATTTGTATTGGGTCGTGGTGGCATGTGAGTTGTGCTGAACTATGTCCATAATTGTCGTGTCATACCATGGCCAAACATGACACTATTTCGTGTCATGCCTTGCATGGCCCATAGCCCGCATGGGCCTTGCAAATGTGGGTCGTGATGGCTCAACACGACCCATTTTACATTTCTAGTTGTGCCACCATATCATTAAGAGAGAGAGAGAGAGGGAGAGGGAGGAGAGAGAGAGGGAGAGAGTAATTGTAAGAATGAGTTAGGTTTAGGCTTAGGTTTAGGGTTTCACAAATTTTATTATATACCAAAGGTAAATTTCAATTATACCAATTTAAAATTATAAATTTAACCTTTTATAAACGAGTTACACGGGTCACCCACCAACCCGTTAACGAAACCCGACACGACCCGTTTATTTAAATGAGTCAAATGAGTTTATTAGATTACCAACCTGAACTCGTTTAGGCCAACCCGAACTCATTTATTTATCTTGGTTCATGTCGGGTTTGCAGTTTGTGACTCATATTGCCAACTTTAGTGTAAACTTATTTTGTTCTCAATGTGTAAAATTTGTTCTTAGTTTGTAAACATTTGTGCTCAGTATTGACAAGCTTGTTGTAAGCGTACGTCAAAGATTTATATTTTATAATCAACCTCACTATTACACGAGTCAAAAGACTAGTACAACAACAAGTAAGGATATCATTCTGCAGGGAGGTGGAATCCGTCAACCGTCTCAAGTTTTTAGGATTTATTGAAAGCATATAAATAGAATGCGGAAATGGTGAGAATGGTGTTGGAAGTGCATGTACAATACTCTGTGTGTGTGTGTGTGTGTGTGTGTGTGTGTGTGTGTGTGTGTGCAAAGAATATGTAAGTAAATATAAATAAAGACAGAGAGAATATGGAAGGGTGAGAATGGTGATTAAAGTGACAAATAAAATGGTGGACAGAAGAAATGTAGGATATGGACACACAAGGTACAATAAGTTCACCAAAAAAAGTGCACACATAGTGGTTGTTAGACATTAAGCACATCCGATTCAATCTGATTTATACCTATTCATAGAGCTAACGGTTGAAGAGTGTGTTGAGATCCTCTCAAACACAAAACCGCAACCAACATATGTGAACCGATTCTACAAACAAAACTACATTGAGCCCCAGTAATAGCTTTGTAATGTTAAATGGTAATGTGTAAGTCTAATGAATGCGGAAAGAGTGATTGTAACTCCAATCATGACTCACCTAAAGCCTTTAGAGTGAGAAATAGCTAAAGTCCAATTGTTAACAAAAACAATGAAACAAACCTCTTCTAATAAGGCAATTTATAAGTTCATCCATTCTTCCTAGCTAATTAGCCAAGACCATACTCAGAAAAGTCCTTCCAAAGGCACAATCCTAACTCTAATTCACTCAAACTCATCCATACAAGTTAATTTCGACCTTCCAAAGACATACACAAAAATAGGATATTTGATTACAACTACTCCTACAATTAAGTTAATATACTCCTAATTTCATCCATGAACACATATCAATTTCCAATCTCCATACACAAGTATATCAAAATAAGAGATATAATCAATAATTAACAAGAATGAATCAAAACCCAAATCGAATATAAAAACAACCAACACATATATTGAGCACAAAATAGGTTTACAAATATTTCCAAGTGGAGATTACACATTCAAGAAAACAAAAAAAAATACATAAAGAGTGAGAAATAGATACAACCCTTGAATAAAACCTCCTCCAAGAGCTCCTTCCTTACTTGGCCTGAAATTGGTCAAAGACAACTCCTATTTCTATACAATCTACTCCTAAATGTGGTGGCGGATGTGTAGAAAATGGATATGGTGAGGATTCATTAAGAAAAAACCTTCATGGATCCTTGAAAGCCTTTCTCTCTCTCTTTCTCTCTCTCTCTCTCTCTCTCTCTCTCTCTCTCTTATTAGTAGAATAGAATGATGAAGGAGTTGGGAGAGGGAAGATTCATTTCAAAGAATGAGGCATAAAGGGGTTTTATAGTGAAAGGAGGATTAGGGCTGAATGGGTGGTGAAATGATGAGTTTGCCCCTCAGTTTTTGCCCTAAAACGACCTTTCGATGGGTGATCGACGGTTGGATTTTGCGGCAGGGGCTGCCATTCCAAATCGCTGAATGGAGTTGAAGATACACTGGTCTTGATCGGCGGTTACAAATCGGCAGCTATGGCCATAGAATGCAACCGCCAAACTGTTTCTGGTATCCTCTGATGTTGAATGGCAGTTGCTGATTGACAGTCTTGACCGCCAAATGTAACCAACTGCCGATTGGCTTCTTTTATGCACTTCATCCGTAAGCTATTCCATTTATTCCTTTTTTGGCTCATTTTGGCCTCCCAAACTAATATTTATGCTCAGATACCTATTGTAGGGATTATGTACCTACACATGGCTTAAACAACACATTATATACAAAAACACACTCGAAAACAAGCACAAAAGATACGAAATGGGGGACCTCAAATATATATAAAATAGTCCCATCAAGTATGTACACATTTTTTATTATTTGCGTGAGATGATGTTGAATTTGCACTCATAAATGATGTTACCTTGTTGAAATTGTTTGGACAAGAGGAGAACAAAGTTATAAAGAGGAGAGAAAGAGAAAAGAGAGAAGAGATAAAAACCTAGTGAGGGATGATAGAAATGAGAAAGAAAGAGGAAATATAGAGAAACCCAATGGATGGAAGGAAGAAATTTGTTTATTATATATGTGACAATAGATTTTTTAAAAAAAGTTGAACACAATATAAGGGGAGGATTCAAATTTCTTTTATAGAACCACAATTGTATCCGATTACAACCTCTTTAAATTTAATACTAAAACAAAATTTTATCTATTTTTTAAAAATCAAAATAAATGTGACAATAACATTTATTTATTTAAGGACAAAGTGCACTAACTTACACTAATTATATGTATAATTGTACTAAAACCGGAAAATAATAATAATAATAATAACACTCACGTACATACTCTTTAACCAGTTGACTAACGGTGGTCACGGTGGTCAACGGTTGACCATCGTTAGTTAAGAACAGGAGAGGTGCAATTACACTTTTGCCCTTTAACAAATATATCTTTTTTTTTTTGAAACAAAATATATTAATTAATTAAAAGGTAATTAAAAAAAAAATCATTTGGTTCAATTCTTCAATCAAACCCACTAATCACTTAAAAATTTACAATCCTCTAGATCAATTCATCGACTAACCCGCAAATCACTTCCAATCATCCAGATAAATTCTTTTATCAAACCCACAAATCACTTCCAATCATCTTCTTCGATCAAACCCACAAATCATTTCCAAGCATTCAAATTAAAAATATATATTACATGTGTTTAAACAACCTAGAATGCGGGGCGGGGGGGGGGGGGGGGGGGGGTTGTTTTGAGGGGAGGTGTGAATGGGTTGTTAATCGATTATTACCAATTTTTCGATTAGTTAAAGCTAACCACAATTGACCCAATTCAACAAACAATAAAAATCAAGTGTAAAATGTGGAAATTAAAGAACACTTGATTTTTACGTGGAAACCTTCAACAAGGAAAAACCATGGGCTGATATGTGCACAACACATGGTCCTTGATTCCACTATATGTAATGATATTTACAACCTAGGTTGACCTCAACCATTCTCGGTTACTAACCCACCACTACTACCCGCGGGCCTTTTATAGCGAACCTAGACCAATCCTAGACAACCTCTGTATGAAGAGAAGGTTACACTCTCAAGTGAGCACCTCATAATCTACCCACATGCCTTTTACAGAGGAGCTAGTACAATGCTTGTGTAACTTCACCTAGAAACCACAAGACTTTGACTCTTGAAAAGAATAAAAAGTCTAAGTGTATTTCACAATGATGCACAAATGCAATGAGTGCTAGACTGAACGCTATATGCTTAACTAGATGTTATAATGCAAATCAACATCCTTGTTATCAACAAAGCCTACTTGCACATACATGAGGTTTAAATTAGTTGTAGAGATTTCTAATAACCTAATGGTCAACAAACAAAGCCAAATCAACGCAAGTTGTCAATAATCATGGCAAAGACTATAAATATGCAATTAACAACTGTAATCAAGGAGTCCTACACATCAATGTTTAAATGCAATGCATATAGACTTAGCTAGAGGGCAAAATAGTCCTAAATGCTAGCTATCACAAACAACACATAAACATTCAAAAGCTTAACTAGTTGATTAAAAGATAATCTATCAACATAGTCATCAATAAATCACACAAGAATGTTTATGACTTAGCTTTTTAGGCAAATATGACCTAATCAATTAAGCTATCAAAATACAAACCTAATCATGTCATCATTCATCAATAAATGCATTCAATAAAAGATTTATACAAATCATAAGCAATAAAAATGAACTCTTGGAATTTAAGAACAATAAACAAAGATGAAATGTTTGTTCTTACTTACCAAGTCAAGAATGAAGAAGACCCATGAAGATTGATGCATAAAAGATGTTAGATGCATATGGGTTTGGGTTTGAAGAGTTAAAGAAGCTTTCTTGAAGCTTCTCTCTCTAGGAAACTCTTAATCTCTCTCTAAGGTTGTGTATCTTTTGTTCCCTTGAATACAAATGAGAGAAAGAGATGTATTTATAGTGCTTAGATGATAGCCCTATAAATTTCATGAATTTTGCTCCAAAAA